>JAGFMF010012105.1:3749447-3794768 GCA_019455555.1 Galemys pyrenaicus
TCTTGCATTCCACCAGCAGTGTAAGAGAGTTCCTTTTTCTCCACATCCCCGCCAACATTTGTTGTTGCTACTTTTTTTGATATGTGCCATTCTTACTGGTGTGAGGTGGTATCTCAAAGAGATAGTTCTATTCCCATTTTCATTGCAGTATTATTCACAACAACCAGCTTAAGGGAATAGTGTCCATCTCCAGGTGATTAGATAAAGAAAAGTACATATAATGGAATGTTTTCAATCTTAGAGATGAGGGAAATCCTTCCATTTGTAAGAACATGGGTAAATCTGGAGGGTGTTATGCTAAGTTAAATAAAGAAGAAAAACATAAATGCTATATGGTATCATTGATATGTGGAATCTTACAAAATGTAGAAGGGTGGTTGTCAGAGGTAGGTTTGTGTGTGGGGATAGGAGAAATGGGGAGAAATTGGTAAGAAGGTACTAACTTCCAATATGAAATGATTAAGTTCTAGGATCTAATGTATATAGCATGTTAACTATAGTTAACAATACTTTATTATATACTGAAATTTGTTAGAATAGACCTAAAGAATTTTTACCAAAAAAAAAAAAAGGTAGGTGTGTTAATTAACTTGATTGTGGTAATCATTTCACAATGAATTGTCAAACCATCACATCATTTGTGCACTTTAAATATATACAACTTCATTTCTCACTTGATATCTAAATAAAGCTAGAAATACCAATGACAAACCATAAAGAATAAAATTTAATGCGTTTGCTATTTCTGTTAAAAATATTTTGAAATGAATGTTTTGTAAATGTGGTAGTATTATGGTTATATATTTTTATCCTTAAGAGATATATGGTGTTGAAGATGCGTATACATTTAAGGCAAAATTATTTAATGACCACAATTTACTTGAAGTTCTTCAGGACGTTTTCATATTAAAGTACCCTGCACCTGTCTGGTGCTTTAGTGGGAGGAAAATTGATAAAACAAGATTATCCTAATATTTTCCAGTTGTTGAAAGTAAATAATTATATGATGGTTCATACAATTTTTTTCTATTGTGTATTTTTAAAAATTTTGTTCATGATAAAAAGCTTTATAAAGAAAAGTCAATTTCTTTACAGAATAGTATGTATAAAGATATGCTATTAAATTATGAAACATATAAAATTGTATATAAAGCTACACAGAAGGAAGAGCAATTGTACTGAAAAACATGAATCATGCTATTGTTAAGCTGTCATCACAAATTACATTTTAAACACATAACCTCTAATCTGGTTATTTATTTTTATAATTAAATTTTTGAAGGCCATCTATTTAGCCAACTGTATGCTACAAATAGCTGTATTTGTGTACTCTGGTTGCATATACTCTTTGCAGAACTTTTATGTTAAAAACAAGTAATTTGAAAACTGAAGATGATACCATTTTTAGTGAAAATTTATTGATACGTACCTGGGATTCAACAAGAGTATAGTGATAATACATGGTAATGTTGAAATTAATTATTAGTATCTTTTAAATGATGATTTCAACTAAATACAATGTTGAAAACAATTTAAAACTTGTGTAATATGTGCAAATATTTAGCCTTCATCCTGGAACTCCCTTAGTTTTAAGACAGTTTGCGTTGGAAAATCAGTTTATTAAATTGAGAGGACAGTATTAGAGAAGACTTGACTTCAAACTGAAAGTTAATTTATTTTCCTAAAGGTTATTTTCTTTTGTCAGGTCTTCTAATGATAAAGAATTTTTTCTTTTTCTTTCTTTTTCTTTTAGGAAGGTGGAGTGTTTACTTTTGGAGCTGGAGGATATGGTCAGTTGGGTCACAATTCTACCAGTCATGAAATAAATCCAAGGAAAGTTTTTGAACTTATGGGAAGCATTGTCACTCAGATTGCTTGTGGAAGGTAAACTATTATATTAAAAGAGTATTTTGATTTCTATAAAATAATTTTGTGACTTTTGTGAATTTTTTTTATATACTTCATATGCCATAAATTCATATAGAACGGGTTCCAGCAGCTCATGGTTTCTTTCATTGGTCTTCAGAAAGTGTGCTTCTCTCGGTGCAGCAGGCTGGCACTTAGGTGTACTAAAGCATCTTTCTCCTGGGCTTTTTTTTCTCTGCTGTGCCCACTGCTCCCCTCAGCAGTGTACTTCAGTTGATCTGCCTGTTCTGCTCCCCACTCTCATTTTACTTCATGCATTTCAGGAAGTTATCTTTGATTGCTGAATGTGCTTATTGTTTTGGTTTTTTTTAGGCCTTATTCAGGGACTTGCTACTTTATTTATTTAATTTTTTTTTTAAAATTTAAGTATATTTGACATCATTTGTATTCCCTAGGGAGTTCCCACCAACATTCCACTCGTGCACCATCACCTTAGTCTCTTGTGCTCTTTCTTCCCTCATCCCATTCTTTGCCCTCCCTTCCTTCCCTTCCCCTCCTCCCCATGGTCCCTTTGGTTTATCTTTGACCTTTTGGTCTTGTTGATTTTTTTTTTTTTTTTATTCCTTTTGGTTGTAATAGCCCTTTTCCTTGAGCTCATTCTTTTTCTTCTTTTTTTTTGGTTGATGTTGTAGCTGTTGCTCTTTCACATTCCTCCTATTAATGAAACCATCTGATATTTTTCTCTTGCCTTCTGACTTGTTTCACTGAGTATAATTCCTTCTAGCTCCATCCATGTTTCTATAAATGGCCCTAGTTTTTCATTTTTGATTGCTAAATAGTATTCCATTGTGTATATGTACTGCATCTTCTTGATCCAGTCATCTATTTTTGGGCATTTGGGTTGTTTCCAGGTCTTACCAATTACAAATAGTGTTGCAATAAACATAGGAGTACAGGTGCTCTTTTGGATCAATGTTTTTGTGTCTTTTGGGTGGATTCCTAGGAGCGGGATTGCCGGATAGTATGGTAGTTCCATTTCTAGTAGACTGAGGAACCTCCATACAGTCTTCCATAATGGTTGGATTAACTTGCATTCTCACCAGCAGTATGCTAGAGAATGTGCTTACTATTGACTAATTCTCTTGCCAAGCATCTTACTCTTAATGTGTTTGGTTGTAAAAAATGCCAAAAGATGCTAGGTGACAGTTGTAAATTCTTCCAGTTTGCCATAGTGCATCCCTTTTCTGAACTATGCTTAGTCTTTTTTTTTTTTTTTTAGATTTATTTATTTATGCATACAAGCACTGGGGTACAGGCCAGAGGTGTGGGGGGTGAGAGGATTCACCACAGAGAGTGGGGAGCAGAACAGGCAGATCAACTGAAGTACACTGCTGAGGGGAGCAGTGGGCACAGCAGGAGAGGTCTGCAGCGCCATGTGGGTCCCCTCCCTGGCCGGCAGCAGGGATCGAACTCGTGCTACAGTGGCTGCGGTTTGCTTCATGGTGCGTTGCTTAACCCACTGCGCCACCAGGGAGGCCTCTATGCTTAGTCTTTGATGTCTACAATACTGTCTTTCTTGTAGATTTGGATGGAACAATCATGTGTTTTCTAAAAAGCCTAGAAAATTTACCGGAGATGTGTCTTTCCTTTTCCTTGTGTTGATTTTTTTTTTTTTTGAGAATTATTCAAAGATGCTTGGTTCCAGCTAAAAGTAGGGATTTTATTCAAAATGAATTATTTATACATCTTGTAATTTGAGCTAAAAAGTATTCTCCCTAATATGTGTAAATTGCTGCTGGAAAAATTCACAGTGATGTAAGAGCAAAGTACTACATTTAAAACTTAAAAAAAAATACAAAAAAGTTGCTGCTGGAGAATCACAGTAATGGGAGAGACACATTTTATACTGATTATTTTTAACTTTTTAAATTTGAAATAGATTTATCTTAGGCAAGATGTTAATCATATGTATACAATAATGTTACTTCTTAATATAGTATCACCTAAATGGAAACTGTAAATCGTTTTTTCCACTTTTTCTTTTCTTTGACAAATGAGGAAATTGTCCATTGGTTATTTAACAAGGAAGATTAATTATGGTGAAAATTGAATTAGAATACTGATTTACAGCCCTCCCTGGTTGTGCAGGGGGTTAAGTCTCAGCGCTGTGAAGCTATCAGCAGCCACTGTAGCACAGAGTTTGATCCTTGGCCAGGCAGCTAACCCACATGTTGCAGCAGACCTCTCAGCTCACCCGCTGCTCCCTTCAGCAGTGTATTTCAGTCAATCCTATTCTGCTTCCCAGTCTGTCTCTGGTGGGTCCTCTCTCTCTCTCACACACACACACCCCAAACTCTGGTCTAAACCCCAGATATTTCATAAATAAATAAAATAATCTTAAAAAAAAGGATACTGATTTACTGATTCCCATTCTTGGGAGTAAATAGACAATTTGGAGCTGTGAAATTCTTTGATAGATTAAGTTAGGTAAATTCTGAAGGAGCAGAAGATACTTTTTTTGACTAGTTAATGCAAATTGGATTACTTAAAAGCTTAACTTTTCCCGCTGTATATATATCCGTATACAATACAGTTTGGTTTTGCCAACTATTAACTTCAAATGTGTGAACTCACGATAGATGGCCTTTCGTGACTTTAAAAAAAATACTTGTATTTAAAAAATGTTTGTATGATTATCCATATTTGTATACCTATGGCTTTGATCACTAGATCTCACTGCTTTATTTTGTTCAATTTTGTGTATATATAATTTACTCATTACTGATGAGCATTTGGGTATTTCCATTTTTTGGCAATTAAAAATAATGTTACTTTAAATACTATATGATATACAATAACATTATATGATATATGATAAATCTTCATATTTCTATAAACAATCATACTTCCTTCTTTTTAGAAATTTGTTTATTTTAATTGAGATAACATTAGACTCCTCCATCAAGTATCTCCACATTTCATTGTCTGGATGTTCCATACTTTATTCACTTACCTACTGGAAGGACATCTTGGTTGCTTCTAAATTTTGGATTATTAATAAAGCTACTTGTAGTGCATCAACCACTAAATCACCCATAGCCCTCTACCATAGTCTGTTATACTTCTTTTCCTCTTTGTTTTTACCCTACCACACTGCCACCCCATCCCAGGTCTCAGTTTTGTTGTCAGCTTCCAAGGGTTAGTTTTTAAGTTTGTCTTCATTTGACCCTTACTTCAGTATCTCTGTATTCGTATCTTAGTGACACTCTCCTGTATTTGTCTTCTACTGATTTATTTCATTTAGCATTATTCCTTCCAGCTCCATCCATGTTGTCACAAATGGCATGAGTTAATCTTTTTAGATCCCTGAGTAATGTTCATTACATTGTATGTATGTGTTTATTTGTGTGCGTATACACAGAACACACACAGACTATACCTTCTTGATCTACTCATCCATTTCTGGGTACTTAGGTTGTTGCCATAATTTGGCTGTTGTAAATAGTGCTGTAGTCAACATGGGAGTGAAAAGTCTTTCAAATTAATGTTTTTGCATTTTTCAGGAAGATGTCTAGGAGTGAAACTACTGGGTCATGTTGCAGACCCATTTTTAATCACCATACTGCTTTTCATAAAGGCTGTATCAATCTTCATTCCCACCAGCAGTATAGGAGGATTCCCTTTTGTCCACCTGGCCAACACTTCTTGTTTTTGGTCTTTTCAGTGTGGGCCATTCTCCCAGGTGTGATGTGATACCTTGTGGTCTGATTTGCATTTACCTGCTGATAAGTGATGATAAGCATTTTTCATGTGCCTGTTGGTCATGTGTATCTCTTTGGAAAAATGCCTATTTAACCCTCCCATTTTTATTACTTTTTAATAGTTGGAGTACTGACTTCTTTTTATCATTGAAAGATTTTTTCATTTGTCTGAATGTTCCATACTTTTTGTTTATTTACTCACCTACTGGATGGACATCATGGTTGCTTCCAAATTTTGACAATTATGAATACAGCCGTTACAAATATCCAACTGCAGCTTTTTGTGTGGAAACACAATTTTACCTTTGGATAAATAATGGGAAGCATGATCCTTTTTAGTTTAGTAAGTAACTGAAGTGGCTGCATCATTTTGCATTCCTTTGTTGGTTTCCTTTTCCTTGTCAGTGGAAGGCAAGAGAGAGAAGACTACTTTCTCTGCCATTTTATTTTATTTTTTTTAATATTTGAATCTTATAATGTGGTAACACTGGAAAACAGATTCTTTTCCTCCTCTGGTTTGCTAATTTTTCCTACGCATGTACAAGTGACTTTCTAAATTGCCCTGTATATGCAATTACTTTAGAATGGTTCTAGATCTTAAATGTCTGACTCCTGAAAGGGGGAAAAGCGAAAGAAATGAAGCAAGTATGGGATGAGGGTGAGGGAGGAAATAAAGGGGAATAAAGTGCCAGACTTTCAAATTCTCTAGAAGTTTATTCATCTAGATGGAGATAGGCTTCTAGCAGTGATCAGAAAGGGTATGAGATTGGTTTACCCACTTTGTATCTATATTTCTGTGATCAGAAGAAGTAATAAACAGACCATCAACCTCAAATATAAGGTTAGGGTCCCTAATTCTTATCCTGGTACTTTTATAGTAGGCCTTCATAGATCATGGCTCTCTAGACCCTGACAGTAAATAAAGGGTGGGGAGGAACTTCCTTGAACATGGTTAGACACTACCTCTAGTGCTGAATCATCTATTATAGTAGTGTCAGTATAAGTCAGAGCCTTTCAAAATCTGAACATTGTGTACATTTTCTTGACCATGCTTATGCAGCTTATCTATGTGATATAGAATTCATTTAGTATAAAGTTATTAATGAATATTTTAATGAAAATTTTATGACTTTAATGGCTTTAGTAATTTGCTTTTGAAGAGGAAAAATCCTATCAATTAATATTTGCTGTGCTTTTTTAAAAATGTGAATTGGAAGGTAACATTAAGTCTGAGGTTTTTTTATTATTTTACTCTAGGCAGCACACTTCTGCTTTTGTTCCTTCATCAGGACGAATTTATTCCTTTGGACTTGGTGGTAATGGGCAACTTGGAACTGGTTCAACAAGCAACAGAAAAAGTCCTTTCACTGTGAAGGGAAACTGGTTCCCATATAATGGGCAATATCCACCAGATATTGGTAAGTTCTGTTATATTAAAGCTTTACTACACACATTCAAGTTATTGTTAAAATGTTGCTCTTAAATGATTAAGCTTTTTATGTTTGAAATGAAAGAATTCTAATATTTATTATTGAGTATAAGTAGAATACACAGCATAATGTATTGGGTTATTTTATTTATATTCACTTCTGTCCATTAAATGATTGTGGTTTATAAAAAGTGTGTGGGGTATGTGTGTGTGTGTGTGTGTGTGTGTGTGTGTGTGTGTGTACAGGCAATCAGACTTCCGAGGTATATTTTTTATATTTTTGATCTTCATCTTAGCTCCTGGCTCATGGCTTCCAAAATCCTTGGAGTGTATTAAGCCGTTAATAGCAGTGGGAATTGTTTTTATTTCATAGCTCCTCCCTCTTGAAATTTCCTGAGTAATAAAAACAGTGAAATATCTTTTGTCATAATATTTAGTCTTTCATAGTTTCTGATAAAGCTTCTGAGCTATGAAAGCTTAGATGGGTGTCATGTTTACTAGACAGGTGCTTTAACCAGCTAAGACATGGAGCCAAGTTAGATGGGTGTCATGTTATTCTTAATGGGTTTATGTTAATGAAGGTAACTTGGAAAAACACTTGACTGGGAAGGGTTGGTTTGCCAAGGAGACTTAACATGAATTGAGGGTGTGACTTTGAGTCTAAGATGGGGTGGGTAATTGGTCCATTTTTTGGAGGGAAGAAGGTCTAGAGTTTTAAGGTCAGTTGCCAGGAGCTTGTGATTTCATCAGTCATTACTTTGTAATGAAACTTCTATAAAAGATGCAAAAAGAATATTTTTAAAGAACTTCTGGTTGGTGAAATTATGAAGATTTGGGAGAATGGTACTCAGGTAGAGATCACCAGTGGTCCATGCCTTTTTTTCATACCTTTCCCTCTGTATCTCTTCCATCTGACTGTCTCTAAATAATAATCTTTATAAAAAAAAATCTGTGCTCTAGTGAGTGAATGTATTTTCTTTTCCATCTGGATGTTCATTTGTATCCTTTTATCATATCCTTTTATTATAAACTTGTAAACATAAAATGCTTCTGAGTTCTGTCAGCCACTTTAGCAGATAAATCAAACCTAAGAGGTAGTTATGGGAAACCTCTGATTACTAGCTAGTCAGTCAGACGTACATGTACAATCTGGACTTGTGACAGGCATCTAGAGTGCAGTCACAGGTTGGAACCTGTAATCTGTTGCCGTTTAGTAAGAAGCACAAGTAACAATTTGGGCTCAAGACTGGCTTCTGAAGTGATAGTAGGGTTGCCTTGATGACTGAATCAATAACATATGAAATCTGATATTATCAGATAATATCATTTTTCGCTAGATAATATCAGAATTGAGTTGAATTGTGTTCAGTGTAGAATGTCCTGCTGGTGTTGCAGAATTTCTTGGTGTGGGTGAAACTTCCACACATTTGTTCATTAATAGTGCCGTATGTGTTCTATATGAGTAAGGTAGTAATGTGAAAATAAAAGAGAGATCAGGGAAGAAGCATGGCAGGCAAAAGCTGGATTTCCCCCTCTTTTTATACATGCTAAACTATGCCTCAAAATTGTTTTCTCATCTGTTTTATATTTGTCTGATTTTTTTGAGGGGGAGTTTATCTGAGTCTGTTGAGTCTTAGGACTTGAGTCCATTGTTCCAGTGATGCTCATATTATGAAGATTAACTTTTAAAAAGGTCCAAACTTTTTATTATAAATAACCTTTATTTTATTTATTGAAAGTGTTTCTTTAGTAACTAAAAGGTTATTTCAATTTCATTTTGAAATATACTGTTTTTCTTGTTTGACTTTGTGTTCAGAGTGGAGCCTTATTTTTCCCAGTTACTCTGAGGTTTGAAACATGCAGTTATTTTAGTTGTTGTTCTGGTGTCACTAACAGCATATTGGAATTCTGTCCTGTCAGTTTCTCCGCAATAGGCACTTAGGCACTGTTAATAATGTAAAACAATTTTGTAATTTAAAGCAGCATGAGTTCTCGCTTCAGCAGCACATATACTAAAATTGGAACGATACAGAGAAGATTAGCATGGCCCCTGCGCAAGGATGACACGCAAATTCGTGAAGCGTTCCATATTAAAAAAAAAAATAAAGCAGCATGAATATAATAAATCATGTAAAGTTATTTAAAAATACATTGATACTTGAGATTATTTGCATTAGAATAGGAAAAGAGACGGAGTTTGAAAATTAATCATTTTGTTTCTAGTCTTTTAAATATTTGCCACGTTCACATGTGTGAGATGGTATTTCATTGTGATTTTGATTTGCATTTCCTGATCAGTGATAATGAGCATTTTTTTGATGTGCCCATTGGCCATCTGCGTCTTATTTGGAGAAAGGTCCATTTAGCTCTTCTGCCTATTTTTTTTTTTTTGATTGGACTGTTTGTTTTCTTTATGTTAAGTTGTATGAGTTCTTTGTAAATCTTTGGTAATAGCCTCTTGACTAATGTATGATATGCAAATTCTGACTCCCACTTGCAGGATGTCTGTTCATTTTAATGATAGTTTTTTTGATGTGCAGAAGCTTTTTACTTTAATGTAGTCTCATTTTTTGTGTGTGTGCTTACTTTATTCTGCTGTTAAAGTTCCCAAAAACATCACTGAAGCCAGTGTTGTGAAGTATTCTATTTGTGTTTTCTTTCAGGTATATTATGATTTCAGGTGTTACATCCAATTCTTTAATCCAGTTTGAGTGAATTTTTATTATGGTGTGAGATAATTATCTAGTTTCATTTTCTTGCATATAGTTGTCCAGCTTTTCCAGCACCATTTGTTGAAGAGACATTCCTTTGTCCATTGTATACTCTGGGCTCCTTTGTTGTATGTTAACTGTTTGTGTAACGTGTTGAAAGGATGTGCAGAAAAATGAAACCTGTACCCTATTGGTGGGGAGTGTGTAAACTGTTAGGTCTTATGGAAAATATGTATGGAGGATTTACAAAATATTAAAAATATTTTGTCAGAAGGAGAAAGACAAATACCAGATGACTTCACTTATATGAAATGTAGGGAAAACAAACAAACAAGGAACTGATAAATCTAAACCAAAACAAACCCTAAAAATATGACTGCAGAATTGAAGCTCCTAGTGAGTAGGGAAAGTGGGGGTGGATACAAAGGAGGAAAAGTTTTAATAATAGAGTTTATATATATTTTACATCATTGTTCATTTTTGGACATTGTTTGATTTCTCCTCTCAGGTGTAGTCCCCATAGAATTCCCACCAGCAGTTCACCCATCACCATAGTCCCTTGTGCTCTTCTCTCCCTTGTTTTGAATCCTCTCCCTTCTCCTCCCCTGCAGAATGACTCTGATTTATAATTGCCTGTTAATTTTTATTTTATTGTTACTATTTTTTTCCCTGATCCCTTATTTGGTTCCCCTATACTCCCCCTATAAGTGAAACCGTCCACTATTTTCCTTCTGACTTATTTCACTGATCATAATCCCTTTGAGCTCCATCCATGAGTTTATCTTTTTAAATTACTAAATAGTATTTCACTGTGTATATATACCACATCTTTTTGATCCCGTCATCTATTTTGGGGCATTTGGGTTGTATCCATATCTTACCTTTATAAATAGTGCTGCAGTCAACATAGGAGGTGCAGGTATCCTCTTGATCTAATGTTTTTGTGTCCTTTGGGTAGATTCCTAGAAGTGGAATTGCTGGGTCCTATGGTAGTTCCATTTTTGGTAGTTTGAGGAACCGCCACACAATTTTCCATAGTGGTTGGACCATTCCCACCAGCAGTGTAGGAGAGTTCCTTTTTCCAAAGGAAGAAAGGTTTTTAATACTCTGGTAAAGGACTATGGATACCTTGGTATGGTGGGTGTGGTATGGTGGCATACATCTGAGGGGGTATGAACCTATTTCTGTAAATCATGTAAACCAGTGTTAGCTCAGCTTAAAGAAAATATAAGACTCAGTATTTTTTGACAAGAAGGCCTATTTAAAAAAAAGACAGAAAAAGACAGCTTGTTTTTTTTCTTTCGACAATGTATTTTGTTTCATTTTTTCCTGAAATTTTTATTTACTTATCCATACAAGAGCTGGGTTATAGGCTAGAGATGTGGGGGATGAGAGGACTCACCAGGACAGAGTGGGGAGAACAGGCAGACTGACTGAAATACACTGCTGAGGGGAGCAGCAGGTGAGACAGGAGAGGTCTGCTGTGCCATGTGGGTTAGCTACATGGCCAGCATTAAACTGGTGCTGCAGTGGCTGCTGGTAGCTTGATAATGCTAAGACTTAATCCCTTGCACCACCAGGGAGGACCAAAAATATACTTTATAAGGAGTAAGGAGAAATGGAACTGATACTCCTAGATATGATATCATATAATATAATACAATAACTTAAATCAGATTATTAGTATATTCACAGACTTTCAGATCACTATAAATTAGTGGAAAGTTCAGGAAAAAAAATCTCTGTGTGGACATTATACATAGATTTTTGTTTCAATATCAAACTCTAGTTGATTGATAATGTCTCTTGGAGATATTTTTTAAGACGGACAGTGAACAGTGCAAGAATTGTTTGAGTTATATGCTATAGGTTCAATTTTTTTTTTTTTTTTTAGCTTAAGTATTTTATTTGTTTGCAACTAAGCTTGTTAACACTATATAATGAAAATGTACAAAGAATAACATTGCAGTTTTTGGTTAGATTTAAGTCAAGACATTCATTAATAAGGTATCTTCGAATGTGAATATCCAAGAAATTTCTCTAAGCCATCTGATCAGAACAGCTATCTCTGAATATTACCTCTGGAAGGTATTGGCATACATTTGAATTAAACTCAGAAATTTTCAAAATAACCCTAATTAAAAAAACTATTCTATATTCAAACTAAAACAATTTTAACTGAACTTTCCTTTTCAGAAACAATAAAGGAAACAAGGCATTTTGTAAAATGTGGTCCTGAACAAGTCACAGTAAAAAATAAATGTATACTTAACTTCCACCTCCTCAAAACAGAGGCTACTTTCTGTTCATCAGCCTTGGAAACAAGGTGAAGAACAGCCTGTAAGCAATTTCGGGCAGGGGTTGCTGAAACAAAGCTTAAGCAATTAACATGGACACTTCTTAAAAGCTGGGGGAACCTGATCAAAGGATTCAAATTCTATGAATAACTGATAAAAAAGTGGCTCCTCCAAGTAGCAGTGCAGCTGGGGCCTGGCCGATCCTGGTGCTCACCTGTTATGCTCCCAAGCAAACCCTGATGCTCCTGTTCCTGGGGAGACATTTTCTTTTTAAGAAGTTCAGTGTCCAAGGAGCTCTTTGTGTGAATGAGGCGAACACAGACTCCATGTGTATTTTAAGGCTTGGAGTCAAAAGTATTTTTCTAACAGGGTCCAGATGTCAAATGGCCTGTCTCCACTTTGTTCTAATTCCTTACCACATCTGTAGATCTAGGACCATAGACCTTTATTATATTGTCATAATCACATCTAATGTCCACCCTAACTTATGATTCATATTCTGTGCCCGGAAACAGTCCCTGTATTTAACAGTAATACCTACACATAAAATAATCCACTGTTACAACTTGTATGGTCACAAAACATTAATGATCTTCTGTAGAGCAAACAAATGTTTTTAACCATAATTGTCGTGCATCAAATTCACAGCTAGAGTCCCCAAGATCAAAAAATGTGCACAATACACATAATAACTTAAAGTACACATACACACATATACACACACTCTCACACACACTTCTTACAGACTGTGCATGGGGAAACTCCATTTGTTGAGTGCCATTGAGGGCATATTTTGCTAAACTGCTGCTCCAGGTATTTTTGTTTGGAAAATCTATCACAATAGGGCACAGCTGTTTATTGGATGAGCAGAAAAGAAAGATATGCTTGTGGCAACCAGAAAGTTTTAAGGTCTTTCAAGTTGTGTAAAATGGACCTGCAGAAAACGTTTAAGTGTCCTCAGGATGCAAAGTTGGAGCTGAAATGTGATATCAAATCAGTTGCAGAAAGTGTACAGCAGCCATCTCTTGAGGTCAAACCTGGTACCCAGATATGCAAGAAAGAAAGCTTCAGGACACTAGCTTGTTGGCCTTATCCCATATCGTTGCATAATCTGATCATATGTGAATTTCGCAAAAGATTCATATTGTTCTGCTAGTTTGATATTGAGGATCTGCTCATACTCCTCCCGGAGTTTTTTAAGAGGGTAAAGGTGGGCTGGTCTTTCTTCATCCAGGAGGAACCTGGAGAACTAGGTGCTGTAAGTGCTGAGGAGTGAGGCTGACTTTCTGAAGTACAAGCTTCACTTTGATTAAGAACAACTTCTAAAGGTCTCCACCTCTGATAACGACTATATTCTTGTTTTATGTTCTGGAAAATTTGCTCTGGAGTTGGAAGGCGCCGCTCGCTGCCTGGCGGGGCGGGCTGCTGCAGACTGCTGTGGGTTTGCATCTGAATGGCGGCGGTTTGCATCTGGGGGCCTGAGGCCCAGGGAGGGGCCGGGCTGAGGGACGCCGCGCTGCCTCTTCGTGGAACCGGGGCTCAGCAGCGCCGTCTCGAACTCCATCGGCGGCTTCAATGTCATCCTGCATGCCATGCCGTTCAGGGGCCAAGGACCAGGAGTGGGACACGGCTGTAAAAGCTGACGAACCTCCGGCTCCTCAGCGGAGCTCGCCTATAGGTTCAACCTTTAAAAGGCATCACTAATCTGTGAAGGGGGATGAATTCCTCAACACATGAAAATTAGTGGGGAAAGGGAAGTCAGTTTAGATCCTAACCTAACATATACACTAATATAAATTATAGCTAGATTAAATGTTTAAATGCATAAATGTTCTTAAGATATTCTATAAAATTAATGCTACAAAGTAATTCTGTTGAGGATGGGACAAGCCTTTCTATAGTAATGGCAAGGAAATTGTCATAAAGGATGCATTAAATACATTTGATTGATTGGAGAAACAATTGTGAGTCAAAATTAAATGATTATTGAAAAGTATTTGTAGCAAATACAACCTAAAGCTGATAGCCTCAGTATCCAAAGCATTCATACACATTGGTGAGAAAAAGAGTAAGATGCCTAATAAATGAAACAAATATTAAGGCACCTAACAGTAAAGGAAGTTTTTTTAAAAAATATTTATTTATTTATGCATACAGGCACTGGGGTACAGACCAGAGGTGTGGAAGGTGAGAGAATCCACCAGACAGAGTGGAGAACAGAACAGGCAGATCCAGATCAACTGAAATACACTGCTAAGGGGAGCAGCGGGAGAGGCAGGAGAGGTCTACCTGTGCCACGTGGGTCACCTCCCCAACCGGGGCCAGGGATCGAACTCGTGCTGCAGCTGCTATGGTTTGCTTCATAATGTGTTGCCCAACCCACTGTGCCACCAGGAAGGGCCCATAGTAAAGGAAGTTAATGGAGAATTCCCAAAAGGAAATTCATTTTAGTAAAAAAAAAAATGCAGGGCCTCCCTGGTGGCGCAATGGGTTGAACATCTCACTCTGAAGCATCCCCGGCACAGCAGTGCCAGTTAGATCCCAGCCAGGGAGGGGACTTACATTGTGCAGCAGACCTCTCCTGCCTCGTCTGCTGCTCCCCTCAGCAGTATATTTCAGTCAACCTGCCTGTTCTACTCCCCACTGTGTCTCTTGTGAATCCTCTCACCTTCTGCGTCTCTGGCCTGTACCCCAGCTCTTGTATGCATAAATAAATAAATCTTAAAAAAACCAAATATCATTGTACCTTTTGTTATCAAAGGAATACAAACTCAAAAACAGGTGCACAATAAATAAATGGAAAAGAGGAAGCATTAATCCTTTTCCTAGTATAGGTCAAGAAACTATATTATAGTTAGAGGGGAGCTAATGGTCCATCTACAAAATGAAGAAGCAATGTTAACATTTCATCACTTTTCAGTCCACATGAATTGATGGTCTAAGCATTGAACATCAGTGTCTGCTAATATCATACACAATATAACCCAGCCAAACATTATGTGCTTTATTGAAGTACAGTCTCTACCAACACATGTAATACTTTTACTTAAATAATCCAAATTCTAATCAGCTTCTTTAGATTCCTACCAATTTATAGGAAATGCAGAAAATGAAGATCAGTGTTAGGAGAAACCTCAGGGATAGAGTGAGAATTTGGTCTGCAGGAAGCTGTATAAGGCAAATGACCAAGTTTCACAAACTTTTGGAGTAATAATTAAAGGAAAATTAGAAAAAAGCAGTTGGTACTCTATTCACAATCCCTAGAAACTCATTCTTGTGTGCTGTAGTTTAGTACTACATCTGATAATTATTTGAAGAAAGCAAACTCACAATTTAGGAACAAATGGGTAACATCCTGCTAAATCTTTTGAGGAAGTGAACATTTTCATGTGGGCTTGTGAGAGTGATGTAGAGAATGATCAGTTTATTTAATATATAAGTTTTACCCATTTAATCTATTCTTAAAAGTTATTTTTTATTTTAGAACATTTTTGTTACTTGTGGGAAATGTGTTCATATTAGTATCTTTAAACTAATAGGTATTCATATTAACAAATATTGAGTTCTTTTGCAAATAAAACTTTGTGTTTGCTTATAGAGAATTACCAAGGAAATTAAGATGTGGTATCTTAAGAATTTTTAATTCTGTAGCAGCTTTAGTCACAATAGTACAAGGTGCATACTCAGTCAACTAAACAGTTGGGGTGAGGAATTTGACAGAAATGGATTATATTTGGAAATAACTAACCTTAATTTATAATAGAGATTTTGCTATTTTGATATTGATACCTTTAAATACTGGCCTAGCAGTATCTTTGATAATACATACTCCGTACTTTGAGGAGCAGAGGAAAAGAAAAAGAAAGAGGCTTTGAATTTGAATATCTTTTTGAAAAGAAGTCTATTCTTTCTTTACTACTTTACTATTTTTTCTATTTTTGACCTGATTTGGTTTTATTAATAAGTTGTTGCCAACAGAGAAGCTATGTTTGTCTCCTTTAGAATTGACTATTTTGAAAGAAAATAGTTTGGCATTATAAAGTTTTCTGTTTTCTTCTGCTCTGTCTTCAGTTTTATATGTTCTTCACTTTAAAGTATATTGACATAATAAAGGTGCAGGCCAGGAACAGGCATTTTTTGGTACAGTCCAAAAGAAATACTTGTGAACTTCCCAACTGTTGCTTATGCTTATAGAATCATTTAATGTTTGTTACTTGGTAAGTCTCATCTCTATAACAGACTATTCCAAGTCATTTTATAGCATGTAAGTTATGTAATTAAGAGAAAATCTAATAGTATATTTGATGCACTGAAAAATGTCATAAATTTTGGATTTAAAAAATTTTTACTTTTATTACAGATTCTGAGGAGTATTTCTGTGTAAAAAGAATTTTCTCAGGTGGAGATCAAAGCTTTTCACATTACTCTCATCCCCAGGTAATAGCTACTAAGCTCAATTAATTTTGAGGATTAGTTGAACTTATATTAATGTTCTTTATGTTTAAAATAGTTGCCTTAATTTTGACCTGATAGTTTATTTTAATTTTTAAGTGTAAAGCTTTTTTTTTTTCTCTCATCCATTTGATAAGTGTTATATTGAGCTTTACTTCAGTTTTTTTTAAAAAAGCAAACACATAGTTGAGATATGTCCTGGTTTTATGTTTTATGTACTTACTCTTCACTCTGGTTTATCTTCTTAAAAATTTAGAACTGTGGGCCTCCAGATGACTTTAGATGTCCTGATCCTTCAAGGCAAATCTGGACTGTGAATGAAACTCTAATTCAGAAATGGCTGAGCTACCCCTCTGGAAGGATTCCTGTGGAGATAGCCAAGTAAGAAAAACGTTTTATTCAAATACATCTTGCAACTTGTGGAAGAGCATCCTGTGGCTCTGAATTTTTAGTTAATACTTGATTAGATATTACTTACTGAATAGTTTACATATAAAAATTTAAATCTCTAAATATAAGTTGCAGTTCTTTCATATACATGATGATAACTAAAAAATTTACTATAACTTTCAAAATTGGGTTTGATGTACATACTTTCTAACTTAATAGTCGTCACTGGTTTTAAATTTTTATATTCCCTAAAAGATTTGATATTAAAAAATCTATCCATTCTTTTCTTGAGTGCTTTGCTTACAAATAAGTTTATTAAGTACTTAGGGCTTTTTTTGTTGTTGATGGTGATATTGATACTTGGAGTGAGGTGTTATATTTGATAAGCTTATTTTATCCACCCAAACAAACTGTCTATCCAAACAAAATTTTTCTTAAAAGCCCAAATGGACTTCAAAAAAATAACTTTGAAAATTCACTTTATTGCCATGTGAAATGAAATGAAATGAAATGTGCATGATTACATTAAAAAATTTTTTTAAGGAACATTTGACTTGAGAAAGTGTAGGGTAAACTAAAACCTTTACCAAATTTCATCAATTTTTAATAATTTATAGAATTCTGATATATTCAAATTGAATGTTGCCTGAGTGCTCAGTAGCAGTAAATAGTAAATATTTAATTTTTATTTAAAGAAAGGAAGGCAAACAGATTTTTTCATTTTGTAATTTGGAGATTTTTAAATTTCTTTTTAGTGAAATAGATGGAACGTTTTCTTCCTCTGGCTGCTTAAATGGAAGTTTTTTAGCAGTTAGGTAAGTGGCAATTTTTTGGCATGCTGAAATTTCAAACTTATTATATTAAGTAATATGTTAAATAAAGAGTGAAATAACTTTAAAGTTTTATTATTTCTCTCTCTCTCTTTAAGCAATGATGATCACTATAGAACAGGTACCAGATTTTCAGGGGTTGATATGAATGCTGCTAGGCTTTTATTCCACAAACTTATACAACCTGATCATCCTCAGATATCTCAGCAGGTTTGTTTTTAAAGTTTTATATTTGTAATATGAAGCCTGTTGAGTTTTTTGTTTCATGTTACTTTACATGTTTATAGTCTAACCAATTCTGTAATTTCATGTTCTTATACTGTGTTTTGTATGATTTTATTAAGTATACTAGTAAATGATTAAAATAAAGGTTTTTATAAAGGCATTTGTAATTTAGTTGCCAAATATCTACAGATCTTAATTAGTTACTTAATATTACCATTTGGCTAAGTCTTTATAGAGTGGAAGAGGTAGAGAGTCAAAATTGAGACAAGATTTTGAAAAAATTTTCAGCAATGCTTAGGCATTAATTTTCACCATTTTCTGAAATTCATTGATTGACTGTAAGGGTTATTTTTGCTATAATTTCATGTTTGCTGTAGTGTAAGAGTTTCTTTTTAAAAAGTACATTCATTTTAAATGAAGTAGGTTTTACTTTTTATCAAAATATAGGTGGCAGCTAGTTTGGAAAAGAATCTTATTCCTAAACTGACTAGCTCCTTACCTGATGTTGAAGCATTGAGGTTTTATCTTACTCTGCCAGAATGTCCCCTGATGAGTGATTCCAATAATTTCACAACAATAGCAATTCCCTTCGGTACAGCTCTTGTGAACCTTGAAAAGGCACCACTAAAAGTACTTGGTAAGAATTTTAATATTTTTTTCTTTTGAAATCTTTACCTTTATTTATTTATTTTTAAAGATTTATTTATTTATGCACACAAGAGCTGGGGTACAGGCCAGAGTCGCAGGAGGTGAGAGGATTCATGAGAGACAGAGTGGGGAGCAGAACAGGCAGACTGACTGAAACACACTGCTAAGGGCAGCAGCAGGCGAGGCAGGATAGGTCTGCTGCGCCATGTGGGTCCCCTCCCTGGCTGGTGGGATCGAACTCGTGCTGCAGTGACTGTGGTTTGCTTCATAGTGCGTTGCTTAATCCACTGAGCCACCAGGGAGGCACCAAAACCTTTACCTTTAAATAAAAATGCTCATTAATATTTTTTTACTGTTGGTAATTTTGTTACTCAGCTTATTTGAAATTATATAGATGGGAAAATACCTGTTTTTCCTTTTGTTGTTTTTTTCTATTCAAGTGATGCTAACTGTTGGAGGCAGATCATGTTAAATATTAAGAATGTTAAAAATTTTAACAACAGCAGAGAAAGTATCAGGAAATGAAAACTGTTTTCCATATTCCCCTCCCTCATACTCTTCAGAGTGATCTTGCTATTAAAGAAGGAGGAACAATTAAAACTTAACAAACTTGGGTTTTAAACCTATGAATTCTCTTAACCATTTGCCTTATATTCCCTTCATTTGCCATTCCTGATGTTTTATTTTATTTCTCTGAGTGTAGGTGAAATTCTTCAAATTGCGTAATTTTATAGTTCTATCTCTGCTTTGGTTTTTTCAGTCTAAACTTTAATTTTTCTATTTGTATCAACTTCATTTTGTTTTTAAAGATTTATTTATGCATAAAAAAACCTGGGTGTAGGTCAGAGGTATGCGAGAGGATTCACCAGAGACTGAGTAGGGAGCACAACAGGCAGATTGAAATATGCTGCTGAGGGGAGCAGTGGGTGAGACAGGAGAGGTCTGCTGCACCATGTAGGTTACCTCCCTGACTGGGTATTGAACTGGTGCTGTAGTGGCTCCTGATAGCTTTGTACAAGGGCTGAGATTTAACACTGAGCCACCAGGGAGGCCCCCTCTATTTGTATCAATTTCATACCCATCTCCTGGCTTTTATATAGTTTTGTTTGTTTGCTATATTTAAGTAAGTACTTATCCTTCTAATAGTATTTGTTAGGTAAGGGAAGCTGAGATACAGAGGAGTAATGAAATCAGTGTAAGACATTTTAATGCTGAGGGTGAGCAGAGGAAGCAAGCAAGGAGAACAAATCTGACGTACTTAGTCAAGAATAGAACAGTGGAGCAGACGTCCAAGTGTATTGTTTCTGTGTTGTCAGAAGTTTTTATACTCTTTCTGCTTGATATGACTGTGATATTTGGAGATATTAAGTATAAATACTGAATGTGGGGAAGAACAGATAATTTATACTTTACATTGTTCTGTTTCTCTGTTTGAATTTCAGGAGTATTCTATTTGAAAGGAGTGCTATAATATTTCAATTTTATGTTAAGTTGAAAGCTAAAATTTGGAAATATTCTTACATTTTAACAATTCAGTTTTAAGATGTTTTGTTTAAAACCACCTTAAATTAAAATTTTAATTTCCAAAGCAGTTTTAACAACTGCGTTTCATATTAAGTATAATGGCTAATTTTTAACATAATTTAGGAAACCAAGAAAGTCACCTCAATAGGTTTTCCTTTATTTTTGCTTTGAGACGTTTTTAGAGTTTAACTTGAGGGGTGGAGTGGGCTCTGTAAACCTTTAAAAATGTTAAATATTGTGTAATGTGTATCTTTCTGTGCTTTTTAAAGAGTTGAGTCACTGCTTTAAAAGCAAAGTCAGTATAATTTTGAAAATTGTGATATTTAAAATTGATTTTATTTGCATGTTCACCCTTTAATAACAGAAAACTGGTGGTCAGTACTTGAACCTCCACTATTCCTCAAGATAGTAGAACTTTTTAAGGAAGTTGTGGTACATCTTTTGAAACTCTACAAGATCGGCATTCCCCCTTCTGAACGAAGAATTTTCAACAGTTTTCTTCACACTGCATTAAAGGTTTTAGAAATATTACATAGGGTATGTCCAATAGTTTTTTATTTTTCTCTATCCCCAGTGCTACTAACAGGTTGATAATGTTTATTTTAACATTAATGTATTACACATTTAGATTGTGAAAAGATACAGGAATTTGGAAAGTTATCTAAATTTTCCTTTGAAAGAAAAAGATTTAGATTTTAAGAGTGTTCTGTTTGACTGTTAGGCACTATAGATAACTTGTTTGTAGTTGGGTGGGACAATAGCATACTTGTGAATTAGAGTTCTTGTAGTTTCTTGAAGAACATAAATTGCTAGTTTAAATAACCTCAGTTATTTATAGGCAATTATATAAAAGAGACTGCATCCTATTTGATTATGAACATGTTCAACTCATGTCCTTTTGCTATTGAGTACTAATGGCATGAATCAAAGTAGAATAGTTTATTTGAAACAAATACCTAATTTGAAATTGAATCCATATATAATTCATTGATTTACCTATTCTTTCCTGCCCTCTTCCCAGTGTAAGAAATAATACCCTTTACACTTGTAGCAGTTCAAAGTTATATGAAGAAGTAGAGTTTCAGCTGTTTCATTTAAAGATGGATTTGAGACATCCCTGACAGCTGGTAGGTATATCTCTGTTGTGCCATTTGGTATTTTTACAATGCTATTTTGGGAGACATGACCTAAGGGAGAAGCATATGTTTCTAGCATCTAGAATGATTGAAAACCCCATGCAAACCTTTTAATCTTTAGTTTCCTTAACAGCTTCTTTATTGTTTTCAGACCCTTCTTGCCTAGTAGTATCAAACTAAAAGATAAGGGGATAAAGGCTAGAGTCCTTCTGTCCTCTGTAAAAGAGAATCCTTATGGAACATTTCACTTTTATCTGGCTAGTGAGTTTCCTGGGTATTTTCTCAACTACTAACTTCCTGATCTTTTTTCTTTCATGTTTAATATATCCAGGATTCCTAGAAAAACAAGTCATTTCTCTTTATAAGTGAATAAATAATAGCCATATCTTTCTCAGGGAGACAAGTCATTCTATTTGCCTTTCCTAGAATAAAACTTTCTTGTAGCATTTTGGGGTTATTGTTCATTCCTTTCTTTATCTGCTTATCTTTATTGCCTCTTAAAATTTTCTTCATTTAACTGTGTCTTTTACCACAAGTAAGAGGGAGAGGGTAGAATAATGGAAAGAATGTGAACCTTTTGTCTTTCATAATTATAGACAGAATTTGACCAAGTAGTTTAACTTATCTGCCTAGTTCAGAAGCCTCAATCTCTGATGAGGAAGAACGCTTGAAGGTTCTGTCTCCAGAGACCTTTTATATGGAGCCATGCTAGATATGCTAGGATCCTAACTTCTTACTAACTTGAGGGAAGGAGAAAATAATCTATTATTTATATATTGTTATTTGTGGTCAGGATTAGAATATCCTTTGTACATTAATTCATGTGTACACTAATGTGTTTGTACATTAGTTATATATGTATGTATATATTTCTTATTAACTTCTTAAATTCTATATAGCTGGAATTTTGCCAGACTGGCAAATGAATCTCAGTGTCAAAAGTCATAAACCAGTAAATAGCTAAATTAAAATCCAAATTCAAATGCATTTTCAAAATCCTTGCTCTTTCTAGTGTACTCTACAATATGCTATATTTAGAAGGGAGTTTGCTTTTATTTTGTGTTTCTAGATCTTAGAAGTTCATACTTCTGTAATTGCAGACAGTGTGTATTGTTAAGACTATGTTTCTAACTGCTGTACTGCTTCCTGTTGATTTTGAACATGTCTTTCTCTTCATCACATATGCAAAGGGAAAAACTAGTTATAAAATAGGGACTAAGATACTGCCCTTAGTAGTTTCCCAGAACTGATATATTGTTAAATTTATACAACATATAATTATTATACATTCATAAAATTATAGTCTTATTATCACCACCATCACCATTTGAATGGGAAACTGCTGCTTTTGACTTAGTTTATTGTTATAAGGAAACTGAGTGCTTGTTTGAAATTGTTACATACTTCAAAATTAGGATGGTGATATCAATTTCTGAAGTATCTCTTACTGAGAGTCCTTGGGCAGTCACTTATCTTCTGTCCTTCACTTTGAAGAATACTTTCCTTGGTCCTAATCTGTCCTGACTAGATAACTGTATATTAGCTATTAGGGATGATTCATTTTCATCTCTTAAGAAATACAAGTTGCTTATCAGAAACTTGTCCTTTGAAAGACATCTTAATTCTGACAACTATAAATGTTCTTCTCTCTGCTCCATGGTTAAGAATTTCAACCAGTTTCCTCAGTTTCCTTCTTTATCTAACCCTGGAGCTGCATTAGGGTGCTGATTATTTCAGAACATATGCATGACTTGTTCCTCCCTTATGTCATGTCCTTTGGAAAGCTTTTTTAATTAAAAATCATTTCTAGTGCTCCAAATGGCATCATAAGAAAGATAGCTTTGGTACTTGCTGTCAGGAATGGATATGTATTACCAGAAAAAAATCAGTTTACAGGCAAGTAATCAAGTTATTTAGTAGTTTCTCACATTGTTGTAGAGATACTGATAAACCAAAAGAAAAGATTTGGCTTGTCTAGCCTAATTGCTACAATTGCTAGTCTTCTAAATCAGTGATTTTCAGACATTTTTTTGGGCAAGGAACCCTTAAATAAACCCAAACCAAACACATACATACAGATATCACCTCTTAACTGAGGTTTTATATACCAAAATACTAAACTGTAATTAAAATGTGAAATAAAAGTGTTGTGATCATATGGATTTTACTTTGTATATTTTAGGCAATGATACTCAAGGTTGTTTTGAGCCTCCATCATGTGAAATTCCCTTTTTTATTCATTTTACAAATATTTACTAAGTGCCTATTATGTGCTTATTCACTACTGGACTTCGAGATATAATGATAAGGAAAAGATGTGATTTCTACCCTTGTTAAATCATAAATGTAGAACAGTTGCATATATGAGAATAAATATTTATGATAAATCATGATAAGTGCTAGATTAAGGAAGATAAAGGATATTATGAGAGCATCTGGAGGACATGTAACTCAGAAGGATTAATGGTTTCTGAAGAAAATAATGTCTTCTTATAGTATCTTTCATACAAATATATTTTTTCCAAATATTGATTTTATGTGTAAGTTTGTATGTAGGCTTTTTGAGTCAGTCTTCAGTGTTGAATTTCCCTATTTTTAAAGAATTGTTAACTGATTTTGTGTCTAGTTATCATATCATTATAATGGAATTGATTTTCATCTTTAATTTTTCTCCAAGTCTAACTTTGAAATTTGTTAGTTCCTGAACCAAATCTGATTTCTGAATTGTTAGTCTTTATTCTAACATAGTATTTCTTTTTGAAAACATATTCCTATAGGAATATAACTTATAGACACTGATTGCTGTTGGTGAAAGAAACTGCAGCTTTCCCTTTAAAGCCTAAAATATTTAAAATTAAAAATTACGTATATACTACATCATAGGTCAATGGGATGTGCTTTAATCATTTTCTTCAATGATCACTAAATTTTAGAGTCTAATATCATTAAAAGTGTGTATGCTAAATATAAATATTGGAGCAGGAGAAAAAGCCAATATTGTTTTTGTGTAATTATTGTGTATGCTCTCTTTTTTGGTAGAAAGAATTAATGACTCTAAGACAAGGGTCTACAAGCATTTTGGTAAAGCATCAGATAGTAATATTTATTGTTTGTGAGTCATATGGTTTCTGTTACAAATACTCAACATAAAACTTTATGAAAAACAGTCTGTTCTAGGCAGGATTTGGCCCACAAACTGACCCCTGCTTTATGGTGAAGATTTTGATCTCCATATATAAGATCTCCATATATAAACTAAGCTTCATTGTTTTCTTTGAAAGCCAGGAATAGCAGTTTTACACTGCTCATTTACTTTCAGTTCAAAGTGCTTTTGTAAATAATTAAGTATCGCCTTTGCAAATGAAAACAGTCTTATTAGTAGATACTTCTTAAACTGGATTATTTGTACTTCTAAGACTAGGCTCATAGGATAAATCATTGTACTTGGTAACAAATAATTTTAAGCACATTCATTAAAAATGTAGTTTTATATATTTTTAACTGTAAATATTCTAAATATATTGTACACATAGCTACAAATAGTAACATTTATTTGAGCTTGTAATTAAATAATAAAATTAGATGCCAATGTAGTGAGAATGCATGTATGTTAGAGAGGTTTCTGTGTTAGATTTCTGACTCTGTAGCTGTGCTATCGTGGTTAAATTTCTTGAACTCTGAACATATTTATCCATGTCATAGTAATGTCTTTTTCACGAGGTTCTTTTAAAGATTGAGATAATGTGTGTAACATCTTCTTAATGGTTCATAATGATAGCTGTTGTTATTTTATTATTCTGAAACATAAAATCTGAGTGAATTTTAAGGTAAACTATTTCAGTGGAAATTTAAAGTGCCATTAGAAGCATGAACTGTATAAAGATCACTTACAAAGTTTTATTTGTCTATCTATTCATCTCATGTTTATTGAGTATCTGTTTGGACACCAGCATTGTCTGGCCAATTTTGAGCTTTACTAGATTATTCCTCTTGTTCTTTTTCCAGCACTGTTTGTAAGTTGGCTTAGTATGTATGTGACTTTTTTTTTTTTCAATTATAATCAATTTTGTTGTTCTCCATAGGAAACTTTATTTTATTTAGTTTGTATGTTAGATCAACTTTCTTTGTTGTTTTGGTGGTTCATTTTCTTCTAAATTGGTCTCTAAGTGTTTGCACTTGGCCCTTTGTGTTTTACTCTTCACCCCTTCTTCACCTCTTGCACAGTCTTAGTTTTCTTTCAAGGAAAATGGTTCATTTATGCCTCTCATTTATGTGAGAGGCAAACCTTTTTTGTACTGCTTGACATTTTTGCCATCATTTTAAGTTAAAAAAGGGTTTAATTTCAAACTTTTTTTCTCAGTTCTTGCTGCTGCATCTCTAGAATACTGCTTTTCCTGATTTGTGTGTGTGTGTTGGCAGCATTTTTTAAAACTCAGACTTGAAATATTGAAGTTGTCTTTACTCATCTTTTGTTTTCTAAATCCAATTAACTACCACGACCTCTGCATTCTTTTTTATTACCTAGAAGCCTCAACTTTTTGATTCATTTCCTTACCTCTAGTCTCAGTAATCATTCTTGTCTATAACTTACTCTGCAATAGTATAATTTTCATAAAATATCACTTGTTGACTCTAAAACTTCCATATATCAGCCCTTGACAATAATACTCTGCAACAAAACATATCGAAACTTATTGGTATACAAAAATAAGCATTTATTCTCATTCCTGCTGGAGTGGATCCTGTTGAGCCTGAAAGTTGGCAGAGGTTTCAGACCTAGACAGGATTTCACTGTGCTTATCTGCAAGTTTTAAGCCACTCCACATGCCTTTCATTCTCCTTGAACCAGTTTAGTAAGTACATATAATTTCGTCTTCTTTAGATCTCTCTGACTGTAATATTTTTTTCTTAAAACTTTTTGAAATCCTTTTCATACACTTCATTCTTTAATTTTTACTTTGAACATCTTCAAATATATAAACATTGAAAAACAACATAGGTAGCCTCATGTCCTCCATTCTAAATTCAGCAGTCGTTAACATGCTATCACATATGTTTTATATGTTTGTGTATATACTTTTTCTTGAGTCAGTTAAAAGCAAAACCCTTTTATTACCCTTTAATACTGTAGTATTTATCTTCTTGGACATTTCCTACATAGCATCATTATTATTTTTCTAAAGAACATTAACTATAAGTCTATAATATCTTCTATTTAGGCATATTCCAGTTTCCTTTGTTATTCCAAAAATATTTTTTATATTGTTCCTTTAAAAAAAAAAACTAGAGAACAGTCAGTTTTTTTTGTTTTTGTTTTTTGTAACTATTATTGAGTCAAGCTAGTCTTTGTGTTTTTCTTTATTCAGGAACTATTTTCATTCAACAGCATTTTGTGATTTTCAGCGGTCTTACACACCTTTTGTTAAATTTATTACTAAATATATTGTTTTTGATGCTATTATATGTGATAATTAAATTTTTCTAATTTTTCAGCTCTTTGTTGGCTAGTATGGAGAAATTTACATTGTGTGTTCACCTATACTCTGAGATCTTGATAAGTTATTAGTTCTAGTAATGCTTTTATTGATTCATTTGAGATTTCATATAAGAATTTAAATATAAATGGTTTTGATGGACATCCTTGTCTTGTTCCTGATCTTAGGGGGGAAAAGCACTCAATATTTTGCCAGTAAGTATGATGTTAGTGTAGGATTTTGAATTTTTTTTTTTTGGTGGGTTTTATCTGTTTGAAGAAGCTCCCTTCTATTCCTGGTTTGTTAACAGTATCTATTATGAAGGGGTGTTGAATTTTATTTTATGCTTTTGACTGAATCTAATGAAGGTAAAAAATGATTTTTCTCCATAAAATGTAGTAAAATTCATTTATATTTGAATGTTATACCAATCTTGCATTCTAGGCATTACAATACTTTACATATATTGGATTTAATTTGCTAACACTTTGTTGAGGGTTTATAGTCATGAGGGTTGTTACTCTAATAATTTTTGTTTTTCATATATGTCATCAGCTTTTAGTGTCATAAGATGAATTAAGAAATGGTATCCGTCTGTCTTTTTTTTGCCTTTAAGGTAGGTATTACTTCACTACTGAAAGCATCTTGGCCTAGAATTTTCTTTGTGGAAATTTAAAAATTTCTTACTAAAAAAAAAATAGTAAAATTCAAGTGTAATCTTTTTTTCTTGAGTAAATTTTGGTACAGTATCTAGTGGTAATGCCCCTTCTTTCATTCCTGATAGTGGTGTTTTTTTTTTTTTTTCTTGATTAGTTTACATAGAGAAAAACTTACAAATTTTATTGATCTTTGCACACAATTGGTTTTCTTCAGTAGTATTTCTCCAGTGTTTTTGTTTTGTCCTTCTTTGATTTCTTGTACTTTATTTATCCTTAATTTGATAATCCTTTTTTAGGGTTTTAAAGTAGAAACTTAAATAACTGACTTTAGATCTTCTTTTATATAACGTGATCATATTTTTAAAAAAGATTCATCTATTTATGCTTACAAGAGCTGGGGTATAGACCAGAGTCGCGGGAGGTGAGAGGATTCACCAGAGTGGGGAGCAGAACAGGCAGACTGACTGAAACACACTGCTGAGGGCAGCAGCGGGCAAGGCAAGAGAGGTCTGCTGTGCCATGTGGGTCCCCTCCCTGGCCGGCAGCAGGGATTGAATTTGTGCTGCAGTGGCTGCAGTTTGCTTCATAATGTGTTGCTTAACCTGCTGCACCACCAGGGAGGCCCATAATATGATCATTTAAATACTATAAATCTTCTGATATGTTCTGTTTTACCAGCATTCTGCAAGTTTTGATTTTTTGTGTGTTTTTATTTGCACTGTTTGATATATTTTACTAAAGCCTCTGTCTTGTTTCAACATGTGGGTCATCTCTGAGTGTGACTGTTGATTGCTTTGTCTTTAAACTTTTCTGTGCATGGTTTTCTTTGTTTTTGTTTTTTTTATTTGCTTTTTGAAATGTCTCAAAACTTTTGGTTATCTATAAAATAGTAGAGACTGAACTAAATAGTTTTAAACTCTGTCAGTGAAAGTACCTCTTTTCCTGTGTGACTGTTAATGTGGGGGTTTAAGTTAATCTAGTCAGGAATTAATCTGCAATAAGTTTTTATAGTTACTTTTACTGTACCAAAGATCTCAAATTTTTGTTGTGCATGGGACAGAGGTGAAATAGAAGTTTTTCCTTAGTGTTTGTGCTCTACTCTGCAAGCCTGCTCTTTAAGAGGGATTTTCCTTTTCACTGTGGCTCCTCCTAAATGGTCAATTAGTGTTGCTATTTCTCATTCTTTTCAAGATTGGTAAAGGAGAGGGGACAGGGAAGGTTCTTTGTTATTGTGATATATGGCCTCAGTCTTGGATAGATCATGTGTTCCAAAACCTCAGGAATGGTGCATTCTATTCTTTACCTATCACACACACAAACATACACCCCTACCCAAGCCCCACCATTTCTCTAGTGGTGGTACTCCGGGACTACTGATAACAAGATTCTGGGCTCAGAACTATTCTTTCCCCCTTCCTCTCATGGATTGACAGTTTTTTCCCTCCTCCAGGAAAAAGATAGGGAATTTACTGCCTCTTCAGTCCAGTTGTTTACAGTTTTTGCTCTGTCTATATGAGTAGAATCAGAGTAGTAGGCTTTGTTCCTTGTTTATAGCGACAGCTAATTCTTGCATCACTGAGAGACTCTTGATTTTCTGCAAGTCATCTTTATGGGCACTGACGGAGGTCTGTAGAAAGAGTTTGTGAGTGAACTGGGACTCCGGGGATTTTATACTGTCAAGTTACTCCAAATTTCATTTTAAATCATTTTTGACAATTTCAGTTCATGTTGTCTTCCCTGCTTGTATGACAGTGTTCTCTTCCTCTTGCTCTGCTACAGAAGACCCATTTCTGACATCCCATTTCTCTTTGGAAGTATCTGTCCATCCTTGGAATTCAGGACACTTGATTAACTTGAGAATTAAGCCCTCTGATGGAAGTGGTTGGGGGGTACTTAAAAGTGTTTTTGTTTATTGTCAGTGTTATTAGGATTTTCCAATTACCTTTTTGTTATTGACTTAATTTAATTCTATTGTGGTCAAAGATATTTTGGATTCTTTAATTATCTTTATTAATACTTGTTTACAATCCAGATATGGTCTATTTTATTTCCATCCCACATATATTATGGGGTAGAGTATCTGTGACAGTGATATAAACTTGGTTGAAAACTCTTGTCAAATATATTTATTGGTTTTCTCTGTTTGAAAAGATTAATTACCAAGAATGGTATGTTCAGATTTCTGACTATGGTGGCGACTCATATGCCCTTCATGTACTTTAAAATCGTGTTTTGGGGATTATTATGATTTCTTCATAAACTAGTACCTTTATCATTCTGAAATGTTCCTTTTTTCCTTCTGGAAATGCTGGTCTTAAAGTCTACCCTAAGAGTAGCCTTATTTGCTACTTTCTTCTGAGGTGGTTTGGTTCTTCCCTTCTGCCATCCTGTATAAGAGTTGGCCAAAGAGAGGGAATTTGCATACAGATTTTGGGGCTTCACAGTCTGGATTATTTTATGAGATTTTCCTTCTTTACTGGCTAAATTGGTAGCCCCAAACTTTGACCTGATTGTTGTGTCTGGTAAGATTGCTGTTTTCTGTTCAAGCTGTGTCTTCCTCTTCTACATGGGAAAATATGTGGATCTCCATATGCTCTGTTTCAAAAATTGTGTCTGTTCCTGTTTCTGCCTGCTTCAGGTTGATGTCCAGTAATATAAAATAATTTAAATTATGTATAAAATAAAATTCATATTTTATAATTGTTATTGTCAGGAGAATTAGTCTGATATAAGGTACTCTGCATATTAGCTCTAAAACCCCTTTTGTCTTTCCCCACCCTTTCATCCCTGTTATCTTAGTTTTCTGGAGAGTCCTAACTAGCCAATGTTCCTGTAAAATTCTTATCATCAAAATATTTGTCTGATTATCCCCTCAAGATGATGTTTCATTTATTTCTCTATCCCTTATATTTCTTTGTAAATTAGAATTCATTAAAGTTCTGTATTGTTTCATAGATTATTTCTGTATTTCCTATTATATTAGCAGAAAAATTTTCATTATTCCAGTGTTGTTGGTAGTTTAATCATTTAGTTATGGTAGTGCTCTCCACTGTAAAGTTTCTTGTTGTTGGTACTTAATCTTTTTAGAGTAGTAATTTGTACTAGTTTCCACATCCTACCAAAATATCACCTTTGAGTTTATTCTGATCAGTTGTCAGTACAGAGTGACACTTAATAGCATTGTAATTCTTATTTTAAGTCTCATTCCTCAACCAAAGGGTCTTTATAGTGTCTAGAGCATGTGTTTGTGTTTATATATATATATCTATACATTATGGTACATATGTCATGTTGTATGGTGGTTATATAAGTATTTCTCTATTTTACTGAATTTTGAAGGTACTGACATCACATCTTACAAATCTTCATGTTTCTTATAGCACTTACTAAAAATTTGCACATTATAGGCACTCAGTAAAATATTTTTTCTGTAAAAAGAAATTTAGCTAAGAAATGAAGCTGTATTTCTCCATGTCTATCTTAGGAATTGATAAAATTTAATGTTAATTGCATTTTAAATTTTTTTGTAGGTAAATGAGAAAACAGGACAGATTATACAGTATGATAAATTTTATATACATGAAGTACAAGAATTGATAGACATAAGAAATGATTATATCAACTGGGTTCAACAGCAAGCCTATGGAATGGTAGGTTTCCTATTGTATTTTATTGTATCATTTTTATGTGTTGTTTGTTCTAATGCTAAAAAAAAAATCAATTTTTTTTCAGGTTAATTTCTGAATAAAAACATATTGCATGGTATAAGAGTAGTTATATATTTTTAGTATTTATAAGAAAACATTCTATTTTTATGCCAAACCCAGACCAAATAAATAGATTATATTTTCTGAAAGAAGGCTGCAAATATTAGATGGATTTTTGACTTTCATTTATTTTCTGTCTTCAGTTTCTGATGTTAAAAATATTGGAGTCACTAATACTGAAATACTAAGCATGTACTACTGTTGTGATACCAGTATTTCAGAAGTACCAGAAGAGAGCCCTAAATGATTGATTTTATTTTTTATTTCACCCTTTTTATGTTCTTCATTTGTTCAAGATTTTTGCCAAATATTCATGTGTCCATACTTCTTTCTTTGTGACTAGTAATTAGAAACAATGTCATATAAAAATAGCAATATAGTCTCATGTAACTTAAATTAGGCACACAAGATTTTAATATAGAAATAAATAAGTAGCTGGATATAAAATAATCAGGTTTAGTACTATTATTTGCTAGCTATTATATACTTGAGGCCATCTTTTCTACCCCTGAGGCAGGTATTTTAAACAGTATATATGTAGTAGTTGTAGTAGGGTAAATAACCTTTCATTCCCTTTATATCACCATGCCCTTGTTGTTAGGCATTCTGTTATTCACCAATACCACCAAAGTTGTCTGGAATAGATCTAGTAGGCACTATGAAAGTGGTTATTTTTGAATATTTTTAGAAATAAAGCATACATATTAGGTAATAGCACGCACAATATTAGGAGCTAAATTAAAAGTGTGGTAAAGACTAGTTGCTTTCTTCTCAAACCTGCGGAAGAAACTGAATAAGTCTATGAAACTAACAGAATACCAGGTTATTTAAATGCAGTGAAATATATGCCAAGATATATGGTAATGAAATGATCAAGAATTCAAGACAAAGACTATTGAAAGCAGCTGAGGAAAAAAGCAGGTACCTTATAAATGTATTCCCATCAGGTTTTCATAAAATTTCTCAGCAGAAACTCTATGAATCAGGGGAGAATAAAATGGCTTATTCAAAATGCGTCAATTTAAAAACTGCCTACTAAGAGTCCTATGTTCTGCAAGATTCTCTTTCAAATATGGAGAAATAAAAAGCCTTTCCAGACAAATAAACCTGAAGGAATTGTCCTTCAGATAGGAATTTCTTCTCTTCTATCTAAATTGAAGAGAAGGAAGTCCACAAGTAATTGATCAAGGAAATAAATAGAACCAGAAAACTACAGAAAAACTATCAGTATCAAGCCCTCATGTATCAATAATCACCCTTAATGAAAAAAGGAACTGAATGCACCTATTAGAATACACAGAGTGAGTGGATGGATAAAAAAACAACAACAACAAAACACAATACCCACTCACTATGTGCTGCTTACAAGAGTTTCACTTAAGTTGTAAAGACAAAAAGACTCAAAGTTATGGAATTGAAACTGGTATTTCATGCCTATGGAAAAATTTAAAAGGCAGGAAAGCTTTACTTTTATCGAATAAAATATACTTCCAGGCAGAAAAATAGCAAAAGGAAAAGATGAACATTATATAATAAAGGGGTCAATACCACAGGATAATGGTATTTAGATGCAGCATATATGCATCTAAAAGAACAATTAAATATTTGAAGCAAATTTTAACAAGCTAAAGGAAGACATTGGCACAACAAATTTAACCAAAGGAAGTAAAAGACTGAAAAATAGGAGAGGTTGTTGAAAGTAGTAAAAGATACAAAGGTATGGAAATGTAGTCTCTGCTCATGGAATAATCAACATCATTAAATGACTATATTACCTAAAGCAGTGTACAGAGTCAATACAATTTCTGTCAAAATCCTAACCACATTCTTCACAGAAATGGAACTAAAAATCAAGACCACAGATAGCTAAAACATTCATGAGAAATGGAGGTAAAGTTATCCCCAACATCAAACTATACTGCAAAGCAATAGCAATTAAAATAATTTGGTATTGGGATAAAAACATTTGTACAAATCAATGAATTATAATTGACAGCCCAGAAAAAAAAAACACATGCATGTGGACAACAAAAGTTGTAACAAAAGAGCCAAGAGCTGATGACAGTGGAGCAAAGAAATTTTCTTCAATAGATGGATGTCAGAATAACTGAAGTCACATGCAAAAGAATGAAACTAGACCAGTGTACAGAAAAATTAACTCAAGATGAATTTAAGACTCAGTTATAAGAACTGAAACCATAAAATACATCCAAAAAATAGGCTATATGCACTTGAAATCAGCCTTAGAGATGTGTTTGGGGATTTCACTCCAATGGCAAAGTAGACAACAGCAGAAACAAATGGGATTATATCAAAATAAAAATTTTTTGCACAGGTAAAGAAACATGCATCAAAACAAAGATATCCATAAAGCTATTTGCACATCACATGTCTAACCAGGCATTAATATTCAAAATATACAAAAAACTAATAAAAAAGACTGACTTAAAAATGGGCAGATGATATAAATAGATACTTCTCCAAAGGAAACAGGTGTATGGGAAGTTGTTTATCACCTCTTGTTAGAAAATGCAAATCAAAAGAACAATGTCACACCAATGAGAATGATTATTGTATATAAGATGAGAAGTAACAGCTGTTGGAGAGGATGAGGAGAGGAAAGGCTTCTACACTATTGGTTCGAATATTAAGTGATACAGCTATTATGGAAAGCAGTATGGAGATTCCTCAGAAAATTAAAAACAGAAATTTTACATTTTCCAGCTATCCCACTTCCGGATATTTACCTAAAAGATAACAGAAATATTAATTCAAAGAGATGAATGCACTTTCATGTTTTTGAAGCATTATTTGCAGTAACCTAGAGCTGAAAAAAAATCTAAGTATCCCATTGTTAACAATCCCATTGCCTAACAAATGGATAAAGATGTGGTATATACACACAATGAAATACTATACAACTATTTAAAAAGAGGAAATCCTACTATTTGTAACAAAATTGATGGGTCCAGAAAGTATTATGCTTAGTGAAATAAGTCATACAGAGAAAAAGATACTCCTATGCTTTCAGTCATATTATGGCTTATAGAGAAAACAGATGTTTAGAAGGGAAAAATAAACTTTTGGACTAGGGGACCATAGTATAAAGAAGAATAGAATTGAATGTTTAACAGTGAACTTAATAGCTTGCAGATTCTCACTGATGTATATCTGAAACTACATAACCTTATAATGCAGTGTTAACTTCAATATACTATTAGGATGAGGAACTGGGTTTTATCTGAAGCGTTAAGATAAGCCATTAGAAGGAAGTAAGCAGGGGAAATACATGTCCTTTTTATTTTTAAATGATTGTCCTGGTAGTTATATGGAGAATGGAGTGAAGAGAGCAGAGCAAAAGTAAAAGAGGGAGACTAGTGACACTGCTTTAGTAGATTTATGGAGGGAAAATGATGGGTAAGACAAAATAATTGTATAGATGAAAGGGAAAAATGGACTTGGAATATCTCTTGAAGGTAAAGGGGACAAGAATTTTTCATGGTCATATACTAATTAGGTAAGGAAAGAAAAATCTACAAGAGAGTTTAAGAAGGAGTGGCAAAAGAGATAAGAAAACTTAGGAGAGTGTTATGGATACCAAGATTTTTTTTAAAAAGGAAAGACTGTTAAATGCTGCTGAAAGGTAGGATAAAATATAAGCTTGAGCAAAGAATTTGGTTACATGAAGATTATTGATAACCTTGTTTATGCCAGTGTAGGGTGAAGTATGCTTAAGAAAATGTCTGATGGGCCAAAAACCATAGGCAATACTTTCAAAAAGTTCTGCATTGAAGAGAATCAGAAAATACTGAGCTGAAGTCAAGGGACAACAGATTTTTAGGAAATAAAATACTTGACCTCAGGAATGTTTTGAATAAATATTTCCTTTTCCTTTCCTATTTAAATTAAATCTCTCTTTCGCAAGGCTTTTTAAATTCTTCTTCCAGATTACCTCTAAGAGCAGGGGGAAAAATGGTATTACTTGAGGTTATTAATTTTCTTGGTAAAACTTGTTTGAAGTTTCATATTTTATCTTTAAGTGGATGCAAATTTTGGATATAATATTCATTTAAATGTAAAAGGGATTTAAATTATTTACCATTGAGGAAAACTGATGCTTCAGAAAGTGGACTTTGCATATATATTTTGACTTACCATCTCGGGTATCATACTTAGGTCTTTAGGCAGTGTTTTTGGAACTTCTTTAATTAACCTATTTTAATTTAACTCCTTTAAAATGAAATGATTTCTTAAAAAAAACAGTGTTTACTTACATGTATTTATGATCATTTTATATAAATATATATTGGTATTAAACTAATTATAAATTCATGGTGCTTAGCATTTAAAGAACTCTAAAACCATAGTAAATTTATAAATATAAATTACACTGAAAAATAACAGCAAATTTTAAAAACCAAGTTAATACTCATCTACCATGGAGAATAATTGCTTGATGGGGAATCCCCACTCACTACCTAAATACAGTGAATATAACATAAGTGCACTTGGGTTCTAATCCCACCTTAGCATTTATTCACTCTATGTTATTGGGGAAATTACTTAATTCTTTTTCTATAAATCAGGGATTATAGTACCTACCTTACAGAGCTATTGAGAAGATTAATTATACCTCTTTGTGGACATTCCTGATTAATACTTAAATTTTGGTAAAATGATGGCCATTATTACTAGCTGCTTTTGACAATGAGTTTAATTTGGCAGTAACATTTATTCTGAGATGTCTGGTAAGTCTGTTCTCACTGCCTTTCTCTATTTGAATTACAATGAAACATTTGCTTTTAGAAGGTGATGTGGTGCTCATTTGGCATTCACTCATCAAACACATCACTTATGTATGAAAATATTAGACATAGAGATCCTGTGTAGTACCAGTTTGCTTATAATCACAACCATTACAACTCTTGGAATATAATACAATGGTCATAAGTGGATTATTATAATTTTAGATTTTAAGGTGAATTTTAAGTTATTGGTATAAAAACATTCAGAAGTTCTCCCCGAGCAATCATAGGCCCCTATAAATATTTTTCCCCTGGCATCTGCAAGCCCAGTTTGAGTAACATTTTGAAGAGTCATATCTTCCTGAATCACTTTGGATTAGATTACATATCCTTTGACCTCTGAATGTGTATATAGATCATAAACTATTTGTATTTAGAGCAAGTTAGGAGACAGGCCAATCTAATAGGATTTTTTACTTGGCAATAATTTTAATGCTATGCATAGAAGCTGTAGTTTGAATGCTTTTAGGTTTGGTATATTATCCTCTAGGCTTCTCTTGGTATGTAGTGGTGGTGGTCTCAAATTTCTTTAGGAACTGTTTCAGTACTTTTATTTTCTAATAAGAAAGAGGGAGTAGAGAACTACCTTCCTTTTTCTAGGCTTTTCTTCTTTGGTTCTCATTCACTTCAGTTGTGTTATATGGTTGCTACCCTTGAGCATTGCCCTCTGTTACTTTTTACTCTTCCAATAATTTGCTTTTTCTTTTTTCTACATTTATAGAATGAATGATATTAAATAAGTCATGGCAGTGGAAGCTTGTTCATTTTTAATTTGCAAAGCTAGATTTAATGTATCTTAGAAATCAGAATCCATAACCCACGATAAGGGTCTTAATCTACTCTAGGACTTGAAGGCTGGTTGTCTACTTTGAATTATAAGTAATATATGTAGGTATATATGTATCTTTTTCTAAACACTACAGGGAAATTATTTTACCTTAGCCTTATTTCTATGATATAATCTGTTGAGACTTTTTTCTGGCCAAGGTTTTTAAGAATTCATTAATTGTACAGTTCCATTACCCTCCTACACATTAAAAACTAATTTTGTGAAATTCCTTCCATTGCTTTTAATATCCTTTTGTACTGCTGATATCTCTAAATTTTTAGCTGATCCCTTCTGCTTTCCCATCCTTTAATCTCTTTCCTTTTACTTTTTTTCAAATTTTTGTTTGATCCTATTCCTGCTTATCATTCTATAAGCTGCTCTGGCTGTGGTGTATAAAACTTTTTTTCTGTTGGGTTTCTTTTTTTAGTTACTGCACATACATATCATCAATATATAACTAGTGAAAACTGACTAATTAGAACTATACAAAGTTCTGTGCTGAGTCTACCTGTGTGAATCACTGTAAGGTTCAAGTTAAGTATTTTTTAATGCATATTTATTTACTTTAAGAACTGTATACCTGGGTAAAACATGTCAGATCTATTAGGTATTATAAAGAGTTGGTAATAAATGGAATTTTTATATAGTTTGATATCATATTATTCACACATGTAAGTTATAAGTCCTATTCAGTGTTATTTGTGCTGTATTTTTCACTATATAGCTTCCAAGAAGTTAAGTTCTACTTTAATTATGGACAGTGCTGAGCTAGCAACATGACATGTTCACCAGCAAACTAGAAAGATAGACTTAGTGTAATAAATTGGAGGACCAATTTTGGGAAAATATACCAGTATTTTCTGAGTCGGAGTTTCTTCTTTAGTTAATAAAATGAACTAATTAAGTAACTTTGTGCTCACGTGTAGCTGCAGTATTTCTCCAAAATTTGTCTTTGCTTTTCAAAATTTCCATGTTATTCTTAGTAACATTTATGTTTTGCAGATTCTTAGACTGATTTCTTATGCCTTGCATTACCAAATTTTGGGTAGTTTTCATTTCTTTGTCTAGGCACTAAGAACTTTCATATTTATTATAATTACTTCAAATTTTATACTTTAGAGTAATCTTATTTTATGTCCTTAAATCGAGTTGATACCAGAATGGGTTAATATTTTGCCATGGTAATTAGGCTGAAACTGAAAAGTGTTAAGGAACTACATCATTTTTGTCCATAACCAACTGGAGCCATAAATAACCCTTAGTGTTAAGAACAACTTTAATAAAGTCTGATTCAGACTACGAAAACCTGACGTGAACATTCCTTCAGATCTTTTTCATGCCAGCTTCTAGCACATTACATTCATTAGGCAGACCTTGACCCAGTTTCAGGGGCCCTATTATAAAAAGAGGCAACAGTGAGTACTTAAAAAATGTGGATTTAGAGGCAGTAATGGATTACACATTGAATGATGTGTTGAGTTTCTAGCAATAGACTTTAATTGACCTTACATGTTTTGTAATATTTTGTCATTTCCCCTGCTCCCCATCAATGCCACTTGGGTCTGCTTTTAAATCTCCCTTGTAAATACTACTTTGTATTTAATTTGTAACTAAAACAACAACTACCTCACAACTCAATAATTTCCCAGAAGAGTTTATCCTTTCCTTTTCTTTTTAAGTATTTGCTTTCTTTTAAATGTTTGAGCTTTTGTCTGAGGTCATTAGCCCTTACATTCAAATTTCTATTAATCTTAATCTGGTTTTCCTTTGAATGCCTAAATTATTTCTAAATAATAAAAAAATATTTCTCCTAAATAATTTTCATTGGTATCTAATAGCCTTTCTTCTGTTCTCAAAATTTTCACATGCTTTGTTATTTTTCATATTCCTTCTGTCTAACATCTCTCTCCACAGTCAAACTTAAGTTCTGCTTTAATATGGTTTAGCTACACTAGAAAGTTTAAAGTTATATTATTGACTTTCTCAATGCATACTATGCGTAGCGCCTTTATTTACATATAATAATAAAAAGGGTACATATATTAATGTTTTATTACTTAAGAATAAAATTTATTTTTTGATTAAAAAAACTCCCTTAGCATTTACTACAGGTATCAAGTAGGCAGTAAATAGGTAGTTAGAAATTTTGAAAAATGTTTTGTTGCTCCCAACTTTACTTGTAGTAAAGACATTTTAAAAATGTGCCACAGATAAACTATAAAAGAATTTCAAGTGTTCCTATAAATTGCTTTTAAATTAAACTGAGTGTAATCTAAAAGGTTTTTTTTTTCCTTTACAGAACAATTTCTAAATATATTCTCGTTAGCACTGCCAATAGGATACTTATATAGTGATAACTTAGTGAATTTTTTTAAAGAAACTTTTATCAATAATTATCTTTCACAATAGAATTTTTATAATCATATTTTACTTATGCTTATACTACTTTGACTTTATTTAGCACAGTGCATGAGAGTCTGCTAATATCTTAAAGTCTCCACAGATTCCCTCCTCTCCTTAAGGCATGGGAGAATGTAGCCAATTAGGCTGTTAGAGGGAAGACTCTACATAAGACTCTTCTTACTTTTCATACCAGTTGCACGTTTGGGGTATTTCTCCAGAGCAGTTACAGGTTCAGTAATTTGCTAAAGGTTTTACAGAACTCACTGGAAACTGTCATACTGATATTTACAGTTTATTAGAGAGTAAGGACATAGGTTAATAGTAGTCTAGAGAAGAAGTACATAGGGTGGAATCTGGGAAAAATGCCAAAGGCAGAGCCTGTGGAGTCACGGAGAAGGCACTTTTTAACATCAGTGAGTGGCAGTACTTACAGAGTATTGCTAACTAAAGAAGTTTACCAAAGCCTTTGTTCCCAAAATTTTTACTGGGACTTGATTACATACTGTCCATATGGCTGGCCTTTAGTCCTTCCCAGCTTTTCTAGAGGCAGAACTGCTAATCACATAAACCCAGAGTTTCAGGCAAACACACTCCTATAAGGCTTGACGTTCCAAAGATCTATAGATCACTTCCCAGTAGATGAGGATAAAACCAGACCTCTCTTTGGGTAAGATTAATTCCTCACTATACAAATTTACCATCTGCAAATTTAGTAACATTTTTGGTGATCATATCACTTTACATGAGTCTATATTGTAGGAATATGTGGAAGCTTCTATAAGAAAGTACATCTTTCAAAAAAAAAAAGTGTACCTTTCTGTTAAATGAACTAGTAAGGTTTCATTATTTCCATTATAAATGTCTTCATTTTGTCTTTCTTCTTACCAAACCCTGCCGTGCCCTCTTGTATTTTAAGGTAATTTGGTGTTTAAGAGTCCTTATTGTAAGATCACTTATGATTCACTGATTATTTTTGATAAATAAAAACAATTTAGGGCTTATTTTGCTCACTTTATAGTTTTTTATCTACTAGACACTTTCAAACATTTTGTCAGGAGTAATCTAATCTTAAAGTGTGAGGAATATTTTCACTTTCCAGGTGGGAAACTGAGCTATAAAATTATTTTTTTAAGACCAGATAAAGGGTTGATTTTGTATCCTACCTAAATTCTGCAAGTGGAGTGCTTAGTTGCTGAAACCAAATTTGTCATATTCAAACCTCAAAAATTTTATGATTATTAGGAACTTGAAACAAAGGTCTTATGTATATAATAAAAATAAGGTATGTGTAGAAAGGTTAAGTTTTATTGTAGCTGTGTTTTGGTATTATGCATTAATTCAGTATTCTGCTGTAGCATAATATATGAAATGCTACTTTGAATAGAAATAGTTAAATTTGGACACTAATTTGCTCTTTCCTCATTATTGTTACATTCTGCATTGCTGTCTTAGGATGTCAACCATGGATTAACAGAGGTAAGTTTAGTGTAATAAAGTCTATGTTATGAGTAAAATATACTCAATATTGTCTTAAGTGATAGGGGAACCAAAGGTTTCTCTTTTGTGTGACTTGGAAGTATATAAATACATGTGATTACTTTTAAAATGTAAATAGAATGTTCTGCATAATGTTTCAGAGGAATTTTTCTGAAGAAAATTAAATATTTTTTAGTTAACATTACACCTGTATGATGTCTTTCAACGATATTTGTTTTAAAATAGTTCCTATCCTAAGTTTCCCATTATAAAGTTTTAATGTATTGTCGGAATATAAATCAGCAGATTTTAAAACCCTTTCAGTCTGATTGCCTTCCTCACTTTTTTATATGAATAAAGTTCTAGCAGTTTGGCTTACATTATTACTAATCCTAAACCATCTTTTCAATCCATGGCAATATTATACTACTACTTTTATTTGGTTATAGAATTTTGGTTTTGTTGTTTTGCTTTTCTTTGCTTTTTTCCCAGCACTTGAACCAACAAAGCATGTAGAGTTAGCTTTAAATTATAAAGCTGACATTTTTGCTTCCTCAAATATAAAAGGCACATAAAATTAAAAATCATAGAGTTTTTGGAACCATAGGAGACTTTAGAAATATTTCAGTTTTTTTGAGTTTGAGTAGTAAAAATGACTTATACCTTCAGTAGCTAGCTAGTAACACAAATATAGCATGGTAGTAATATTATTATGTGGAAATTTATTATGAGGTTAATATAGGGAAAAATATGTTGTGTACATACATCTAATAGCCCAATTAGATTTGATACTGGTTGAGTGCTATCCTTTTCTTTGGTTTTGGTGGTTGTAATTAACAGTCTTAGACTAATCAAAATATATATACATATATATTAAAAGATTTTATTTATGCATACAAGAGCTGGGCGTTACAGGCCAGAGGTGTAGGGGGTGAGAGAACTCACCAGAGACAGAGTGAGGAACAGAACAGGCAGATTGACTGAAATACCCTGCTGAGGGGAGCAGTTGGTGAGCCAGGAGAGGTCTGCTGCACCAAGTGGGTCCCCTCCCTGGCCAGGAATTGAACTCGCACTGCAGTGGCTGCAGAAGCTCTACAGTGTGGAGCTCAACTCCTTGCACCACCAGGGAGGCCCCAAAATTTTCTTAAATAAGGCAGTTAGGATGGAGAAGAGCTGGAAACTATATTATTTTCAGGATGACTAGAAAATTGGGAATGTTTATTGTGGGGAAAAAAGAAAAAGGAAAAAAAAACTTAGTGAGAACACAGGGGCTTAAAATATTTAAATTATATATACTTCCTTGTCCAGGAAAAATGAAGATTGAAATACAGAATGAGGTAATGCATAGTGATGTATGAAGATGTAGATTCAGAAAATACAGAGAACTTTCTAAGTACTTAAAAAAGAGAGAGTTGTTTCATGTTTTGAGTCTTCACTGGAAGCCTTATTGCAGGGGTTCTGTATCAGAATTGGCACAAAATTATTGCATGACTGGCACAAAAGCATCACCTTATTGGGTAGACAGTAGGAATATATCCTCTAACTGTGAGACTCTGTGCCTGACAATTCACAGATTTTATATCATCTACACTGTTACTTAGCACTCCATCACTGCATTGCCTGCTTAGGTAAATAATTATCTGTAAGGTGACTAATGTCTGATATGGTAATAATAAATCAGTTTTACAACCTTATAAGTTTGACAGCATAGTATCAGTGGTGCTTATTTTTAATGACAAATTAATGAACACATTTTTGAGCTCACAATGTTGGCACCATAATGGTATGCAGTATTTCTTAAGTGAATGAATAAACATATTACTTATTTTAGGTTTCAGTTGATAGAGTTGTTTTAAAAACATGAAAGACGGGGCCTCCCTGGTGGCGCAGTGGGTTAAGCAACACACTATGAAACAAACCACAGCCACTGCAGCACAAGTTCGATCCCTGCTGCCGGCCAGGGCGGGGACCCACATGGTGCAGCAGACCTCTCCTGCTGTGCCCACTGCTCCCCTCAGCAGTGTACTTCCGTTGATCTGCCTGTTCTGCTCTCCGCTCTGTCTGGTGAATCCTCTCACCCCCCCACACCTCTGGCCTGTACCCCAGTGCTTGTATGCATAAATAAATAAATCTTTAAAAAAAAAAAACATGAAAGACTTGGGTGCTATATATATATAGGCTCTCAATTATACAGTTCCTTCCCCAAATCAGAAATTGAAATTATCTCAATGCCTGGTCAGATTATTAGTAAAAGTTACATATTTAGAAATAAGCACAATGTTTATAAATAAGACCTGAATAACTATACAAGTGTGTAATTTAAAAAAGTAATGAACTTTCAAACAAACAAAAAACACAACAAGAACAAAAGGACAAAGACAAACCAAAGGGATCATTGGGGGTAAAATTGGATAGAGACCAGGATGAGGGCAGAAAGAGCACAAGGGACTGAGGTGATGGTGCATGGGTGAAATGGTGGTGGGGATTCCCTGGGGACTACAAATGTCAAATAGAATTAAATAAATCTGAAAAAAAAATTTTATTACAGAACCCCGTTCCAGGTACCAGAATCTGTTTATGGTTCTGTTCTCAGTAATTCTGTAATAAATTACCTGGAAACTTAAAAAAAAAAAAGGCATACAAAACATAGGCCTTTCATTGAAAAAAAAAAACAAAAGAAATGATAGTACATACAAGAAATATATCATAAACCAATTTGAACTAATGAATTTTTTTATTTTCAGTTGGCAGATATCCCTGTTACAATCTGTACATATCCATTTGTATTTGATGCCCAAGCAAAAACTACTCTATTACAAACAGATGCAGTCTTACAAATGCAGGTAAAATATTATGTAAACTAATATGATTTTAGAGTGTTTAGTTGTTGCTTTGATGTCTTAAGAAGTAAATATTTGAAACTTGCTTATATTTAGTAATCTTGGGGGTATATTTTATACCTTTGTGTTCTGTCTTGCAAAATACCTAGTCACCAATCAAAAAGACTGTAGTATATAATAGGAATATTCTTATATATATATTTGAATGACAAATAGAACAATTAACTGTTAATCAGTTTATATCTAAAAATTATATAAGCATATTTCATTGCCTAATTATACTTTATAAATAGGTTTGCTAGTTTACTTGATAAAATGTTGGTTTGCTTCAAATCTTTTTTATTGTCTTTCACTAGAAGTTTTTTTTCTGAACTTACAAGTAACATTTACCTTTGTGTATATTTTTATTAATTTATTTTTTAATCAAATATCTTTTTCTTACAACCTTGTTAGTTTCTGACAGGATGGGATTTCTCCTCTCAGGTGTGATTACCATAGTTCTCCCTTCACCAGAGCACTCATAGTCGATTACTGTAGTCCCCTGTGCTCTCTCCCCACCACACTTTTTTACCCTCTTACCTCTTCTTTGACCTCCTACACCCCTTTTGAATACCTCAGATCTATGGTCAACTTTGAGGGTTTGTCTTTGTGTGATCTTTGGTTTCGTTTCTCTATATTCCACCTGTAAGTGAAACTATCCAGCATTTATCTTTCTCCACCTGATTTAGCATAATACTTTCCAGCACCATCCCTGTTGTCACAGATGGCATTATCTTTTTTTGCTGAATAATACCCCATGGTATATATATACCACATTTTCTTGAGCCACTCATCTGTTTTTGGACATTTAGGTTGATCCAAGTCTTGCTTCATTATATATTCCCTATTTATATACTTGGTAAAAGATGGAAGTGACTAGAGGTGAGATGAATTAAAATAGGAGGAATTTCATCACTTGTTAGAAGGAGAATATAGAATTTTCTTGATGTTTTAATGTGTATTTCCTGAGGTTGATCATTTCTTCCCTCCTTTCCCAACTTCCTCTATTTTATGCTAAACGCTTTATTTACAATGAAGATTTTAAAAACTATTTATTACATTATAAAATTGACCTTCTTATGGAGTATAGTTGTCCCACCCCTAACTCTGGACAGTCACTGAACTCTTATCTGTCACTATAGTTTTGTCCTTTAGTAGTGCCAGGTTAAATGGAAACATGGTGTAACTTCTTTAGACTCTTTCAGCAAAATGCCTTTGCGATTCATCTGTGCTGTTGCTTCTATCAGTACTAATGTTTCCCACTGTTGTAGGAACTGCCTTTTGTTTATTTATTCCTTTCTTTATGGTATGTACCCAGAAGTGATATTACTGGGTCATATGGTGGCTGTGTCTTTAACTTAGTAGGAAACTGCCAAACCATTTCCAAAGTAACCATATCGTTTTGCATTCTTATCACCATTGTTGAGTTTCAGTTGCTCTGCATCCTTACTAACTCTTGGTTTATCATTTTAGACATCTTAAAAGAGATATATTTTTCATCATGGTTTTAATTGCATTTCTTTAATGGCTATTGTTGTTGGGTTTGTCATGGACTAATTTGCCATTTATGTTTCTTCATGGTTAAGTGTTAAAGTCCTCTGTTCAACAGGCACTGTGGAACTGTTGGCAGCCACTGCAGCACAAGTTCAATCCCCAGCCAGGGAGCTGGCCCACATGGCACAGCAGACCTCTCCTGTCTATCCCACTACTCCCCTCAGTAGTGTATTTTGTTGGATCTGCCTGATCTGCTCCCTACTCTT
>JAGFMF010012105.1:3795234-3856504 GCA_019455555.1 Galemys pyrenaicus
CTCCCCTCAGTAGTGTATTTTGTTGGATCTGCCTGATCTGCTCCCTACTCTTGTCTCTGGTGAAACCTCTCACACACACACCCCGTCCCCTGGCATCTTTTATATGCATAAATAAAATAAATCTTTAAAAAAAAATAAAAACTATTTATATTATGCCTTTTTAAAAAAAGATTTATTTGTACAAGATCTGGGGTATAGTCCAGAGGTATGGGGGCAGGGGTGAGAGGATTCACCAGAGACAGAGTGGGAAACAAAACAGGTAGATTGACTGAAGTACACTTTTGAGAGGAGCAGTGGGTGAGACAGGAGAGGTCTGCTGTGCCACGTGGTTCACTTCCCAGGGATCTAATTTGTGCTGTAGTGGCTGCAGGATAGCTTCATAGTGCTGTGCATCAACTTCATGTGCCAACAGGAAGACCCTTATCATTGTCTTTGAAGGGTTATATTGAATAGTACGTTTGCTTTGTAACTTGAACCTACAAATAAAAGAGAATTTGAATTTCTTCCTCTAGCATAGAATGTGTGACTATACAGGTTGAGGACTAAGAAAAGGATGAGATGTGACCTGGCAATTTAATGTTCTAAAAATGATTTAAAGATTAAAAGTCAATTTATATCCCTTTAAAGTATTCTGAATCCATCCAGGAATTTTAATACTACTGGGGAATTTGAGAGATAGATGTCCCTTTTACTTCAATAGAAGAAATAGATATTTTTGTAGGTTCTGCAGCTAGTAATCCATTTTTTTTGGAGGTCTTTGTTAAAACAATATTAACCACCAGTTTAGAATAAGAACATGATACAGCTAGGGGCATAAGAAGAGTGTAAGTGGTAAAAGCCAAATGCTTGGTCTGTGAGCACATACAGTGATTACTCTATTAAATGAATTTCTGTAGTACTTCTTTACCCTGTCACTTATTCTCAGAAAAAATAGCTAGGATTGGGAGTGAGGAAAAAAAGGAAAAAAAGAGAGCAAGTGACAGGGTAAAGAGATATAATCCTAGTTATTTTTTGAGAAATAGCCATACCCAGATTTATCATTATTATTATAATTATTTAACTTAATGATGCTATTAGTTTACATTGATATAAAAAAATTAAAAAGGATATTCTTTATGTTCAGAATGCAGTTAGACTTTTATGTTGTCCTACATACTGTATTTAGGCGTTATATGAATACAGTAGTATAGGAACAATTATAAGAATTATAGAATATCTGTAGTTAATAAGTACAAGTGGGGCCTCCCTGATGGTGCAAGGAGTTAAGTTGCAGCACTATGAATCTATCTGCAGCCACTGCAGGACGAGTTTGATCCCCCGCCAGGGAGGTGACCTACATGGTATAGCAGATCTTCCTGTCTTACCTGCTGCTCCCCTCAGCAGTGTATTTCAGTTAGTCTGCTATAGCTTCTTTATAGCATTGTTACTAAAATTTTTATCTCTTATTTTCTAGATGGCTATTGACCAGGCCCACAGACAGAATGTCTCCTCTCTTTTTCTCCCAGTGATTGAATCTGTGAATCCCTGCTTAATTTTAGTGGTGCGTAGAGAAAATATTGTAGGAGATGCAATGGAAGTTCTTAGGAAAACAAAAAATATAGACTATAAAAAGCCCCTCAAGGTAATTTGACATTTTTCTGTTGTATAAGTTTTTTTCAGATACTACTTTTAATGTTTTCTTATTTGGTTTTGGTATATCTTTGAAACTTATAAATAAATAAAATTATATACTTCAATTTTTTTTAACTACTAGTTCCTAAACACTTTTTCATAATAAACAACATGTTACAGGGTCTCCAGAATATACTTTCATTTCTTTACATTCATGTTTGCATTTTGTGTTATTTTAGGTTATATTTGTTGGAGAAGATGCTGTTGATGCAGGAGGGGTACGCAAAGAATTTTTCTTGCTCATTATGAGAGAATTACTGGATCCTAAATATGGCATGTTTAGGTATTATGAAGATTCCAGACTCATTTGGTTTTCTGATAAGGTAAAAAGTTCAGTTGTCTAAATAACATATATGTAACGCCTAATTGTATGTATGTGTAGGTGTGTTTATCAGCATCTATCTATATACATCAAGTTAACTCAATAAATAGATATTAGTCAACTCCTAATATTAGAGATCTGCATTATTGTACTTGACAAATTAAAAACTTTTGAATTCAGAGCCATCAAAACATACTTTCAAATTAGCAAAATAAATTAAGGGGTGGTCAGCCTGAAAATGATTTTTTTTTTTTTGCTTTTCGTATTTGTATTTCAACTTTTTTTTAACTTAATGTGTTAAATGACAGTTGAACAGTTTAAAGTTCTTATAAATTTAATGTCAAAAGTAAAGCTTACATTCCCACAAAAAATGTAAAAGCTTGGGTATAGATTTAGAACTTTCATAATAAAAGCAGAATTCAATCTTACTGATTCTTTAGACACAAATTATTCATAACAGATACTTATCAATTACCTTACTCTAATGATGAAATGAAGTTTATTTAATATTCAGTTGTGAGCTCTGGAGTGCAAAGAAACAAATTCCTAAAGTTGAAACATGCAGTTCTGAAAATACGGCAGTTTTCCTAAAATCTTTTCTGATTTAGCTCCTTTATTGTTCATCTTTCTGTTCTTTTCTGCAAACAAAGCTAAACACTTTTTTATATGAACACTTAGTTTTGACAGATTATGCATATCAGAACTTACATAAGAAGAAATACATTAACAAAAGTAATAAGAAGTTAAATACTACAAGATTATATATGTATATGCTTTTGAATAAAATTCACTACAACATCCCTGATAGCAGCAAATCTTTAAGAGTAAGGACTTTCTGATCATTAGGCATTGGTGATTGATCCTCATCCTTTCTTCACTTTCAGCTTAGAGAAGCTCTCATTGAGTGAAAGCTTAGTCTGTGGAGGAGAGAAAAGCTGATTACCCATTGCTTGAAAGTTGAATTTCAGGTATATTACTCTGGGCTGGTACAGAAAATCTTGGTCATAATATATTTAGTCTTTAGGAATAAAGCTGTAACTTGTGTCGTCTATCTTTCATGTCCCTTATATTTATTAGAGTTGAGATCAGTTTTCAGAATTGTTCTTTGGTTCATATTCATTGATTATTGTCTGTTTCTGGAAGTATTCATCTCTTTGTCTTTCTTTTTTTTTCGTTATACAAGGCCTGTCAAATGCAGACTCGTTATTAGATGATCCCATGGCTTAGTATCTTTGCTATCTCCCTGATTGGTCATGATATCTCTTTGATTCACCACGAGGTCTCTCTGATAGAATAGGAATTCTCTATGAATGAACATGATCTCAGATTGGTCATGAGATTAGCCACGAGATCTTTTTGTTTGGCCATGAGAGCTCTCCAATTGGCCATAAGATCTCTCCTAATGGTTTTGATTTTCTTCCCTACTGACCTTGAGATTCTTCCAGTTGATGCTGGTTCCAGGTTTATTAGTCTCTGTTTTTCTGTGCTTAAACCTTATAACCAGCATATAATGCATAAAAAGCATAAAAGCAGTGTTGCATTTCTTTCTGCTTATTTAAAAGCTATTTAAAGGAGTTCATCCAGGCTTAAGTCCAGAAGATTCTTGGTATAGGTTTTTACCATGATTGCTTTTAATACCTTGTTTCTGTTGGTATGCCTATGAGCATTTGATTGTTGTCTTGAAATGGAGTTCTTTATCTTAAGGTTCTGTCTCCTATTTGTTTTCTCAATGCTCCTGTAGTCTATCTGTTTAAGGATTCTAATGTCATCTAGAGACAGATCTAGAAAGGTGATCTTTCCCCCATTGTTTGGGTCTGTCTGCACCTTTCCAGGAAATGTTACAGTGACAAGTGAGCCATTTTGTATAGCTGCACATCTCTGAGCTAGACTCGATGTTATCCCAGCACTGCTCCCTATACTCCTAACTTGAAAATGATGTTGACTGTTTCTTCTGCTGATTTAGATGTGAGAATTGAAGAATAATCACTAAACTTAACTTTTCTTCTTTGAAGAAATAATTTTTAATTAAGGACATTGATTTTTTTTTCCTTATCATTTAGAGAAGAGGTAACTACTCAACAATCTAACAGCATGAGTTAAGTTCTTCTCAGCATGTTTATAAATATAATTCATGCCATCTGATTTACCTATTTCCAAGATTGCTTCCTAGGTACAACTGACAGAGGCAGGGTTGAATGGTTACAACAGAGACTATAAGGTCAAAAAACATATTTAGCATTTTTCTCTTTACAAAAGATTGTTGGCCCCTGATTTAGAGACTATCAGTCAGATGTATGGTTCAGCTTATAAAAGTCTGAGCATTCTGTAATTTGAATGTATTTGCATTTGTTTCTTAAAACTTTGATGTACTTTTTTATTCATTCTTCCAGGAGGTTCACTATCCTCACAAAGGACAGTTAGCAGTCATGATGATCAGTGCCTAGGTTCATTAATTTTTTAAGAATTACATGGTGGTGCTACTGTAACATTTGTCAATTTTATTAACTTGGGACTATACAGAGAAATTTCTACATTTGTACTATTTGTTTTCTCATTTTTACAATTCTTTTGGGAGAGGATTTTCTTTTGTTACCTTTTTTTCAAAAGGATATCTATTCATTAGCATATACAATTGATGAAAATTTATTTTTTGGTATATTTTCAAATATTATTCATGGATTTAAACATATTTGATGTTTTTCAATCCATTGCAGTTATTATCTTTTTTTTAATTGATGTTTATATCATCTCATTTTTGTCTAGGGAGAGCTCTTTAAGTTGGCACATGAGTACATTTGAAACAACCTTAGAACTTTCTGGATCGTCCTTACTACCTTTTATAATTGACAGGATAAAATGTTCCATACTTAGATATTTACTGCCTAACAGTGCTAACATTAACACTTGTTTTACAATAATTAAATACATTTTTAAAAAATCATTCTGCTATTTTTTGTCCTTTAGCAGTATACAGGAAACACAAATAATAGTGTTTTAATACTAAGTGAAATAATTATTCTCTGTATCATTATACCATCAGGTGGCTATACATTTAGGTTAACCTTTTTAATTTAATTTTTTCGGGATTGAGTGTTAAAATTCAATTTAGTTTTATAGTTATATAAAATAGTTGCATAATTCCAAGTCAAATCTACAAAATAAGATATCTAAAAGAAGTCTTACCACTCCACATTATTTCCCTCACCCCATAACTGAGTTTTTCAAAAGAAACATTACAGTTTGTCCTTCTTAAAAAGATAAATACAAGTACAGAAGTAGCAGTACATATGGTAAGAGTGAACATGCTTCTTTCATTTCTGATTTGATTGGGATGTTAGCTATGGATTTTTTCATAAATTCCTTTTATCATGTTAAGGGAGTTCCCTCTTTTCCTAATTTATTCAGTGCATTTATCATGAAAGAGTGTTGGTTTTTTTTTTTTAAGATTTATTTATGGATACAAGCACTGGGGTATAGGCCAGAGGTGTGGGGTTGGTGAGAGGATTCACCACAGAGAGTGGGGAGCAGAACAGGCAGATCATCGGAAGTACACTGCTGAGGAGAGCAGCGGGCACAGCAGGAGAGGTCTGCGGCCCCATGTGGGTTCCCCTCCCTGGCCAGCAGCAGGGATTGAACTCGTGCTGCAGTGGCTGTGGTTTGCTTCATAGTGTGTTGCTTAATCCACTGTGCCACCAGGGAGGCCCCAAGAGTGTTGGTTTTTTGTCAGATACTTTTTCTGCATTGAGACAATCATGTAATTTCTTTCTATTAATATGGTGTATTACATTGGTTGACTTTCCTTTGTTGAACTACCTTACATTCTGGGATAAAACCCACTAGGTAATGATATAAAATTCTTTTAATATGCTTCTGGATTCAATTTGATAGCATTTTGTTGATGATTTTCCATCTGTTTTTATAAGGAATAGTAGTCTAGTTTCCTTTTGTGTGAGTGTCTTAGTCAGACTGTAGTATCACAGGTTGTGTTAACCTCTTAGTGTAGCTGATTCCCATTCCCCACAACCCAACCTGCAGCTTAAATTTGAGTAGGAAAAAGAACTAAGCAGAATTATATACTAAAAACCCTTTGTTCTCTAATTATATACTAAGGACCATTTGTTCTATGTTCTCTCTCTCCCCTTCTTATTTACCCCCCACCCCAACCCCAGCCCTCTTTGTGATTTATTGTCTGACTACATTACCAGGAACCTTGAGAACTAAATGTGGTCTATCACTAACAAAATTCTCTGTACCTCTCCAGAGTTGATAACACCAGGGCAAGTATCTGTTGGGCTGTTATCTCCAAAGAAACATTCTCTGCTGACAATGTAATTCATGAGCCTGTACTACCCAGAGCCTCCTCAACCCTGAGAATTCAAAGCCCCCTTAATCCTACCATTTTGGGAGCCAGTTTAGGGTATTATTCTGTGAATTTCCTTGACTTTTTTAGTGGCAAGTGAGATACTTGGTCTTTTACAGTAAAATGAGTTAGAAGCTAATCCCCTCTCTGCCAATTCTTAAGACTTTGGAAGGAATTGATATTAATTATTCTTTAAATGTTAGCAGAATGTGGTCTCAGGTTTTTCTTTTTTTGAAGAGTTTTTGATTGCCTATTTATACTCTCTATTACAAGGTCTTGTTTTTTGTTTTTAGTTTATTTATTTATGCATATAAGGACTGAGGTGTAGGCAGAGGTGTGGGGGGTGAGAGGATTCACTAGAGAGAGTGGAGAGCAGAACAGGCAGATGTACTGAAATTCATCTGAGGGGAGAAGCAGGCATGACAGGAGAGGTCTGCCATGCCATGTGGGACAGCTCCCTGGCTGGGGATTGAACTCATGTCATGTGGCTGGCGATAGCTTGATAGGGCTGTGTCTTTAATCCCTGCACCACAAGGGAGAGCCAATATTGGTTTTTTTTCTTACAGAATTTCTAGTTCTTCTAGTGTCTGTTTGGTACTGTTTTTCTAGAAATTTTTCATTCCATCTAGATTATTTTGTTGGCTTAGTATTCTTTATGGTATTTTTTTTCTTTTTTTAAAAAGATTTGTTTATTTATGCATACAAGCACTGGGGTACAGGCCAGAGGTGTGGGGTGGGGGTGAGAGGATTCACCACAGAGAGCTGGGGGCAGAACAGGCAGATCAACAAAAGTACACTGCTGAGGGGAGTAGCGGGCACAGCAGGAGAGGTCTGCTGTGCCATGTGGGTCCCTTTCCTGGCTGGAGGCAGAGATTGAACTAGTGCTGCAGTGGCTGCGGTTTGCTTCATAGTGCGTTGCTTAACCCACTGCGCCACCAGGGAGGCCCTCTTTATGGTATTTCTTTTAATTCTTTTTATTTATGTGAAGTCATTCTGTTTCCACTTTAAATTCTGATTTTAATAATTTGAGGATTCCCTGATTTTCTTGGTTATTCTAACTAAAGGATTGTTAATTTTGTTGCTCTTATAAAAGAATCAATTTTAGGGCCTTCTCTGGTGGCGCAGTGGGTTAAGCAACACACTATGAAGTAAACCATAGCCACTGTAGCATGAGTTCGATCCCTGCCAACGGCTATGGAGGTGACCCACATGGTGCAGGCAGACCTCTCCTGCCTTGCCCACTGCTCCCCTCAGCAGTGTATTTCAGTAGGTCTGCCTGTTCTGTTCCCCACTCTATCTGGTGGATTCTCTCACCCCCCGCACCTCTGATCTGTACCCCAGTGCTTGTATGCATAAATAAATCTTTTTTTTAAAAAAAGTATCTGTTGTAGTTTTGTTGCTTCTGCATACTGTTTTGCCATTTTATAATTCTTTTAGTTCCACCACTTTAATTGTATTACTTTTTTTGTTCTAATAGCTTTGGGTTTCATTTGCCCTTTCTGTAGTTCTCTAGAATTTAAGTTAGTTTATTTATTTGAGTTTCTTTTTCTTTTAATAAGACTTCTTTTCCTATACCTATCAATTTTTGTATGTTAGTCTCTAATTTTTTGATTTCCCTTGTGATGATCTTTTTTGATCCATTAGTTTTAGAGTATTCACATGTTTGTGGATTTTTTATATTTCCTTTTATTATTGATTTCTAGTTTTATTCTCTTATGATCTAGAAGATATTTTGAGTGATTTTAGCCTTCTAAAATTTTATTGAGACTAATTTTGTTACCTTAACATTTTCTATCCTGATAACTATTCCATAGACACATGAGAATGTATATTTTGCTGTTGTTGGGTGGAGTGTAATATATTTGTTAGTTCTAGTTAGTTTATAGTGTTATTCAAGTCTGCTTCCTTACTGATCTTCTGATTGTTCTATCCACTACTGGAAGTGAAGTATAAAACTTTCAATTATTATTTAAAATTGTATTTTTTCCTTCAATTCTATCAATGTTTGTTTCATATATTAAGAAACTGTATTTTTGGGTTTGAATATATATATATATTTAAAGATTTATTTTATTTATGCATATAAGAGCTGGGGGTACAGGCTAGAGTCACGGGAAGTAAGAGGATTCACCAGAGACAGAATGTGGAGCAAAACAGGCAGATCGACTAAAATATATTGCTGAGGGGAGCAGCGGGCAGGGTGGGAAAAGTCTGCTGCACCATGTAGGTTCCCTTGCCCTGTGGATCCCCTCGGTTTGTATATGTTTGTAAACATTACATCATTTGGTGACTTGCACTTTTATGAATATATGTCTTTTTGGGGGCCTTGTAACAATTCTTGACTTTAAAGTCTATGTTGTCTGATAATAGTAGTCTATCCCTTCTCCCTTTCAACTATTATTTATATGGAGTACCTTTTTCTAAACTTTCAAGCCTATTTGTAAGGCTTATAAACAGTATATAATTAGATAATAGCTGTTTTTTAAAAATTATTCTGCTAATCTGCCTTTTGTTTGTAGAATTTAATTTATATTTAAAGTCAATGATAAGGAAGCACTTCTGTCATTTTGTTATTTGTTTTTCATGTTTTATATCTTTGCTTTTCCATTCCTATATTTTTGTATTTGATTTTTTCCTTGTGTTTTGTTTTGATTCCCTTCTCATTTTCCTTTTCTGAAAACATTTCTGTTATTTTCTTAGTAGATGCTTTGAGAGTTACAATTAACATCTTAAATTTGTAGCAATGTAATCTGAATTAATACTAATTTAAACTTCAATAGACTACAGAAACTTTCTTCCTAGAACAGCTACAGAAACTTTCTTCCTAGAACAGGTCTCCTTTATTTTATTGTCCTCACAAGTTACAGCTTAACACATGTATGACCATTACTGTGGATTTAAACTTTATGAATTTATTTTATGCATTTCTCTTTTAAACCATACAGAGGGAAAAGAGGAGTTAACATTAAAAATATAATATTAACTAATTAATACTAATATTAACTTAGCAGAGTGTAAAAGAAGATCTAGAAGCCACAAACTTCCTCACTCTTTTTTCCCTTAAGATTTTCTGCATACAGCATTCTGAACAGTTGTTACATTCTGTTTTATCCTACTGCCTTTTTATATACATAGTTTCTGACTAGAAATCAACTGTTAACTATATTGACAAGTTGCTTCTCTTTTGCTGCTTTCTATAGTCTCTTTGTAATTGACTCATTACTTATGATATCTGGGTGTGGATTTTGAGATTGTTATCCTTGGAATCTATTGAGTGCTTGGATATTTAGTTTTTATATCTTTTATCCAGTCTGGGATGTTTTCAATCCTTTGTTCAAATGGTCTTTCCTCTTTCTGTCTTTCCTGGTACACTTAATTGTTTCCCACTTATTCTTAGGCTCTGTTCATGCTTCTTCATTCTTTTTTTATGTGCTTTCTCATTCTTTTTTTATGTGCTTTCTCAGTGTACATAATCTCAATTTACGTATCTTCAAGTGTGCAATTCTTTTTTCTAACTGTTCTAATCTAGTGAACTGTATGCCTCTACTGTATTTCATTTTACTTATTTATACTTAAGTCTCCTTTTCATAATTTCTGTTACTTTACTTTTTAAATAATATCTAATAAAGAAATTTTGTTTCCTTTAATTTATTTATGCATACAAGAATTGGGTGTAGGCCAGAGGTGTTTTGGGTGAGAGGACTCATCAGAGACAGTGGGAAGCAGAACAGGCAGTGAGGAGTAGAATAGGCAGAACTGCAGATTTACTCAGCAGTAAAATACACTGATGAGAGGAACAGTGGGCGAGACAGGAGAGGTATGCTGCATTATGAGGGTTAGCTCGCTGGCCTGACTGGGGATTGAACTCATGCCACAGTGGCTGACTATCGCTTAATAGCACTGAGACTTAACCCCTATACCACCTGGGAGTCCTTCTGTTACTTTATTGATACTATTTATGTGACACTGTTATCTTGGTTTTCTTAGTTATTTTTGTCTAATAAATCCAGTGTTTGGGATTTTTAAGGACAGTGTATGTTTTTTTTCTTGTGAAAGGGTCTTTTGTTTGACACAGTTTTTTTGTTTTGTTTTATTTTTGTTTTTGTTTGTTTCCCATAGTATACCATATTCCTCTAGGGTTCTTTTACTTGTTTCTTTTATCTTTTTTTAACTGTTTTTCACAATTAAGAATATGGCACTGTAAAACTACATTTGTACTTTATATGTATAGACAGTTATAGTATAAAGACTCCATTCATTCACTGAGTGATTAGAGTGGAGGGTCTTTGAGGTAGAACCCTAAATATGAGCATATATGTATGTTTGGTTTTTTATCCTTTGGATTTTCAAGAATGGTTGTAGCTCACTAGTCAGTGTTTTAGTTGTGTTCTGAACGCTATTAAAGGGATACTAGGATTCTCATTGTTAACTGTACAGACCTTCATTTGATCACCTTTATTGTTAATGCATTATCTTTGCCACTAGCTCTCTCAGACCCCAAAACCTTTTTGTTTATCCTTTTCAGAAAAGCAAGACTTTAAACCAGCATCCTAATTTTGTTGTCATTCTGATTGCTCTTTTAGAGGTTTATGTTTTACCAACTGAACTAGCTGAGATACTGCTGAATTGAGGGATATTGATTAGTATTTCCAGTTCCTGAACCTATAGCACAAATTAGCTTGTCTTTCATTGACTTTCCTCCAATAAGCTACTGTCTCAGTACTTTTCTGCTTTACTGAATCAGTTACTAGCCATCTGTCTACCTTTCATATTTTGAAATATTACCGCTTTAGTGCTATAAAACACTTTCCCTATAACTTTTTTGGTGTGGGTGTGTACTATTTTTATTCCATTGTTCTCAGGATTTTAGGAGGCAAACAGATTAGCTAGCATATTATTTGTTCTGCCCTATTTAAGAAGGACTCTCTAAACTTAAACACAGTGTAGGATTTCACAAAGGAAGAAGATTAATTTGAGCATATTGGGAAAATATGGTACTTACTCATAATGAAAACATAAAATTAAGAAGTATATGAAATTGTCTTCATCACAAACAAAAACAATTATTTAATAACTGTGTACAGGGATGGATGTTAACTAGATTTAGTGTAGTGATTCTTTCCTAGTATTACACATAATGAATCATATAGACCTGAAGTTTATATAGTGTTTGTTTTATGTCAGTTATATATCAGTAATTTTTTTTCACAAAAATATATTACAGACTAAGATATGTAACAAATATGATGCAATATGTTACTCCTAATATGGGAATAATTCAAATTTCAAAGAAAACATTAGCCTCCTAAAGGTAAATGGGCCAAGTACACAGACAGGCTTTTTATGTGTACACATCAGTCCCTAATTTTCAATAAAACTGATGGTAACAAATACTCAAATACATTATGATTTTTTAACATTAAGACAGAAATATGTTTGTATGTGTATGTAAACAATGAAAATTTGGAAAAATAGACATTGTTCTATACCACAAATAACAGTTTAAACTGGAGTAGGTATGAAGAAAAATGGTTTGGTGGTATACTGAACTGTCCTTTGATTATGGATAAAATTATGCAAAAAGGATTGCTCATGTTATTTTGAAATTACTAGTTAGTTAGGATAACCAACATTATCAAGCTGTCGTTGTCTACTTCAGGAATTGGCTAAAAGCATTTTACATACATTACCACCATTTAAGCCTGTAACAACCTTATGAAATAAATACTAACTTTATCTTTGAAAATACTGAAGCTAGTGACTAATCCAGTGACATAATAAAAAAAAATGTTTTTCTTGAATTTCCTGCAACCATATATTGCTTCTCTGAAGGTGGGGGGAAATAATGCTTTAATAATCAAGGTGAGTAGAACATAGGCACATATGGAGGAACAAAGATATAACCCCAAAATTAAAATTAAAAATTAAATTTAACAAACAAAATGTTTTTAATAATCCAAATATATAAATATAACTAATTTAGCAAACCATGTTGTTTTTATATAATGTAAATTAAAACTCATGTTGCAGGAGAACATTTAATGACAGAAATACTGCTACAATTAGAAAAATGAGAAAGCCATAAATATATTTTAAAATCACTTTTCTGAACTTAATTGTAAAGCCATAAAAATATTTTTAAATTGTTTGTCAGGGTTGGACTACAGGTGTTTTATTTATTTTCTTTTTTAATGCTTTTTCCTTATTTTCCAAATTTTGAATATATTATTTTTCAAATTGGGAAAAAATTCCAAAAATATTTAGTAATTTAATGGTTAGTGATATAGAAGTTCTTATGTTTAATGGAGGAGGCCATACATATATATACATATAGATCTGTGTATATTTATATATATGTATGTATAGTATGATCTCAGTTTTTAACTTTAAATCTTAGAAGGGACATTGAACGGAAATGTGCAAAAATGCTAGCAGTTATATTTCCCAAGGAAGATTAGAATGAGAGTGAAAATTTTTCTTGTTATTCATTATTCATTCTCAAGAATGAAACAGAAATTTTTGAATTTCAAATATTTCTATTTTCAAAATAGAAAATTCAAAATTTGCTACTACAGATATGTGTTTTTGTAATTAGAAAAGATGCAGTGTTTTAACTTGAATGACAAGTCTTCACTTTTTTCTTTTCCTTTATATTTTAGACATTTGAAGATAGTGATTTGTTCCACTTGATTGGTGTTATCTGTGGATTAGCAATTTATAATTTTACTATTGTAGACCTCCATTTTCCTTTGGCATTATATAAGAAACTGCTGAAAAAGAAGCCATCCCTGGATGATTTGAAAGAATTAGTACCTGATGTTGGGAGGTTAGTTGTAAAAATTAGCAACAGTCGATTTTAGGAAGTAGTAAATGGGGAATGAACTGAAAACTTTCCTTTTAGTGATAATTTTATTTTGTTATATTTGAATTAATGAAATTTTAAAAAACCCTTCTAACTAAAGAAAATCCATCATTATTCAGATTCAAAAATTTCTAGTGAAACACTTATGAGTATAAAGCCATTTGCTAAATTTTTAGTGGTTTAACAATACTTTAAATAGTAAATAATAAATTTAGGAAGAGTGTTTCCTGTGAGTAGTTAAATTATTTATTTGGATTTTTACTTCTGATCACCTTTATTTCTAGCTGGAATATGTAAAGTTTATTTTATTTATTACATAAAGTAAATGAAAGTTGTGTATAAATAAGGTCTAATGTTGAAAATAGTAGGCTCTGTGGCCATTGTATTCAGAGGAAGAAATAAAAACCTTATGATTTTATTCTCCAACATTGTTTATACATTTGCTATTGTATACTTAACCTTTCTGAAAAAGACATTAAAGTACATATTAATGAAAGGATTTTATCAAGAATGAGAGATACCTATTCATAATCAAAGTAGTAAAAGTACTCAATAATGTTTTACCTCAAAAGAACCTATATGTATTTTTGCAGAAGTATGCAACAATTACTGGATTATCCTGAAGATGATATAGAGGAAACATTTTGTCTTAACTTTACGGTAAGTTGGGAAGATACTGGGTAGTCTAATTATTCATCATTTCTTTTATTTAACAGCTATATCCTGTGATTTTTCTTTATTTTAATAGACATTAAAAGAACACTTTGGCTAACATTTATTGAGCATTTACTATGTGCTAGTCACAGTACATGCATTATTTCATTTAAGCCTCATAATGACCTGTCTCATAAGATTGGTATTATTTTTGTTTTACAGATGAAGGTAGTTGAAAACAATGAATTAGAGATAGTAGTTAAATGAGTTCTGTGACTTAAAAGCCTATATAATTTATCACACTAAACATCTTTAGAGCTGCAGGGGTCCTCTTAATCAAACCTTTGATTTTGAATATGCAATTACAGGAATGTTTAGAGAAGCAAAAGAATATTGTAACATGAGGGTGTTCACTAAAAACTGACCACTTAAAATTAATTCCCACTCAGACATCCCTTTCTGCTTCACACTATTATTTATCCTTGACTATCTTATCTTACTCACTGTTGGATATCAAACCCATAATACAGATGCAAATACATTGGAATAGTATTTGGAAAATAAAGTTGCAGATCTTGTAAAAGATGATGAATTTTGTTATTTCAGTGAAAGGAGTTTTGAATCTGAATCAAGTTTTGAATAACTGATTCAATCATATGCAAAGCCATTGACAAGAATGTGGCAGAAGTAGACTAGTTGACAATTGAAGAGAAAAATCATTAAGGATTATAAATCACTTTGGGAGGGAATATATTTGAATATTATAAATTAGACTCTTGGGAAAATGATAAAACCTTCAGTTTTCTTTTTCTTTAAAATAAAAACTATTTGTTATTTACTTTCCACCTTAAACACTCCTCTTTCTGATCTTGTGGATAAAATTGACAGAAGATATTCTGCTATCACACAGTTTGCCAAAAACATTATGTGCACACTCAAAAATGTTTGTCCCATCTTTTCCCATTTCAAGAATTGGCAATTATAAGAAAATTTGGTAAATGTAAGATTAAATAAATGAATGTTTCGGTTTTTTTTCCCCCCGAGGAAATCTTCATTGGACTTATTCTAAGGTTTTGGTTCAATATCAGTTATTGTTACATCTCAGTTGACTGAAACATTGGATTCCAGTGGTTTAATTTCTAATTTATCAGTCATCAAGTTCAAAAACTATGGTAATTCAAACATTTCTTCCCACTACAGTTAGTATACCAGAGATTTTCAGTGACTCTTAATTGCTTGTAAAATAACAAATTAGAATGGACATCAAAGACATCTGTAGTCTGTTTTGTGTGTATTTTTTTTTTGTATGTGACTTTCATTGTATGCTTCCATTCATACCAAGTTTTGTCATTGCATATAATGTTCTTTCAGACACTTTGCCTTCCAAGTCTTTTAGGGCCATACCTTTATTTCTAGAACTTAGTATTATTCTCATATCTACCCTTTGTTTAAATCTAAGTGCTCAATCAGAAATTCTGTTCTCTCCCAGTATTTCACATCCCTACTCATCCTTTCAGGTACTTTTCATATGACAACTCAATGAATTGCATTTCATATATAGCATTTTTCTTCAAGGTATTTTATACTTAGTACTTTAATGTTTCAATTAGTAATATTTTTCTTTCCTCTGTGTCTGATAGCATTTAGTTGATGTCTATTATAATTTTATAATGAGTTGTTTATATATCACATTTCTCTTTATTAGATACTAAACTTTAGAGCAGGAATTTATTCATTCTCTTATCATGCTACTCCCACCATAGTGTTTTATAGGTAAAATAGTTAAAAATGTTTTAATGGAGGCGAATAATATTCCAAAAAGAGGAAACAGACAATATGCAAAGGTGGGAATGGTAATATTGACAGGAATATTAGCAATCTAGTGAGGAAATTAAAAAGTGTCAAAACCATTATTTTTATAAACCAAATTACTGTCACAACTTGAAAAACCACCTGTGTTGAACTGTGCAATAAGGCAGCTTACAAGGCATATAAGAATAGCAGCTGTTATGTGGGGAGAATGCAAAACTGGTCTAAGTTGAATGCATTCTGACTTGAATTCTATCTTTTGTCTCAAGAGAACATTCTTTGTGATATTTTACAGCTACAATGAACTGTAAAGTTTTATGCATGATACTCAGTTTCCTGTTCTTTAGTAACCAAATAGTGATTTGTATTTAGTTGTTTAGTTGGTCAAGATAGAATTTCAATTGTTAGAAAGGATGAAAGTTGCTAGTTGTGGCTCTATGCAAAACTCACAAAAAAAGCTTATGGTAGCAAAATTTTGCTTCAAATTTATTTGTTCTCTTACAGTTAATGAGAGAAAGGTAGAATATAATAATAGGATATTAAAATAATAAGTTTTGAGTCTGACATTGACTTTTTTTAAAAATTTAAATAGATCACAGTTGAAAACTTTGGTGCAACAGAAGTGAAAGAGCTGGTTCTAAATGGTGCAGACACAGCTGTTAACAAACAAAATCGGTAAGTGAATTATAGCAGCATCAGTGGCAGTAATAAGTCAGTAGACATTTTCTTAATTCTTTACAAACATGTCACAATCTTATGTTTTTACTCAGATAAAACTTTTTGAGTGAATAGTGAGGAAGTAATCTGCCTTTTGCTTCTGAAATCCCTTTATGATATTAATAAAGGGGTAAAAGACCATAAAAAGAATAAAGAGAGGGGAAATGATATAACAGCAAACACATTTTTGGAAGCTAGTAAACAGTAGTAGCCAGTCAGAATGCTGCCACATAAAGTGAACTGGGAGGATTCAAGAAAGCAGACAATTTTTAATGCAGAAAAAGGCTCAGGCATACAGCCTTTAGAATGTATTAAAATATATGGGGTTAAGTAGAATGCTAGAAACAGAAACATTTGGCTGTTACCAGAAGCAGTTAGAAACCCATTTTCCTTAGCATTCCAATAGCCTGACGACTTATCTTCTCCAGCCTGAGTTCATGATTGAAATCTACCTTCAGGAAGGTGGGACTAAACGGACTGTGGATTTGAGGACAGCTAGGCAAAGCCAAGGCTAAGGGCTGAACTAGAAAGAGGGAGATTGAAAGCCTGCATTTTCCTCTTTCTTGACAATACATTGGAAGAAACTGTCTAATTTTTAAATGTGAATGGATAGCCAAAGGTGAGTAGACATTTAAGAAAAGATCAAGAGTTTAAAAAAAAACCCAAGGAAACAGAAATAATGCAGGATAATGAACAGAACTTCAAAAGAAACTGACATCAGTATCCTCAAAATGGTAAGAATGGCATCAATATGAATACTGCTAATAATTGAAAAAAAAATTGAAAAATAATGGTATGAATGAAATTTGAAAAAGAAATGTACCACAAACTTTGCAGAACTAAATGTATGCACTTGAAGGTTGAATGTATGCAGAGTGAAAAAAACATGCCAAGGTAAAATAAGTAAAATTTAAAAATCTGAAAGGAAAAATGATCCTAAAGTCTTCCACAAGCAAAAATATACATTGAAGTACACACACATGAAGAATTAAGAATCAGAATAACATCAGATTTCTAATAAGTGGTATGACACTAGGATACGAAAATTCTGGGAGAAAGTCATTTTTAACTTAAAATTCTATATCAAAACAATCAAGTATGTGGGTATATAAAATCATTTTCTTATTTGCAAGCTCACAGAATTTATTTCCAATGTATTTCTCTCAGCAAGTTTTTGAAAGATATATTCCAACAAAATAAGTAATAAAACCAAGAGAAAGGAAGACATGGAATTAAAAAAACAAAACAAAACAATATAGAAGAGAGGCAAAGTGAACTTCTTTCGCAAGAACAGGAATGTGAAAATTTGGAAGAACAATTTGGGTTTATATCAAGAAGATGGGGAGGACTCCAGGAGGATTGTCTCCAGGAGAAAAATGCAGCTGATGCTATCTATAGTATATTTGAATGAATCTAAAGCTTGATGTTTCTGTTGGAGAAGATGTAGATGAACTAGCAAACTAAGGGAAACAGAAGTTCTTAAGAAAGATGACCATAGAACGCATAAAATACTACTTCTAACTTTGTTAACATTGTTAATAAAAATATTAACAATGAATACTGAACCAGAAATTGTTAATAATGTGAGCCTTTGGGGAGGCAGTGAGAATGGGGCAGTTAAAATCCTTACCTCTCACAATAGACATTCATTTGACAATATTTAAAACTGAAAATAGCAAAAGAATAAACAAATAGTTGCCTTCAGATAGTGGAAATTTCTGGTGGAAAGGTGCAGACAGAGAACTGCATTGTTCTTTTCTTCTGTTGTAATTCTTTAAACAAATCTAATTTAAAAGACTTTATCCAGATAATTATAAACTTGTTTCTGCTACTTATGAGGTATGTAGCTGTAAGTTATTTGATATCTCCTTACCTCAGTTTCCTTTTCTGTAAATTAGAATATTATGTACTTACTCCTGGGGTTATTTTGAGGATTAAATGAGGTAAAAATTTTAAGGTGCTTAGAATAGTATCTAGCACATGTAGGTGCTCAGTAAATGCTGGCTGTTAGCACTATTATTGACATTTTAAACTGCATGTATTTTACTTTGACAAAAATAAAAGTGTTTTTGAAATGTGAAAAAAAATTAGATCTTTTAAATTCTTTTAAAAATTTATTTTGAAAAACTGATAGTTATTTTCAGCTTTTAAAGTTTTTACTATTGGTTTAATTCTTTAAGTTTCTAGATATTATTTCACTTAGAAATAATAACACTTTTTATTCTAGGAGAGAAGGAAGGAAGCAGATTTGTTTTTATTTTATGCTACCTAGTTTAAATAATGAAAACATCACATAAAAATATTTAGCTGTCATGCTTAAGGGGATTTAACTAGCCTGGATAAATTTTGTTTTTTAATTAGATGAGCTATCATTACAAAATTATCTCTTCTCATCAGAACCTAATAGCATATATTATAAATTTTTCCTTAGACCTCTCCAATTTTATATTTTACAGTGTAACCTTTTGTAACCTTTGTAAATTCAGTTTGGAATTTTTTTATAATTTGTTAAGATTATTATTGAAATTATTTTATAATTTGCTAATTTATTATATAGTTTATAATATAGGTAACTAAATTTATCGATACCCCCATTTACAGCATCACCCTTTTTAATTTGGAAGACGATACTAAACATTGAAATCCTCTAGGACCCATTCTCATTATATGTTTGACCAGATAGTTGCATAAAATGTTTGTGGCTAACAGAACAAATTGAATTAAGTTGTAGTTCAAATTAAAGGGTAACAGGACTTCTTTTTTTTCCTGTTAGTTTCCTTTTGTATCATAACAGGCAATAAAACATCAGAACTTCTTTGTATCTATGTGTGTAGATATATGCACATACATTTGAAAAGAATCTGTACTTGTAATTTTTAATGATTATTCTGAAAGAAAGCTTAATACCTATATTTTATTTAGTTTTTAAAGTAAACTTTGCTCTGGTTCCTTGAAAACCAAGGAGAAACAGTGTAGTCTGTCAAGTAGTTTGAATTTTTCCCAAACTCTCATTTTTTCATCATATTAATATTTTTAACAGATCACTGTTCCTAGGGATTCATCTTTAGGCAATGCATGATCTATGAATGTTTTAAAATTATTTGCATAGCCATTGGCATCATGATTCTTCCTATTAGGAAATGACATGTTCCTCTTAGGAATAGCCTAAGTGGAATGACTATGAATGGCAGAGTCTACATGCCTCATAGATACTCTGGAATTTTTTTTTAATAGAACAATAAACTTTTATAAAAACTTTGTCCCTTTTGAGTCCTCAGTTTTGTAGATAAGTAACAAAAAAGAGCATTCTCAGTAAAAATAATATTTATGTTCTGTGCATGTGTGTTTTTCATTTCTAGGCAGGAGTTTGTTGATGCTTATGTGGATTACATATTCAATAAATCAGTGGCTTCCTTGTTCGATGCTTTTCATGCGGGCTTTCATAAGGTCTGTGGAGGAAAAGTCCTTCAGCTCTTCCAGCCTAATGAACTACAAGCAATGGTTATTGGAAATACAAATTATGATTGGAAGGAACTGGAAAAGGTAGGGTAAGACAAATCAATAATGGTAATTAAATGGAAAGAAAAAAAGAAATCATATGGTTTATTGAAGGAAATTTTGCCCTCTTGTTTTCTGTTTTACACTATTTACTACTGTCACTTAATAGAAAAACACTGTACCCTTCTTACTCCATAGTGAATGAATTTTAATTATGTGTGAATTAGGGATAAAATTTTTCTACTTGTAATATGGGTGTGGTGTCATATAGAAAAATGTCATTTATGACAGCACTGGGCTAGAAGCCCCAACTAAAATTGAATGGGTTTTCATTCTGCCTAACTCCTAGAAAACTGTTACAAAAAACAGAGTGCTGAAGAGCTTTCTTTTCTTTTTTTTTTTTCTGATTTGTCTCAATGTTAAATTTTTTAGTGGAGAATAAGCGCTCATGATCTTCACTGAGTAGTGCAAACACATTGGTATTTTTAAATAAAGTTAAACATATACTTGTATACCACTAAGCAATTCTACTCCTAGATATTTTTTTTAAAGATTTATATATTTATGCATACAAGAGCTAGGGTGCAGGCCAGAGGTATAGAGGGTGAGAGGATTCACCAGAGACAGAGTGGGAAGGAGAGCAGGCAGATCTATTGAAATACACTGTTGAGGGGAGCAGCAGGCGAGGCAGGAGAGGTCTGCTGTGCCAATGTGGGGGGTCACCTCCCTGTCTGGGGATCAAACTCAAACTCATGCTGCAGTGGCTGTGGATAGCTTCATAGTGCTGTGACTTAACGCCTTGCACCACCAGGGAGACCCTCATTCCTAAGTTATTTTTACACAAAAATCTGTAAACTAGGGGAAAATGGGAATGTTATTAATACACAGAGTTCAGTTTTGCAAGATGAGAAAGTTCTGGAGCTGGATGGTGGTGATGGTTGTACAATCTTAAGAATGTACTTAACGCCATCAAACTGTATACTTAAAAGGACTTAAGGTGGTAAACTTTGTTAAGTATATTTTACCGTAGCTTATTTTAAAAATTTGCAAATGAGTCAAGAATTGGGAATGACCTAGATGTCCACCAATGGATGATTGGATAAATCATGTGGTAGATACATGCAGCAGAAAGCTACTAAGCAAAAACAAAGAATGCACCATTGATACATGCAATAACTGGGAGAATCTAAGAATATTTATGCTGAGAGAAGGCAGTCTCAAAGATTATATACCATATGATTTCATTAATATGACATTCTGAAAAGACAAACCCGTGGTAGACAGCAATTAGGGATGGAGTAGAGTATAGTCAGTGGTGTAGTGCAAGAAAATTCTTTTGGTGATGGAACTATTTGGTATTCTGATTGTGATAGTGTTCACACAATTCTATACATGTTTTTAAAACTCATAGAGCTATACACACCACAAAAAGTAGTGTATACTTCAGGAATTAAAGCTTAAAAATTGAATATTTCAGATTTCTGGTTAAGCGTTAGAGAAATAATGACATTTACCTCTGCTCCTTCCCAAAGTCACACGAGAATGATGAAAATAGGAATACACAGACCAAAAAATGTAAACAGTGAACACAAGAAGAAATAGTTTTGGAAGATAGAAAATAGGTAGATATGTTGAGGAGTTACTTGACTAAATACAGATTGAATTCTAAACTTTGAGAGGGACTGGATTGTCAAGATACAACCCATTTTTTATCATAGACTCTGAAAGGTTTGAAAATTGGTACGCTGTTAATGTTAGGGATACAGGAAGGATTAGACTAAAAGTAATAGAATTATTTGCTCCTACTTCCTCTCCTTCTATACAACAGAAATCAGGAAGGGAGGCTTTAGTCTGAGAAACCATTTAGAGGTGAGGATGGCTCTTAGAAAGCTGATTGCCTGTCTTAAATCCTCCAAAAGAGAGACTGAAAATTTCTTTTTGGAGGTAAATTGATCTGCTTAAAAAAGCTATAGATGTTACCGACTTTAATGAGCTCACATGGAAACGGAACATCTTTAGTCACCCTAAAATGAAAAAGATATTAATATAATGGCCTCTCATTACAATTTGGACACTACACAATTTGTCCTGCTTGCCTCACCTATCATTCTTACACTGACTCACTTTACTATGGCATTATTGACTCCTTTGCTTTGAAAGTAGGGCCCTCCAGAAACACCTCTGTCTTGGACCTTTCTATTTCTGTACCTTGTGCCAGCAATTTTCTTCAGTTTGATAATTCCAAGTGATCCTTGCTCTCACTTCCTTTTTATCCTTATACCTCTCAGACCTTGTCCTGGACAGCCTATCTGAAATGCACATATACATACATATACAGTTCAGTACTGTATATGTATACATAGATGCACATATACATACATAGTTCTTCCCCTTCCTGCTTTATTTTTTTTCTTTTATTTATTATAAATTTCACTTGTCTTTATTCTCCTTTTCCCTCACTACAATGTATAACATCCACCACAGGGCAAAATTTTTGTCTCTTTGTTAGAAGACAACTCAGTGAGTAGTTAAAACTGTGTCTGAAAATATAATTGACAGAATGTTCATTCAGTATCATTCATTTATTTATTTATTTATTTATTTATTTATTTAATACAGGTCATGTTTACTGACCCCAGTGCAATAAGTTGGATATTCAAAAAGTTTTAAATAACTGCCAAAAGAACAGTAAACAAAACCAAATTATCCATCCAGAAAATTTTAAAATTCCCTTAATGTACTTATTCCTAGTATACCTTGGTTTCTCCCATTGCATATCTGATTCATTACAATTTCAGTGATTTTAATTTGTGACTTTAAAAGTTCTTTCTACGTCAGAACTGTATGCACACTTTCCTAAAATCATCTAGAGGTATTTTAAAAGGGGGGGGGGAAAGTGGCCCAGTCTTCTTTCATTCCTCACTAACATTCTCACACACTAATTCAAACAAGGTAATATATTAACTGATTGCAAGGATTCAGGCCATGTTCTCCAAAACTGTTTGTAATCTAACAGGAAATATTTTGTAATTTCAATTATTCAGTCATTAAGATAATCGTGGCTAAAAATAGCGAAAGATCATAGTTAAGCAAGCTCATTAGCAAATATTTATTGAGCTCCTACTGAATACCTAATACTGTTTAAGAGATTAGGGAGACAGCAGTAAATATTATTGAGACATGGTCTTTGCCCTCTAGTATGAAAGAGTTTAGTGAATGGTATATATATAGGCTGCACAAATCTGGGAAAGCCTCTCACTAGAAGGTATTCTGCACAAGGTTAGTAAACACTTTGTTCACTGCATTTTCCTTAAAACCTTGAACTTTCACTCAAACTCAGATGTTTGTTGAATGGATCAGAACATGAGTTAGCTGACATTTAATCTGAGCCCTACAGTATAAATAGAATTTCCCTAATGAACAGAGAAGGAGAATGTGTCTTAAGTGGTCTAAGGAGAGGGAATAATGTGTCCAAAGACCCAGATACTAGAAGATTCTTGCTAAGAACTAAAAGTTAAGGTCAACTATGGCTGAATTTTAAAGAACATTTCTTCTCGCCACCTTTTTCTCATCCCCTTCCACCTTTTTCTCATCCCCTTTTTTTAAAGGGGAAGTATACTTAGCTCTATTGCTGTAAATTACCCTAAAATTTAGCGGCTTAAAAACAATGAATCTTTATCTTCTCACAGTTTCTGTGGGTTAGGAATTCAAGAATGACTTGGGTATATTTAGCTCAGTTGTCTATCATCAGGTTGCAGTTAAGATACTGACTGATGCTTTGGTCATCTGAAGACTTAAAGATAGTTTCCCTTCTAAAACAGCTCACTCACATAGCTATTGTCTAAAAGGCCTCAGTGTCTAACCTGAGGACTTCTCTATAAGGTACCTTGAGTCATAAAATTACAACTGGTTCCCCTCTCCCCCAAGAATGATGATCAAAGTTTGAAGCCACAGTATTTAATTATCTAGTTTCAGATGTTAGTGTTTCTCACATCTGCAATGTCAGACCTATTTGTTGTGGGAGGGAACTGCACAAGGGTATGGTTAGTAGGCACAGAGATCATTGTGTGTGACCTTGGAAACTGACTAACAGGAAATTATTAGTGTTGTTCTTAATACCTTTTTTTTAAAGGGGAGATAGAATGTAAAATAGGGCCCTCCCTGGTGGTGCAGTGGGTTAAGCAACACACTATGAAGCAAACCACAGCCACTGCAGCACGAGTTTGATCCCTGCTGCCGACCCACTGACCCACGTGCAGCAGACCACTCCTGCTGTGCCCGCTGCTCCCCTCAGCAGTGTACTTCAGTTGATCTGCCTGTTCTGCTTCCTGCTCTGTCTGTGGTGAATCCTCTCACCCCCCACACCTCTGGCCTGTACCCCAGTACTTGTATGCATAAATAAATCTTTAAAAAAAATTAAAAAAAAGAATGTAAAATAGTTGGCTTGACTTCTGTTCATGAATTTAGGAAACAATGTAATTATTACAGATAATTTCATGTTGAACTTTAGTTGTCTAACATTTTAGTAATTTGTTTATTCTTTAGATATTTACTTTTGAAGATAAAAACAATCCTATCATGTTCTTTAAGTGGTGGTGGTGGGGAGGGTATTTCTGCTGATGTGGACATATTTCCTCCCTTTCCTTCAGAACTATTAGTTCTAAATTGCATATGTCCAGGAAATGATAAGTAATCAACTGAATCACATTAGTCTCAAATTCTTGGACAACTGTGTGTTGAAGAAGCCAGTTCTCAAAGACATAACTAATACCCTTTAATATTAATAAAAGATTATGTTGTTTTTAGAATACAGAATACAAAGGGGAGTATTGGGCAGAACATCCTACAATTAAAATGTTTTGGGAAGTATTTCATGAATTACCACTGGAAAAGAAAAAACAGTTTCTGTGTAAGTATTTCCAGCTACTTCTTTTATAAAAATGGAATCTAATAAACTTATTCTGAAAGTTTTTGAAAATTTTTTATTCAAAGGTCCTGTTTAGAATAATTTTTAAAGTTTGCACGTTATTATATGTATTTTATTTTGAAAGCTAAATTCAGTCTAAAATAGAATTGGTTCTTATGACAACATACTATATACTGATTATAGTAAACTAGGGTAAATTCCTTTCAGAATTACTAAAAAGAGCTCTGGAGCAAGTCTTTTCTGTTTTCATTTTCTTTTCTCTGCTTCAGCACCAAAACTGGGAAATGCTATAGAAAATAGAACTTTTCTTTTCCAAGACTTAAGTACTTTTATTCATAACTTAATCTGTGTTTTTCATGTTAAAAATCTGCATTCTAATTGAAATTCTGTTCCTATTGTCAAGAATATTATTGTCAGTCTTATTTTTGTTATGTGAGTCCTTCACATACAATGAGTACAAGTCATTCTTTCAAAGTGATTTGAGCTTTTGGTTGCCCATTTTAACTTTTTGTTTAAAAATGACAGAACCATCCCTGATATTTAGTGTTGTAAATTTAAAAAAAAAAAAAAGCAATAGAACAAAGAATCAGACTGTATTTTGTATTTATGAACTAGTTGTAAACGACTAGTCTTAAATGTTTTAAAGATAAACTAAAGGTGTGGGTGTGTAGTGTTGCAAAAATCATGCCTCCACAATTTATGGAGATAGGCTTTACAGTAGAACAAATGGTTATAAAGCTTTGCTGTAGTGACTATACTAAATAACTTGGAATTCTATATTATTTTGAGACATGGTTGGTTGAGTAACTTTTTTCTTGGCAGTATTTTTAACAGGTAGTGATCGCATTCCTATTCTTGGTATGAAGAGTCTAAAACTAGTCATCCAGTCAACAGGAGGTGGTGAGGACTATCTCCCGGTTTCTCATACCTGTTTTAATCTTCTGGATCTTCCAAAGTATACAGAAAAAGAAACTCTACGATCTAAACTGATCCAAGCTATTGATCACAATGAAGGCTTCAGTTTAATATAACTTTGGAGTTATAATTATTCAGTTTACTGCAAAAGCATTAAACTAATTATTTGTGTTTTTCTTGTGATGAATTCAGCAAGGTGACAGAGGTACTACTATAACTTGCAAAATGTTCAATGCTATGAATTTTCATGAAAGCCAAAAAATACTAAAGGAAATTGAACTGTTAAAATTAAACTTATTGTACAGAGCCATGGGTTTTTCTTTTTTGTCATCTTCCAATAAACATAAAAGTATTGTGAATATACTTAAGTTTTACTAACATGAATTTCAAGAGTTTGCTTATTTCACAAATGATATGGTGTGTGAGTGCATGGAAATGTTGCTTACTTTTCCTTTTCAATCATTGGGTGAAAGCCTTTAAACTTTGGCCTGCAAGTCGTTTATTTTTTTCATTTTGTAAATAGTGTTAAGTTTTGTAATAAAATAGTTATGTTCTGATACCAGTACAGTTTCTATGGTTGTAATTGAGTTGAACTAACATTTAAGGGTTAAAAATTATTTAAATCTTTCTAACAATGAGAAAAAAATGATTACAGTGAAAATGTCACTTTTTTGCTAGACTAAATGTCCTTGTACAAACCTATATTACAGATACAAGTTATCTAGATAACAGTCCTCTTTTCCCTTGTGTAAGTCTTGAGATGCTGCTAAGTGGGAAAGCTTAATATTTAGTAATGTAAGAACTTTGTTCTACAGTTGCCAGAAATATAAATTGGCTACTATGAGAATCAGTCTTTGAGTATAACTATTGATGCTACAGGTTGGTATTTAGTAAGTTTTCAGTGCTATAGGAAATATTTCCTTAGTTATGCCATTAAATTTAAGAGTTAATGCAGTACATGTGACTTTCTGCTATAATGCAAAGTATTTATTTTTCAAATGTTTAAATAATAAAGATTTACTGGTTTAATATTTAAACTTTCAGTGCAGTGGTTCTCATATGAGATTTGAAGTTCTTCAAAATAATGTCAAGAATAATATCCCTTAAATTTTGGATTGTTACCATTTCCATAGTTTGTCCATTTCATAGAGGCCCCAGGTCTATTATTTGTAATTCCAAAATCCACAACTCTGAAAAAGAAATACTGTGTATCTATTTTTGCAGTAATCTTATCAGAAACATTGTCTGTTTGTGGCATTAAATGGAGCTATGGGCATACTTACTGCATTTTACAGATGTTGCCCTTTTTACAAATTGAAGGCTTGTGGCAACCTTGCAAGTCTGCCGGTGCCATTTTCCAACAGCTCAGATAATGGTTAGCATTTTTTGATAAAGCATTTTAAAATTATGTACATTTTCAGATATGCTGTTGCAAACTTAATAGGTTACAGCATAAACAAGCTTTATACACACACGCACACACACAGGAAAACCAAAAATTTTGTGACTTGTGATTGTTTTATTGTAATATTCACTTTACGTGATGGTCTAGAACTGAACACAGTGTAATCTCTGAGGTATACCTGTATTTGCACATTTTACTATGACAATATTAACCTGTTTGCTTACTGTATTTACCTAGATACTGCCTCAGACCCCAGTGGGATCCTACATAATATATGCCTTAGAAAGTTTTGTTAACATGCGGATGACCCAATGGGTTCTGCATAAGGCACTATGGATTTCAGCTTTTCAGTAGTTTTAAACTTATGGTGAGCCATAGGTGTCTCTTTATTATAGATAAAAGTCCTAAAACAAAATTCTCGTTGGGGTTGAGAGTTTTTCTCAAAGTAGCCTTCTTTATGAAAATTCTTCTGTGTACCTAATGTTATACCATTTCCCTATGCATCCATTCCTGGAGGGTAATGATTGTTTACATTGAAAATTTGTATGTTTGTGTATCAGATGCTTTTTTTTCCTCTAGTAACCTCAGTATGCTATGAAGCTGATCTATGAAATAGCAGACATATGGACTAATACAGATGGAGTTCACTGAACAGGTATCTAAAGGACCTACCATCTTACCTGGGAATTCACACAGCACGCAGTAGAAGGCTTACTTTGGGTAAGTCTAATACTCGTTTCCTCCTTTTGCTATAGATACAGCGGGCATTAAGTAAGGAGAATCATGGTAGAAAACTAAAGTACCATTGAACACTTTTTCAAATTACCATTTGCTTTTTTATAAATAACAAGAAAAATCTTGAGACCATTGCAGCTCAGAATGGAAAGTTGTTTAAAAAAAGAGTTCACTAAACTTGAAAAATATTTGGTCTCCAGAGATAGAAGAGTTACTGTGTTTGGTAGCAGTCATTGTTCAGACTGGCTGAAAAGGCAGCAGAATGAAGACATGTTAAAACTGGCATGAAATAAAACTAAGTTTTTTTAGAAGAGCTGACTTCTAACAGACCTTTGGCTATCTTGTGCTTAACAAAAAGCTCTAAATCTAATGTGCACAGGGCAGCATAGGAGCCCACTGAAACCAGGGACAGTTACTACTGTCTATCTCTTACTATTCTCCAGAAGCCACCTTTTTGTATTAAGATCATCCAAACCCCCTCTCTTAAGGTATTTTTGTCCCGTTCTTTGACAAAGAATTCATCATTTCAGTAGCTTGCCACTCTTGTCCAGTGTTTACTTTAAAGCCAAAACTTCTAGAGCTAGACAGTCTGCTTGCTTTGACTACCAGCTAAGCTAAAAGTGACAGAAGGCAACTCCCCAATTAATTTCCCTTTTTAACCTTTGTTAGACTTTTGAAGGGGGGTGAGGTACTTTTTAAACTCTGCACAAGTCCCACTTTATACTAGTTAACTTTCAGTCACTCACGAGAGGTGATGCTCCTGATTATATACACTTTAAAGTTTGTTGTGTGATTTTTGACAGTCTCAGTTGAGTGCCTCTCATTTTCTAGTATTTCTGACTTAGCTAATTTAGGTTTAGACTTTCATTCTTTGAGTTTGGTGTATATTATCAACAAATCAGAAATCTAGTAGTAGACTTATATCTAAGTTTAGTAGGTCATGAAAAACATTTTTATGTACCACCAAGAAAAATGCTAGTTATAAATCATGTTAAGGGCATGTATCACAATCAGCGAAATGTAAAATATGCAGCCATTAAGCAAGGGGACTGAGATAGCAAGATTTAGTTTAAAGCCTTGTTATTCAGTGCTAAGTACTTAGCTTGACTACTTAAGTAATTATATACCTAGCCCTTTACAGGCATGGACTACCTGCCTTGTCTATCTTGTGCATAAATGGAATAAGGTTTCTTATTTTTATAACATCTGAGCAAGGCATTTTATGGATAGTTTTCCTAGTGCTAACAGGATATATCAGGGTAAAGCATTTTTTAAAAATTCAAACTTCCAGGTGGAGAGGAAGGCAGAAGTGAGAGGAGGAAACTGCCATTTGAAGATTCTCTTTATTCATTACTATACATACTTTGTAAAGGTCATGTTCCTGGCTTCTTCCAGGTCAACCTCAAAAAGTTCATACCAAGTGTGGTCTGCAATCATTTTTGTGTACCCCTTCATTTTAAAATTTTAAATACCTGGAAGATCTAGCATCAGGAGGTTAAATTTCCCAGATAACCTGGCTTTTTTTCCTAGCACCTTGAATCACTGAATTTCCACCATTTCCTACTGATCCCAAAGTCTGTCAGATTCTTCCTTTTCCCTACATTTTACCTGCGAAGGCCCTTGACCTAACCTAATTTGGTTGAAATACTAGTTTTGAAACTTTGGTGATGTACCAACTTATACAACCACTAAGTATAAGTGTTTTGCCTAAGTGCCATTCTTTTTGGACTGTTAAAAATGAAATGTTTAAGAAAGCATATAATACAGCCCTTAAAGCTGTGTGAATTAAAAAATTTTATACTTAAAACAATGTAAGTTAACAGAAAAAAGTCAAATGACATTTTAATAGACTTTGAAACAGTGTACAAGTATAAAACACTGGTTTTGTATTTCAAAAGTTGGAAGATATCCAGTCATTAAACAGTCTACAAAACATATGCCAGTAGATTACATAAAAGACTATGTACAATATAAAAAGCTGAAAACAGTCTTCACTGTAAAAATAATTTAAAACAAATTTTTCAATTTAAAATATCATCTATAGCACAAACACACATCATGCAAATGGAAAGCTAAATATACTGCATTCTTTAGTATAGCCAAATAAAGTCAAATGGCAACATCTTTTTAGGTAGGGAAATAGCCAATAAAATTTTTTTTTCTGGCAATAATGGTCCTAGCTTGATATCTTATGCTTAAAGAACAGCTGTAATTCAAACCTCTTACAAACTGTAATAAATACTAAAGCAACAAAGGAATATTTTCTAATTTGGTAGTAATGTTGGGAAAAGGTCAGAAGGTAAATGCTTATTGTGCAATTTATAAAGTATGAACTTTTTTGAAAGACTAGAAGCTTCTGCAGCTGAGAAAGTTGAATTCTAGCTTTAAGGCAGGCTAAGCTTTTAAATAAAGACACATTATAGAAATTAGTCTCATTAACCATTCTGCTATTACAAGTTTACATCATGTTCATCTCCACAATACTATGCTAGTAAGTTTGGCATTATACCAAATCCTTCTGTACTTACTGAGTTATAATTAACATCTTATTACTTTGGAACTATAATCAAGGGACTGTTGCTATCCTTGTTAGTGGAAAACAAAAACAAAAGCAACAGTCCAAAATATTACATTCTCCCCAGTACCATTATTATAAATTCATAAAAGCTTCTGCATATTCACATCTTGGCAGTTTTAATACATGTGGGAAAGGATCAATGCAGGCTCTACCACAGTGATAGGTATTTAAACGACGATGGCAAATAGTCTCAAAACTAAGGGTACCCAGGCAGGTACTATTGTTTCTAAAGCAATTAAAACATTTCCAAAGCATTTGTTTTTCAGGTTAGTTTTATGAGCCAATATAGACATTACTGCATGTCCACAGGAAGTACAAAACCCATCTTCATTTAAACAATAACAATATTCCTGAAAGTCTTAGCACCAAGTCTTACTTTATAAAGCAAAGACAACTGAGTGCTCTCCCTTCTTCCCTATTGTTGACTTCCTTCTACACACATAGCATGTCATGAGATTTTTAAAAAGTTAGCTGCCACAAGTTTTGGAAAATGCCAGTGTTTAAAAATAGGTAATTGTGCTAAATAATCAGAAGTTTAACAGAACAGAGATTTGAGGATTTCAAACCATTCAATGTTACAAAGAAAAGTGTGAAAAATACCATTCTTTGGTCTAGATAAGCTGTTCCCTTTACATTAATTTAACATTCCAATGGCTTTTTGAAAACTTTAAAATGTTGAAACTCACTAGGCAAAATTATATATACATATGAATGTATTATACAAATGAACTTCTAAAAGAAAGTCTTGACCAACAGCTGATTAAAGATACTTAGTACCTTTCTTTAAAAAAAAAAGTTAGTGTTGCGTGTACAAGTACAGAAATAAGTAAGTTAAAAATTACCCATGAAAACAATCTAATTTCACCAGTCTATAAATATTACACCTTTCTGGTTTCCTTGCTCTATTGAGTTCACAAGTAAACATTCATCTTGACATGCTAAAGGTCCTAATGCTGGTGGGAAAATTCCTGTACCTGGACAATTACATTATGATTTGTTTGATGGATAGTTAACATCTGTTGGTTCCTGTTTCATGGATATAGCTTCACTGACTGCCTCTTGATCACCTCCATCAACTCCAAATCCAGTTCCTTCAGCTCTCTCATTGACATCAGGATCATCTTCCAAACCATTGTAAAATTCTTCAGTCTCACTTTCATCCTCCATGGGTTCTTCTAAACTTGGACTCTGGCATGTTCCACTATCACTGTTACTGCCACAAGAACTAGAGGATAAGACGTCATCTTCAGAGTCTGAATATACCTCAGCACCATGGAAAATGTAACGATTTGGTGGTAAAAACAGATACTGATTACCTGAAATACAATAATAAAGACATTATTCAGCTTTACCTTTTACAAAGTACCACCACTCAAGGCTTTTACTGTAGTTTTTTTTTTCTCCCCCCAAAAATAAGCTACAGACTCTTGGTTCTGATACAAATCTTAGTTTTGCCACTCATTAAGCTTTGTTAATTTGGGTGCTTCTCTGTGTCTCAATTTCCTGATCTTGAAGTAATTCTTACAGAACCTGATGAGGTAAGTATTATCATAGTTCTCTTTTTTCCCAGAAATATTTAACTGACTCCTTTGAACAGTTGATGAAGTATGCAGCCCAGTCTACAAGAGATACTTCATTCATGTTTTCATGTTCATTCAAAGTAATTTCTCAAACCACAGGAGGCATCCAAAGCAACTTTGTTAACCTGTTCAAACTGTAGCTTGTTCCAATGTAGCCTGGGATTAGAAATTTAAACTGACTGACCTCACCACCCACTTATTAAAGCTATATATTCTGTAGAAGCAACACTTAACTTTTAATCTTTCTTTCCAAATTTCTTCCTAAATTTGTCATCACAGTTTAAGAATTAGCCTTTCTTTCCCCCTAACTTATGAATCCCAGGTTAAAGCACCTTAAATCTATAAATGCTAACAAAGTTCTTAAAAGCCCCAATTTGGTGAAATGTGGTTTAGTTTCTTTAAACTTGACATGAACAAGTAATCTCATATGTTTTTAAAGATTTATTTATGTATACAAGAACTAGGGCACAAGCTAGCAGTATGGGGGGGCGAGGGGAGGGGGGGAGAGGATTCACCAGAGACAGATTGACTGAAACACACTGCTGAGGGGAGCAGTGGACAAAGCAGGAGAGATCTGTTGCACCATGTGGGTCACCTGCCTGGTGGGGGATTGAACTGGTACTGCTGTGGATGCTTCATAGTGCGGTGCTTAACCCCTTACACCACCAGGGATGCCCCCTCCCATCTGTTTTTATATGTTTATTGTGCCAAATCCCAGATAGATTAAAAAACCTTATTACATAGTTGATCCAGAGTGACATACCATCTACCAAGCATAGCTAAGTTTCTCTTTCAAAATAACTTTCAAGTTTAATATATCATAGCATGATCCAGTTGCTCACGCTTAACAACCTAATGTGTGACAACTTTCATCTGAACTACACAAAAATTTCAATCCAGGATCCTCACTTGTAGCCTAGGGGGTAAGTGTCAGTGATAACACCACCATGGCCTGAATTCCATCCCCGGACAGGGTGCAGCAGAACTCTCCCATCTCACCTGCTGCTCCCATCAGCAGTGTATTTCAGTAAATCCACCTGTTCTACTCCCCACACTGTGTATCTATCTGATGATTCCTCTCATGACCCTACCCCCGCTGCCCCATTACCTCTGGCAACCTATGCCCAGTTCTTCTATGCGGGAAAAAAAAAAAAAAAACCCACAAAAAAGCAAGCTAAATCACGAATTGCAATGTGAAAACCACTTATTTCCTTCAATATTCTTCAATTTCCTAAGACAGTATTAAATTTTATCAGAACATGAAGGCAAATACTTGAATATTCCAGCTACTAACAAAAAAAATTTCATCTGGCACTTCTTAATGGGGTTATCTTATCTACTAAGTCTTTTCAAGGGGTCCCAGCACACTGCTGTCTGCATTTTTCATTCTAATTTTATACCCATGCTTCCCTCAAAAACTTTTACTATTCTGCCACCCCCCCTCCTTACTGAATGATCTATTTTACAAGTACCTGATATCCTACATTAGTCTATTTTTGCCTTCCTCTTGGCAATCAAGACAGATTATAAATTTACCTCACGTATGTTCCAATTTACTCCTTTTTACTCTTGACTCACAAGAATAGAGGGAATAAAACATCTAGTTGGTTTTAACAATTACAATTACATTCTTCCTTTAAATCCTCACAATAATATGAAGTATGTGCTATTTTATTTCCATCTTACAGGTTGAAAAAACTGACAATAAATAACCTTGCCTAAGAGATCTGAGACAACGCAGGGTCTCTATTTCCAAAGCCTATACCTTTTAAGGACTCCTAAAAAGGTAGAATCAAAGAATAATGCCAAACAGATGACTTTGGGTTTAAGCTTTGGTTCCTGTGGCAGAGTTTTTTATGTTTTTAACCCATGTGTCACATACTCAAAACCCCAATGCAAAAATTCACTCCAGTGCATGAGTTGACATCTAAATGATAAAGACTTGTATTACCTGACTAAACAATTTTCTGTCCTACCTTTTTTGTGTCCTATTTGCCACATTTTCAAGCAAGTCTTACTGTATTAGCCTTTTCTTGTTTCTCTGGGAAAATTTCCATTACTTTTAATTATAGTTACTTTTTTCAAGGCCATAGCCAGAGCTAGCTTTTTGGGAAAGCCTTCTATACCTAATGTCCAAACAACATTTACTCTCCAGTTTTATCATTTAATTCTATAGGTACACACACACATCAGTAGACTAATTATTATATCTTCAAAATTTTCTATAATGCCTACTGTGGAAAAGAGTTAAAGGAAGGCTTCATTAATTGAACTAAATAAATTTACAGTAAATGATCAGAACACAAATACTTCTAAAATTTGTCAGTTTCTACTGTGTATGGTAAATGGAATGGGACTTTTGAGTATGATTTTTTACTTATTTAGCATTTTCCACATATATAGATTTTTGATGAGGGGAGAAATTGAGTGTGGAGACCTACTATTTAAGTTTTGCACATTCTCCCCATTTCTGCATGAATTTTTGTTTACTCCCACATCCCAAAGATATGCATACTTAGGTTAACTGGTGTGTCTAGATTGTCTTAGTCTGAGTGAAAGGTGTGTGTGTGTGTGTGTGTACGTACTATGTGATGAAAGGGCTTCCTGTCCAGGGGTGATTCTTGCCTTATACCCTGAACTGCTGGGATAAGCTTCAGCAACTCTCAACCTTAAACTGGAAATAACTGGGTTGCAAAATGAGTAAATGAATACAAATTATTGTTAACTATTAGATATGTTTGGTGATGTTTACTGTGATGAGAAAGGTACTATAAGAACTTTTGTTGATATCACAGGTTATGTATCTTGCTTTGCTTAAAGTTGCCATTGACAAGGACTTTCACAACGTTAAGTGTAATGCTACTTGGTTGAAATTATGAACTTCCAAGTAACAAATCACTTAATTCATTTTAATATTAATTGGTAATGACTGTCCACCTGTCGAAATAGGACAGATGCATTCCTGACATTTAGGGAGAAAAATCGGATATTTTCTAGATCTGAGACAACAGAGAATCACAGTGATTAAAAAGACAGGTTCTAAGGATAGACAAATCCAAAGTGGCTCTTTCACATCCTTGTTATCTTCCACGGACTAAATGTCTGTGGTCCTCAATTTTTCCTACTATAGCAGAGGGTTAGTAATTATAAGTTTTACCCTCATGAGATTATTATTAGGTAAGTTAGATAAATCAGCTGACCACAGTAAGCACACAAAGCTGAGTAATTTCTACCAGCTAAAGCTCTTGCTACTCAATGGCAGAACTTAATACCCCGATATCCTCCTCTTTTAATGCTTACCTTTGTCAGTCTCTAAACAAATTCACTGTGCATATACAGACTTAGAAACATTTTCTCCCAATATGATGTATCACAATACTGTTTCTATAGCTTAAAATTGTAATAGTATCCCTAGACAGAATCAACTGTTAGATATAGCTGTATAGCATTATCCTATCAGTTAACCTGCAAAAACTGATCATTTGTTACAAATACTTTGTTACAATTATACTTTTAAAAATAGTCCAACCCCTCTCTGGTGGCAAGGGTTAAGGCACAGCACTGGGGGCTATCCACAGCCACTGTGGCCATGGGGATTAGTCAACATGGCACTGCAGATCTCTCCTGTCTCACCTGCTTCTCCCCTCAGCAGTGTATTTCAGTCTACCCCCTCTGTCTCTGGTGAATCCTCTCATGCCCTGCACCTCTGGCCTGTGCCCCAGTTCTTGTATGCATATAGATAAATTAAAAAAAAAAAAAGTAGCTCAAAAGCCTTTCTTACCATCAAGCCGTTTACTAATCTGCTCCTTTGCAAATCTAGCAGGCCAGCATTTTCTCACTGTTTCGGCAACAGTTCTTTCATTTTTCTCTCCAGTATTGGAGTCAACATTCTTCAAATCTGGACTTTCCAACTGTTGTTCACTAACATTTTCAGTGCTCTTAGAAGTCTGTACTTCCTGTGATTTTCCTTCCATACAATCTTTTGATTCGGACACATCTGGATCACCAACATTACTTTTTGTTGCTTGGTCTAAAAGTGTGACAATCACTGAAGAATCTGGTGGTGAAGTTCTTTCTGGTGAACTTGAGTCTTCAGAAATATTAAGAGGTGTGGGTGGCAACTCTGACAAATGAGCCAATTCCTTTTGTGTTCGTGGAGGCTTTTCAGTAATTTCTGAAAGCTTAATAGGATTACAGCAAAGTTTGGCATATTCACCACCTAACCGATGACACAATTCATTAATTATGACATCACAGTCTCCAAGAAGCTCTACATCAAAATGCAGATGAGGCAAAGGTTCCCTATTAATTAGTATCTGAGGCACTTCATGGGGTATGGAACCTAAAAACAACAGAAAGTGTCAGAAAAGGGGGAAGGAGATAACCTAACAGAGTCACAACAAATGTGCTATGCAATAATCTAACATGCTTACAAAACCAAAAAACATGCCACCGATACTTAACCAAGCCATTACATTTCACCACGTTATCATGTAAACAAGATGAGCAGTTAAACATTTTTCAGATTCTGTTTCTGTCACCTGTTTACTTCTGACTAATCCTCTAAGACTTCCACTCTGTACCTCCATTTCCTTACCTGTATAATGGGGGATAGTAACTACTTTTCCACAAGGTTTTCCATAAGTTAACATATCAAGTGCACAGTTAATTGTTGGCGGTCATTCTGAAATAGATTCTGATACTGAGTGACACAAGTCTATTCTCTATGACTGCATACCTGTTTTATATATTTAAAATGTTGCTTTGCCTATCACCAATATACAACCTCCCAGAAAACTTATAAAAATTTTTGTGCTAGCTCTGAAGGCAAAAAGTAACTCAAAAAGGAGTTTACACATTGAATCATATTTCATTAGAAGTTGCACTATACTCTAATAGAATTTCACAAATATTTAGAGAAAATTTAGCTGAACTGCCTAAAAGGTACCATTTGATGTTTCTTCCAACTGTTTATTCTGGCTGCCTAACTTGATTACTGTGTATGAAGGGGTCTAATTTAATTCTTTGGTTAAGGATTTTATATTTTCTCCTCTCTTCCCTCACTTTTTAGGGCACTCTAGTGGTACTGATTTACTGCTTTGAGCTTCCTCATCCTTGCTGCCTCACTACAGAAAGAAGAAAAGGTAATATATATGAGCACTTGTTAAAGACACATTCCTGAGAATGATGGGCATTTTAAATTCTATTTGAGCATTTTAATACATACAAGACACCCCTATTAGTAAAGCAAATCCGTGTACAATGATTATGACAAGGCATAATTTTTTTATTCCTATAAAAAACAAACTGTATTTAGCCTGCGAAGTTCTCTCTTAGATGAGAACATTACACTAAACTTTTGAATTTACTGGACCTGAAATGAGCTAAATTGGAAAGATCAATGACTATAATAAAATTAAGACTAAAAATACATGGTTAAGGACTATTTTGTAAAGTGTATGTAAATTAGTTGAAGCTATCTCGTGAACATTAAAATTCCACTAAAAAGTAGTTCCTTTTCTCAAAATTTTCCTATACATTAGAATTTGATGTTATCTCTATTTGACAACCCTCTCCCCTGACCAAAATGTCAAGTTAACTATGAACAAGAATGCCACCTAAAAAAATAGACTCTTTATTCTTTACCACTCTTTAACTAGAAACAGGTCTATTATAAACAGACCCACACCCTATGGCAATACAGACAGAAATGTTCTCTAAGAATTATTACCAACTTACTTGGAATCAGTGCTACTGGTCTTACTTTCAGGGAAGACCCAATAACAATGAGGAGATCAACTTCATCTTTGTCATATTTCATGGCTCTATGAAACTGTTCTGGTAAATTTTCACCAAAAAAGACAATCTCTGGTTTCATGATAGCAAGTGGTTCATCAGCTGGGCATCTAGGACATCGAGGAACCACCTGTATGTTCCAGATTTTAGTTGAGGTGGAAAGAGAAGGGAAAACTATGTTAGAAACAGTTAACATTTCCTTCCATACTTCCTAAAAGTGCATTTCAAATTATCAAAGAAAACAGAAAAACTGTGGATACATAACAGGAAAAAAGGAATTCATCCTAAATATTAGCTTATTAGCACAATGAAATACTATAATGCTATTTTTGTTCTATTACAATCTTCAGACCTACATCTGATGTCAGAGTTTTGTACATTAGCAGATAAAACCAGTACATATTATATGTGTGTACAAACATACACACCACTTCACTTAATCTTACAAAATTTTTAAGAAATAATTCACTTAATATATCATCCATCTTTCATAAATATATATATGATTATATATGCAGCTAAGCAACAGAATTTATTTCTGGATGGTTATTATTCACTGACATTTTCCTACATATTTTGGGCAGTGAACATTAATGTACTACCTTTCAAAAACATTTTAAAGTTATTTAACGTATTAACTAATTTAAGAACATATTCTGACAGGTACAAAAAGGGAAAGGAGAAAAACTAACGTAATACCTTCCCTTTATAATCTAGATTTTTAAGGCTTAGCTACTTAAGGAGGTAATTCCATCATTTTAGAGACATTATGGAGCAATGTTTTTGACTCAAAGTATTGAAAGCTTCTTTTGTATTTCACCTGAATTCTCAATGGTAAATTCTTTCTGGATCTTCCTATACCACTTGCTGTCGGAAAAAAAGGATTTTGGGACAATGAACAGATCTAAGAAATGCCTTACTCACCTGATTAAAAATATCTCCTCGCACAGCTTCACAGTCAACTTTGTATTTACAAATCAGGCAAGAGGCTGTTGCAAAGGAACCTAAAAATATAAAGTGTAATATATGCTTCAGTAAAGGAACAGTCCTATTTTTTTTAACATTACACACAGAGACTACAAAATCTGACACCAGAAAAGCTAGGAAATTTTACAATTTCAACAAACTCCATAGGAGACTGCAGGGATGAATGAGTTAGGAGAGAATCCAATCCTCAATCAGAGATGTTGATAAAATGATGATGATAAAGTTTCTCTTTTCAGTAAAATAAACCAACTCCTCCATGACTAAAATTCTGCAGAGTTGGATGATTACAACTGTATTTACCTTGGCTTAAAAGTTGTGTTTTACAGTTTAGACACATAAGAAAATGTTGGTTTAGGAGGAAAGTTTTCAAAGTTTTACATCTTGTATATCTAAACTACCCAGTTTCACAAACTAAAGATACCATTATTTTTTCATACGTATCTAATACTACTTTTGTAATAAAAAAGGAATGCACTGCTCTACCTTTTGTAATCCAAAAGCACAATATATTTGATGTTTTACACAATTAAGTGGCATGCTATATTTCTGCTTGCATTTTTTTTGTATTCTACTTTTCTTAATCCTACAGCTGCTCATATTTTAAGATCCATTAGGCTTAATTCTCTATTTCTGGATAATAGTATAAATTCTAATTTTCCTATAAAATATTAAATAGGTAGAAAGCAATCCTGAAGTTTACTAACCGTGACACTGAATTATCCTTTGGATTCCTGCAACCTGTTCCAGTGTATCTATGTTTTGAGTATAGTTGCGAAGTAGTTTTCCTTCCTTGTCAGACAAGGCAATAAATTTGTGACAGAGAGATGGTTGGAACTGTCCAGGATATATTTCCTACATGATATAAATGGTGAAAAAAAAAGAAAAGAAAAAAAAAATTCAGTAAGTGCAGTAGATGCTGTATGTTTAAACTTAACCACAAAAATACCAATGATAACTCCCTATGCATACATAACTAAAAAAATATACATGAGCACCTCAAAGCATCTAGATGGATGCAACACACCTACAAAATGACTGTTGCTGTAATATTTATAAAACTCAGCAATTAGTGAACTTGCCCCTTGAAAAGGATAGTCAACCCAAAATATCTCTAATAAATGTTTAATATTTTAATAAAAGTCAAAGGAAATACACACCTCAAGATTGATCTAATTTTTGTTGGCTGCAAATTCAAATTTTTTTTTTAAGGAAAAGGGGAAAATTTTAAACTAAAATTAAAAATAAAGGTATGGTGACTTTTTAAAGCTAAAGTTTTAATTCCTTACCAAAATTGTTTTCCTTCCACTGCACAGGCACATACTGGGATAGTATAGAGCTGCTCATGAATGCTGAGTTGCTGGATTTTGTGTGTGTGTTTTACCCCCAAATAATGCTTCAATGTTGTTTCTTCTTTAAAAACAAAGAATTCAGATATACATATGGCAAAAAGATCAGAGAAAAAGTATCAATTTTGGTCCTCTCAAACTTTTGACAGTGTTTTTATTAAATTTCATTAGTAAGTGACCATGGCAAAGGAAGTTTCTTCTCTACCTTTTTAAAGTGGTAGTGCTACCTACTTCCTTACCATTCATTACAGCCTCTTATTTCAATGCTAGCAAAAACTAGACACAACCACATTTCCATCAGTAAGGAATTGGTTGTAGAAACATATTACATTCCTGATAGACTATATAGTCATTGAAATCAGTGAGGGAGGTTCTAGATGCACTACCCTGGAAGATGGTCCAAGAAAAAAAAAAATCAAGTTAATCACTGGTATATAGTTTTGTTTTTGCTGTTTTGTCGTTAAACAAAAAATGGAAACTATATACACATGTATTTAGATATCTTCATCTAAACAGGAAGGGAAAAAAACAAGAAGTGGGAAAACTTTCACTTCTGATATTCTACAAAAAGTTTAAGATTATAAGTGATTTTACTTTAAACCTATCTAATATTTCCAATTTTAAAAACCTACTATCGAAACAGCTGAAGATATTAAGCAAGCAAATAAGTAAAAATGATGCAGATCTCATTATAACAACTATCACAGAATGTCCATATGCTTAAAATGCTACACAAAAATCCAGAATTTGCCATAGTCTAAATGAGATAATGCACTCCAAGGACAAATTTCCAATTTAAGAAACAGGTAATGCATATAGAAAGAACAAGAAGACCTTGTTAAAGCTAAAACTGAAAGCCACAATGTTTTGGACCACTGGGTTGTGCTGGCTGTATAACCAGTTTTCTTTGTGGATGCTTTGTTCTAGTGTACTTAAATTCAGAGGATTAAACATCGTTCTATCTTATTTAAAAGGTCCTCTGTATATGGCCGTTAAACGATTAACAAATATTAGAATTGGCTAGACAACAGATTAAGAGGATCTAAAGTAGGGAAAGTGACAAAAGCATGTCAATTAAAACATACATGAATTACTGCCTCCAGAGTAGGCTCCATGAGCAAGAATACCAAGACCTCACCCATTGTGTTGTGTGTCTTATCATTCCCTCTTTTAAAGAGGAAGATAAGAAGCACAACGACCTGTGGAACACCAGATTCAGTTCTATGCTGCCATTTCCCTTCATATCCAACCTGTGACATTTCAGGGTACTTTAGATTTCAAAGTTCAGGGTACTTTAGATTTCAAAGCAGATAATGTATAAGTAGGGATCTTTTTGCTTGATTTTATATTTTATACTAGAACCTAAGTGATTTTTCTTATCCTCCTTTGAATATTCAGTGAATCATGTCTGAATCTTTACATTTCAATATAGTGTCAAACTAAGATGTATGATCTGAATTATTGGAGGGAAAAACTATTCTGGAAGGACTATATCTTAATACAAAAACTACTCCTAAGGCAGGCTCTTAACATAAAAGGTCTACTAAAAGCCAAATGATTGGGAATACAATTTTCAGATCAAGTACGAATTATTTCATTTTGAACTATGGCATTTAACCTTGTTCTAAGCAAGAAAGGCCATTTCAAATCTGAGCACTCTAAAGTCCTATTAAGCTGTCAATCATGTGGGCTGGGCCTTTGTTTATTGCCATAGGGATCCTTAAAAGATTAGAATCAGAGCAGTGCAGAGACCAAAGTCTTGAAATACTAAAAAGACACTCTATTCAGACAGGGATATTCATTGCACCCCTCAAATCTATAATGATTCATCAAAGTTTAAGATATCACTATTTGCTAATATCCACTTCCTACAGTAGAGGGAAGCAGTAAGTAAAAATGTTTTAAGAAATTAGAACCTAAATTCTTCAAGCTGACAGAATTGAAACCAATCAATGGAATAAAGGAAAATTCTCTTAATTCCTTGTACATTCATCTCACAAAACCACACTTTTGAGAGACTACTCAGTACCTTACCAAATCAGTACTTACAAGTTAGTCTGCCACCAGACAATTTTAACTATTTTTTTTTAAGTATGGCTCCTTGAGGAACTCAAGATTTAGCAAATTTTTTTCCAAACAAGGACACCAGATACTATTTTGATTTCTCCCCCACATTTAAAAATTAATTCTTAGCTCATACCAGTTGGATAAAAACATGTCACATCTGGAATAGAGGGTGTAGTTTGCAACCTCTGTACTAACCTAAGAATTGGAATTAAGTCAAGCTATCAGTTGCCACTGAATGAGATTCACTGCGCTTCTAACATAGACATACACATATATGTATGTATGCATGTGCACATATATGAATTATGTTCATATTCCCATTCTGTAAATGGGAAAACCAAAACACAGAGGTAACATCAAAAACTCACAAGAGCCATTAAGTAAAGCCCCAAGTTGAGACCAAACAAAACAGCCTTCTTCACCACTAAGCATACTGCCTTTTCAATTGATTCCTCAACCTCAAGTTCTCCTTTCAAGTTATATACCATTTCTATTAGGTATTACAAACTAGTAGAGACTAGACTAGTTCAGTAAGTGTTATTTCATTTTGCACACCTCTGTGGGATTACTGGGCTGGAATTTCAATCACCTAATAAACACTTCACAATAATGTTCCCAAAAATTAGAATAAGTATTATAATGGAAAGAAATGACTAAGAACAAAACAAGCCATTCAAAGGTAAACGCACAGCCACAGCCAATAGTCAAAAGCAGTAATCCACTAATAAAAACAGATACTATATATTGAGAAGATGCTAATTTTTTTTAACCTATTAAACTATCATTTATAAACAGGTTTATTTTTTTTTTCCTGGAAGGTATACCCGAGAGAGCATTTTATAGTTAAGGAAGACTGAGAGGCCAAATAACATTTATGCTTTGTATTAATTTTTTTATCATATATATTTCCCACTCCATTTAAAATATTTTAATACAAACAATGTATCAGAAGAGTTTTTTTTTCCCCCCCTCCAGGGGGTGGAGGAGGGTGATTGGCAAGGGTCAGGGGTACATGATAAATCATCCCTCTTATCACTGACTAGACTGATTTTATTCAACTTTTCTAGGTAGCAGTAAAGCAAAATATATCATTTATATATATCACTTTCCCTTAGCAATTTCACTTTCAAAATTTACACTAAGAACAGTGTAAACACACCAAAAAGAATAAATGCAGCAAAAGTATCTGTTATAACAGAAAGTAGGAAACAATCAAAATGTGTACTTAGGGATTACCATATTTACCACTTGAACATTATAACCATTGTAAAGTATTCAAGTATCTACAGAAAGGTTGTTATACTAAGAATGAAACACTACAAATCCAAAGCAATAGGCAAAAGAGCACATTTTTATAACAAAAACTTAATACTAGCAGCATTTATACAAATATAATCCATGTATATAGGTTAGATATTAACACTGTGTTAAGGTGAATTGGACTGGATTGTTTTTTTGGCTGGCATGTTTTTATTGTCAGTTAATGAATTGGTTTTTAAGGTTCTTCATCTGTACACCTACATTATCTGGCATATTTGCACATTTTTACAATTAAGTTAGTAAAAGTTCAATTCGTAAACCTCCCTCTACTTTTCCTTGAGTCTTAATTACTTTAGAAGAAATTTACAAGATTCAAAAATGGCATAGCAACATTTTATAACACAGATCTTTTAAAGTTTTCTGTATCTAACTAAAGTTTCACCTTCACTTACTCTTTTAACACAACCACTCATTTATATCAGCTTCAGGAAATTATTTTAGACTCCTGAGAACCATGACTAGAACTATGACTCATCAATGTAAGCCCTTATTATACAGGATAATGGATCAGTATATGGCTACGTAACATTAATAATGGCCTTAACTGTTCTTGGTTAAAAAAATTCTAAGTGGTACCATAGTCTGGCACACTATAATACACTCATGTTCAAATAGTGAGTAATTGTACAGGGAACATTGGCAATGTCTGGAGATATTTTTGATTGCTAAGATTGCAGAGAGAACTCCTATAACAATCAGCCAAAAATATCAATATAGACAAATTGCTCTAATGGGTTAGTAACTATTTAAACATATCTCTTCATTACTTGGAATTTTCAAGATAATGAAATCTAAGTTTCTAAATAAGTACATATAATGAATAAATGTGTAGAAACTCTTTTCTTCTAAAATGTATATATTTCACTAATATTTCCAGTTTTTATGACATAATGTGAAATTCATTCTCTTGCATTTAGTAAAAATCATAATAGTCTTAATAAATTTCTGCCTAGTGTAACATAAGTAGAAAATTTTAGGTTATAAGTATTTTACTTATTATTATTTTAAAATCGAATAAACTGTAACAATATTTACATACTCTCCTCCTGCTCCCCACCCCACTCCATTTTAGACACTAGCATGCTGCTGTCCTTACATCTCAAGTTTTTTTCTTATTCATTTCAAAACTCAAATTAATAATCTCTATTAATAAAGTTTAAGTGCTACCTCGGTCGTTAGAAACTTTCAGGCAGTTCCTAATGTGCAAATTAAAGAATGACAATTCTATGAATAGCAACTGGAAAGGTTACTTAGTTTATTTTAGTTCCTACCATAACTTAAATGAAAACTCAGAAAAGCAATCAAGTAAAATTAAATTTATATAAACACTGGAAAAAGTTGTCCTTTGTAAGTGTACTTCTTTCCATTTTATTAACAAAAACTTGCACAAGTCTTTAAAATTTATAGAGAAGTGAAAAATGACACCTCCATCCTTTTCGCAGGAGGTGTAAATTTGTGTATAGTGTTTAAGACTGTAAACACATTAACAACATGCCAATTTTACCATAATCATATGCTTTCTTTTATGCACTGTTTAGATTTCTATTATATGCATTTTAAAAGCTCCTGTGATTTGTCTTTATCAAAGTAATTCTGAACTGCTTGTACAGATTCTTATGTATGTCAAAGACAGTTTAAGGCTAAAGATGAATGCTCTGGATTGTACATTAGACAAATAAGATTACAGTCTTTCTCACTTCTCAGTTACCAGTTTTACAAGTGTGAGGTTACAACTTTACTAAGTAATTTAGTAAGTGAGAGGGGGAAAGATGGTGTCTTAGGTCAGTCCAAGAGACCTATAATGAAGTAATAGTTCATTGATATTCAAAATCACCTAGTAAACCAACATGTTAAGACAGGACATCTTCATTAAGTCATAATCTTGTTAAAAAAAAGAAAAAAACCAAAAAACTTTACATTTATTCAATTCAATTTGAATAATTAGGTTTATGCTCTAAAGGCAAGAGATAGACAACTTTCATTACTGATACCTGAGGTTACAAAGTTCAAAACTGTTCTAAGTTTCAAGCTGACCACTGGAAAGATTAAAAGTTCTTTTAAGCAGCCTTAATATTTTTCAAATTTAATGCCAATTTTAACAAATGCAATTTTAATACAATTGTCCCATTTACTGTAATTCCTATTAGTAACTATATTTGGTTGAAACAAAGTTTATCTTTGAAGACAGTCACCAATTTAAACACCACATATTATAGTTATGTAAACAGACTCCATGATTTGAAAGTAGCTGAAGCTATCCCTTTATTTAAAATTCAGGTATTGGGGCTCCCTGGTGTCCCAGGGGTTAAGTGTAAGTGCTATCAAGTCTACCACCTAAGTTCCTTGAGTTCCCTGAGTTAGATCCAGCCAGAAAGCTAACCCACATATGGCACAGTAGACCTCTCCTTGTCTCACCTGCTGTTCCCCTTAACATTGTTTCAATAAATCTGCCTGTTCTGCTCCCCCACTCTGTCTCTAGTGAATCCTCTTACCCACCCTGCACCTATGGCTTATACCTCAGTTCTACTCAAAAAATGAATGAATATAAATAAAAATCAGGATTTTCTAGAGTCACTAAAAAACTCATCTAAAGAGAAGAATCCTTTCAAACACAGAACTTTAGCAATAACAATTTTATAACTTTTACTAAACTATAGGAAGAAAGTTTTCTAATGACTAAAACTTTTCTGTGGAACAGAGCTGCCCAATAGATATATGTGTACCATGATTAACTTAAAATTTACTAGTAACCACAGTTTAAAACCTGCACGATTTACAACCAAATATCGGAATTACTATTTCCACTATAACAAACATCTGCTTTTGTATAATAAAATTTTTCACATCATTTTCAATAATAGATCTCCCAAAAGCTCTATGTCTCTCAAAGACCACATCAACACACTCCAAGTATTCAATAGCCACATGTGGCTAGGTAACTTCTGAACTCCAGAAGACTAGAGCAGAACAAAATTGACTAAATGCAACTTAAGAACCTTCGCCACCCCATAACAAATTATTCAGTGACATCCTCATGTTAAAAACTATCTACTAAAAACATACCAAAGCATGTGGCATAAACTTACAACCCACAGAAGATATTAGAAATCAAAAAACATTAATGTTACTTTTATATGCCCTACTAACGTGGAAAGACTACACCATGCAAATTTGAAAAATTTAAGTCTTATTTGAAAATAAACTCAATCCTAAAATAAATTAAATGACAACTCTTCTGGAAAGAAGAGAATTCTGACTGAAATGACTTTAATTTCTCTGCTCTTACTCCATACCACAGCTTAAGATTTTATGTGAATAAAACACTTTTTCAAGACAAGAGGATGCCAAAAAAACAACTCAAGAGTTATGGTACCTTTGCAAACTTGAAGAATGGTCTTGGATCTTTTCTGAAATATTCAATATCAAACATTGCTTGAGGATCTGGAAGGTCTGGGAAGTCTACAGCAAGGCGAGCATAAATACCATCTCTTGACCTGAAGTCAGGTATTCCACAAGAAACAGATACCTGAAATAATCATGGTATACTTTATACAACTGAATCATCCATCTTTATAATTAGTAGCTTTCGTACCAAACCACTAGAGACTATTTGAAAACTTTTAGTTTAAAACTAACTCTGGGTAACAGAAATGTTGCCCTATTCTAATTTCAAATAAAAATAAAACATCCCCCAAACCTTAATTAAATCTACCACATATGCCATCCACAATGGGATAAGTAATTTAAATAAGGCTAACTTTTAACCTTTATTTTACCAATAAAGTAAAGCAGTTGCAAACTGATCAAAAAGGGGGTACTTCCAAAGAAATCTCTCATCTTGCTAGGGTTCTATCATCTTAATATTAAATTTTGCTATTTTCTTTAAAAAATTATGTATACAATATTTCAACTTTTTAAAAAGGTTTATTTATTTATGCATACAAGAGCTGGGGTATAGGCCAGAGGTGCAGGAGGTGAGAGGATTCACCAGAGACAGTGGGGAACAGAACAGGCAGATCCACTGAAATATACTGCTGAGGGGAGTAGCGGGCCAGCCAGGAAAGGTCTGCTGTGCCATGTGGCTCCCATCCCTGGCCAGGGATTGAAATCGCCCTGCTGTGCAGCAGATGCTTCAGAGTGCAGCCCTCAACCCGTTGCACCACCAGGAAGGCCCAATAGTTCAATTTTTAAGAATAGATTTAGGGGCCTCTTTGGTGGCCTAGGGGTTGAGTCTCAGCAATACCACCTTGATGGCCCACTGCGGCGGACTGACCCACATGGTACAACAGGCCTCCTGTTTTGCCCCTGTTCCCCTCAGCAGTGTATTTCAGTGGATTTGCCTGTTCTGCTCCCCACTGTCTCTGGTGAACCCCCTCCCCCCACTTCTGGCCTACAGCCCAGCTCATCTCTCATCTACACACACACACACACACACACAAAGATTTACACCTTTTTTTTCTACAACTAAACCTTGACATTTCAAATAGGGATTTCAGAAATGATCTATTTGTTTCACAATTTTACTAGTGTTGATGCCACACTGACGTTTAAGACAAACGTGTCTAAATTACACAAAGGAACAACTCATTTTTGCTGATCATTTAAGAAAATGTGACATCCTTCCCTTTAACAAAAAATGGCAGAAACAGAACTGAATTATATTGCAGCAGTTGCTCTGGTCACTACTACCATGTAACATTCTGTGTTCTATTAATATATAGAATAAGCAAGTCTTTCATAGCTGGTAACTGCAACCCTAAACTGGAGCAAATGAAAAATGCCAAGGCACCATAATCATATCACCTTAATTAAAAATGGAGAAGTAGGAACCTGTTATCCTCTCTACACTAAGTTCTTTACTTGTGAATATGACTTAGGGTACTGGTTTCCCCATACAGATGTAATAAAGATCCAATTTCTCCATCACATTCGGAGACAGTTTAATGCAAGCAGAATTACCTGTAAAACTCTTGCCATAAGTACACTTGTTAATAAACAAATTTTTTTTAAGATTGTGACTTTTTAAAAAAACTGAACCAATTTAGTAATAGCTGTTGCACTGACTATTTAGCAGTTTCCAAACATAAACATTATCATGTAAGGATAAATTCTTCTACACCAGAAAAATGTTTCTTAATTGGAAAAAGCATTAAGAAAAAATGTATGCCACCACCACTTATACTAGTGTTAATTATACATCTTACATACCCCAGCTCCTGTTAGAACTATTATTTTTTTACATTCTTGTAGTAATTTCACAGCATCCTCAATTGTATTAACATCTTTCCTTTTTTTCCTTTTTGGTGGTTCTGAAAGGATATTAATAACAATCTGCCACAGTGTCATATCATCTAATTCAGGTGGAGGAATTGTTTCTGGTAGTAAATCCTTAAGAATTGTGCGAGGATCTGTGCCAATCATGAGATGTTGCTGAACGAAGGTATATGGACCTGTATGAAAAATAAGGAGTTAAGATCAAATCCACTTGCATGTAATTCAACATCTCATGTATTTTCTAAATTAGCAATCTTTAGGAAGACTTTTTGCTAAGTATGGGACGGCAATAAGGCATTTCTTTCTTACATCTACAGAGCTAAAACTCTGCCCCAAGGAAATAAGGGAAATCAAATTAAGTTTTTGTAAGTAAAATACAGGAAAATGTATCATAATAACAGACATATAAAAGGATTCAACAAATAAATTAACACAACCTATTATCAGTCCTGAAAATCCAAAACATCACTAAAAATAAAAAACATAAAGGAGATCTACACATTATTTTTTCCTACAATAATGTTCAGTTTGATATTAACAAATCTCCCAAATAATACATGCAAATGCTGATGCTTTAAGTACTGATTTTTTTTTAACCTGAATTCCTTAGGTCAGTTTCCTTGAGAAAAAAATATATATAGCAAATATTACACTCTTAAGAAGAAACAGTCATCATTATCTTTTTTTTTTTTTTTTTTTTTTTCATCATTATCTTTTAAAGAGAGCTCCTTATGGAAAAGATCACACCGGAGACAGTTTTGTTAAAAATGTGCTATAAAAATCAGCACTCTCTACTTCAAAATGCCTTTTCATTCCATGCACATATTTAATAAATATTTGCTAAATAGAAACTATATGCCTGGCACTTTTCTAGATACTGACAAAACAATATACAAATAAAATCAGTCACAAATTACTTATAGGGGAAATAAGCCAATAAAAAGATAAATAGCTTATTAAATGCTAAAATAATAATGTAGGAATACATAGTGATGAAGCATGGAAGAATATTTAACAAAGAGGGTAGAAGTGAAAAGAATCCCAGGTGAGAAGAAAAGGGTCTGGTTGTCTGAAAAATACCAGAGGTCAGCTTTCAGGGGCCAGAGCTGTTTAAAAACAAAAACAGGACAAAGCACTAGACTTTCCCTAAAAACATGAGGCGACAGTAAATCTCAGCAAGCATCTAAGAACCTCATCACCAGCTTAAGGGGGAACAGAATCATAAATTTTAGTTAAAAGTAAAATGAAAACACAAAGAAAACATACCTATGCGTGGCCTTGGAGTCCAGTCACTAGAGCTTGCATGTGAGGCTCTATCATCTTCATCGCTTTCACAGGAATGAAAACCATTGGTGATTATTTCATCACCAAACAGAAGGTTGTCTGCAAAAGTAAACAAAAGTAAATCAAGGCTGGTGGAAAACCTGTATCTAAAATGCATGAAAATCTCTAATGTCAGTATGAGGTAACGATTTTCACAGAATAAAACCCTTAAGCTTATACTGCCTCTGCAAGGAATGCCTACAGGGTCAGCTGGCACCATTCATAGGAGCAGTATATCTTGATTTTTAGGGATTATGCCCAGACTCTCAAACTTTCAATTCATTAAAATTTAGAATTAAGTCACTCAATTACAACAAGTAGACTAAAGATACTTATTAAAAATAATAGTTCAGAAATTTGTCAAATAAGATCACCCAAAAAAGTCTTCAAGCACAATTACAGTAATTTGCACTTCTCTTATATAATGCTTATACAAAGATATTTCTTCATTATTCATTTCCTCTTTTAAGTTACTTGAAATCAGTGATTGCTTTATTAACCCAACCCCTAAAGCACATGTTGTTTCCTTATTTTGTGATTGAATGGCCTGTAGATTTTATTTATGAATACAAAATGTTAAGAAAATGCACAACTATCCAGGACAAACTCAGATCGAAAACGTAAAGCTCTCAAGGATTACGAGACAAATGCAACTGAGCTATCTACTTTTAGTAAGGCAGGAAATGTCAGTTCGTGTTTTCAGAGTTTCAGACACAAGCACATGCACAATTAGAGGACACAATTAGAGGAAAAATTCTTATACAAAGTATTATCACTCTCCTACGTCCACTATTAACAGACGAGTAATGCTCTTCAAATTTTGCAGGATATGACTTTAGAAACAGCTTTGGTATTTGTAATTTAAAGCAAGTTTAAAAATAAAGGCCCTCCCCCAAAAAGTCACAAATTGAACAGGTGTCAGTTTGCAAAGGCAATTTGCAAAAAAAAGGTCGAGGCCCAGGGCAAGCAAAAGTTGTAGATTTAAGGGCGCTAGGATGAGGAGCAAAGATCTCTGAAGAACAGCAACAAGCTAAAAAGAAAAACTTATTTTAAAACTCAACTGCCAGAGCTTCCCCGCCCGGCGGCTGCGCAGAGCGCGAGACCGCCCCGGCGGGCCGCGGACGGAGGAGAGGGAGGGAGCGGGTTCGCGGCCGCTCGGCAGCCCGGCCGGCCGCCCCGGAGGCGCGCAGTTGCAACAGTCATAGGGAGAAGCACGCCGCAGAGCCTACCCCGAGCCCCCCAGCCGGCCCCAGGGCCACCCCCACCCCACAACAGGAGGAGCCCCGGGAGAGGGAAGAGTGGATGCAGAGCCCCGGCCGCCCGCGCCCCGCGCACCTCGGTACCCAATCGCCACGGCTGCCGCCGCCTCTTCCTCCTCCTCGCCCTCGTCGTCGTCGTCGAAGTCGTCGGCCGGCGGCGGCTCCCGGGATAGGCCCTGTAGGCCCGGCCCATTGTTTCCTCCGACCGCCGCCGCCTCCCGCTCCCCGCCCGCCGCCGCCTCCCGCCACAGCGCCGCCGCCGCGGCGGCCGGGCACCCTGCGGCCGCCGCTGGCACCTCACGCTCGGGGGCCGCCCCGCTCGGCTCGCCCGGGTTCTGCCCGGGCCCGGAGCCGTCTCTCCGTGGCCTCTTTCGGAGCGGCTCTCCAGCGGGAGGCGACGCGGCCTCCCTCTCGGCCGCCACCGCCGAGGGGGAGCCGCCGGGCTGAAGGGCGAGCGCCGCCTCGTCCGCCATCTTCCAACTGCCTCTCTGGCCCTCCTCCCTCGCCTCTTCTGCTCCCGCTCGACTCGCGGCACTGGCGCCCCCGCGGCTCGGGCTGCGGGAGATTTAAACGCTGTCACGTGACCCTCCCCCGCCCTCTTGCCGCTCCCGCCACCCACGCGGGCCGGACCACAACACGGCGGGTCACGTGTCGGGCGGAGGCGGCGTGGGCCAGGAGGAAACCCGGCCTGGCGGCTGCGGCCCCACCCCTCGGCGGCAGGCCCCACAGTCGCGTAGCCAAACTTGCTCCTTGGCCGCTTTCTCAACTTTTCTTTTAAGCCATCCTCAAGTCACTGCCGCTGGGATGGTTCGAGTTTTGCTTCACACTGTGAGTTTCCACTTGGGTCTGAAGTACACACCTTGTTTGCCTTAGCCTTTTCTAAACTTAAACTTAGGGTTAAAATTTGATTCTTCAGAGGGGATAAGGAAAACAATGGTGGCCGAGGCGTAGCCCCTGAAATATGTGAGTCGGTCGGTTTTGTTAACAGGTGTGAGTAGAAGCAAAAGGACATGACTCAGTTCTCACCCCACACCGTTCTCATAGATAGGTTCCTCTTGGGCTTGTCTTCCCCACCTCCACCATCCCCGTCGTTTATAGAGTGGTGTAGATTGGCAAATCCTTAAAAGCGAGTGTCTCCACGAAAATACCTTTGGCTTGGAGGTGTTGGGGATCAATCAGTCTGCTTTTTGGCCCTACCTCGGTTGCAAGTGTGTGAGTTAACGTCTCTGAACTGTATAGGGTGAATGTATGGGCTCAAATAGGGAGGTATGAGCGTGAATGAGCATGACTTGGCCCCTGCACACATCTGGTTTGGCATTAAAATTTGAGATTCTGACCATACTCCAATACCTAAATTGAGCGATTTAGCCTTTCTAAACCCAATTTTCTCGCCTCGGAAATGGTAGTAAGACCTATTTTGTTTGGTTGTGGTGGGAATTAGATGACATAGTCTGAAGTAAAGTAAATATATCGTTATTTTAAAAAATATTAGCTCCTTTACTTGAAATCCTTCCACTATGTTTAACTAAGGGTCAGTAAAGCACAAGGCCGCTTTAGAGCCAATGTTTGGTGGTGTGTCTGCTCTGGAGTGCAGTATTTCTATAAAGTACTTCTGGGAGTTCATAGCATACCATCCCTTACGCTTAACATGAATCCCAGCTGTACAGTGCCCACTAGGCAAGCACCTTAAATTGTTTCTTCATCCTTTAAAAAAACAAATAGACTTTTGGAAACATTTCTAAAGTCCCAACTGAATCCAAAAGTATTAGTACCTCAAATTAAACTGACACGATCCTGTTATAAATGGTTACTTCTATTTATCTCTAAAAGTGATCACCCTTTTCTTCCTAGAAGCCTTGGAATCTTCATTGACCTCTAACCAAATCTCTCATCAATTTCTAAGTATAAAGGGGCCTGCATCATCTTTTCTGACTGGCATACTTGGCCCCGTTCTCTCTCTCAACTTAGAAAATATTTCATAAATTGATTCTTAACGATATTTGGGGGATTTAATATGTGAAATGACCATATGTGAAATGTGAGAGTTGGTATCCCATCCAAAGAAAAAGAAACAATGCACCTTTTTTGAGACTTTTGTAAACTTATGTCAGTCATTTATTCATTTATTTATGCAAATTGTGCTTCAAAGACTTGCTAGTTTTTATGAAGATAACTGATCAATGATTGCTGGTGCATTAAAAGGTCAGAGGTGGGTTATGAATGGAAAGTAGGATAAATGAGAGACAGAATTGCATTCAAAAAGCAAGCAAACAAACAAACAAACAAACAAAAAGAAAGCATCCCAGCTGGACTTCCAGCCTCCAAGTGGTAGAGAACTATTTGCCTGAAATTCAAGTCTTTCTTAGTCCTGCAAATTTACATTCAGTACTTCAAATCTTCGGTGTATCTTTTCTTAATCTTTTTGTAAATATTTTTAGCATTAATATCCTCTAAATTGAGCTTTTCATATTGTGTACTGAGGATGCTCCTTTAAGTTCTCATATGGACTATGTAGGCTGCATAGTGCAAGATGCAGAACAGTATATATATAGTGCTATTTGTGAAAAAATGAAATGGGGTACAGAAAATAGAGCATATAAATGTATTTGCTTTTATGTGTGCAGAATAACTGAAATCGCTTCTCTAGATAGTTAGAAAACATGCCTGACACGTATTTGTCATACTTTTCCTTGTGTGGTCTTCATTAGAATGAGTTTTTTTATTTCTTGTTCAATATGTTATAGAGCATATTACCTATTTTATTGTTAAATTATTTTTCTCTATGTATTTTATTGGCTAGCTCCCCTAACTATACCAGGAGTTTTGTTCATCTGGTTTACCTCTCTGTCATTAGCTCTCTAGTAACTAGCACATGTATTTATTGAATGAATGAATGAATAAAAGCATGAAAGAAAAATTGATGCAAAGAAAGAGAATTATTGAATGAAGGGTAATGGGCAACGTAAATCCTAAAAAAAGAAAAGAAAAAAGGCAACAAGGCTAAGTAAGGAAATTCAGTTTGTTTCAGATGAGCTAATGAAACTTAGAAACATTAGATTTCTGGTACCATGTTTGACAGGGTAATACACTAACTGTGTGTTTAATCAGTCACTTCATTTCTGACACTCAATACCTGGAGCATCTAACAAGTCTGCTCCCACTTCAGATACCAGTCACAAGTCCCAGGCCTCTCTGTACGTCTGACCAAGTAACTATACATTGAGAGTTCCCATGATGCCCTCCTAAGGTTCAACAGTTTTCCTAGAATGGTTAATAAACTTCAGGAAGACACATTACTTATATTTACAAATAATATGTACACACATTCATATATATACACACACTTGTATAAAATACTATAATATATATACTTATATTTATATTTGTATCCAAAAAGATAGAAATGAAGAGTCAAATTACTAGGTACATAGGGCAAGGTCCAGAAGGTCCTGAGCACAGGAGCTTCTGTCCCCATGGAATTGGGGCACATCATCCTCCTAGAACATGGATGCATTCACCAATTCAGAAGCTCTCTAAATCTCTTAGTTCAAGAATTTTTAAAGAATTCAGTTTCCAGCATACCTTGTTTCTGGATTTGTTTTCACTGTAAAACATTTTTATGGCTTTCTCAGTCTTTAGCATGTGCATTACTTATTCATTCATTCATTCAGATGTCAAACATTATTATGTATATTAAAAAGGTACAAGCAGGGCTATTCTAATTGAAGTAGACTTCCCAAATTTTCACCATGGAATCCCTCAAGACACCACTGAGGAAAAGAACATACTAAAAACCACTGTAATAGTTGTGTTAGGGCAGACTAATAAAGGTTACCATAGGTAATCCAAAATGGCCAATGGCTAAATGCAACAAAAGTTTACTTCTGCCTCACACAACAATCCCACATGTTTGTTCTTAGTCAGATATTACTAAAGGTCAGCTTTTTTTGAAAAAAGATCAAGAGACCCTATTCCTTCTATCTTGTGGTTTTGTAGCTGGATGGGCAAAGGAAATTCAGTAATATATTGAACTCTTTCATAGGCTAGTTGTGGAAATGGTACTACTACTTCTTTACATACAACTGCCTAGAAATTAGTCATGTGGCTACACACAAGGAAGTCTGGGAAATTTATCATTCAAGGTGACCAGTTGGAGTTAAGGGCAAATAGAAGTCAATGACCAACACCAAAATGTAATCTAATTGTATGGCCAATTTGTCCACTGAGTGCAATCACTGTAACTTTATTAAAAGTTTCCTATAAGCCTTTTACCTAATAGATCTATCCCTTTAAAATGTCTCTTGAAAACAGAAATATTCATTTTAATGTAGATAATTTATCAATCTTGTTCTTTATACTGGGTTGTTTTGTTTTTTAAATTGAGATAAAATTGGCATATAACATTGTATTAGTTTTAGGTGTATGGCATGATGATTTGATAATATGTATATATTGTGAAATGATTAAGAGAATAAGTTTAGCTATCCGTGTAGGTGATGGAAACTTTCAAGATTTCTTTCCTGCAACTTTTAATTATGTAATGGAGTATTGTAAGACTTACATAATTTTTCAACTGGATTTTCATATCTTTTGATCACTCTTATCCAATTTGCCCATTCCTTCCTACCCTCCATCCCAGTCTCAGGCAACCACAAATTTGTTCTCTGCATGGATTTTTTTCTTCTTCTTTAGAGTCTACTTAAAAGTGACATTTTACTGTATTTGCCTAACTTTTTCATTTAGCATAATGTCCTCAAGTTCCATCTGTGTTGTCACTACTGTGTATGTACAGGTCAAATTTTCTTCATCCATTCACCAGTTGATGGACACCACAGGTTGTTTCCATGTCTTGGCTACTGTAAATAATGTTGCAATGAACATTAGATGTATATATTTTTGGGGGTAGTAATTTTGTTTCCTTCGGATATATACACAGAATAGAATTGTTGGATCATATGGTAGTTCTGTTTTTAATTTTTTGGAGGATCCTCCATACTGCTGTTCATAGTGACTGCACCAATTTACATTCCCACCAATAGTGCACAAGGGTTCCCTTTTCTGTACATCTTCACCAACACTTGTTATCCTTTGGTTTTTCTAATGACTGTCATTCTAACAGGTGATATCTTATTGCGGTTTTGATTTATTGTGGTTTTGATGATTACTGAGTGTCCATTAATCACCTTTTCATGTACCTGTTGGCCATCTGCATGTTTTCGCTGGAAAAATGTCCATTTAGATATGCTGCCCATTTTCTAAGTAGATTTTTTTTTCTGTTGAATTGTATGAACTTTAAAAGATGCATATATAATAGTATAATTTTGTGACTATTTTAATGGGATTTATCTGGATATTTTGATGTCTGTGCCACTACACTTATACATTGTGATTCCTTTGGGTAAAGCCAGGAAATAAAGGGAGAATATGGAAAACTCATTCTTGTGTGTGTCCTTCTTCAACTTTTTTTTTTCCCCCCTTGCTTGTAAGCCTACTACTGTTTATTTTTTAGGATCATCAGTAGTGCTTGTGCACTGAAATCATAGGGAAAGATAAAGTATGCTGGGCTTATTCCATCTTCCAGTACCATAGTCTTAAAAAAAAAAAATCCTCTCTTGTTAACATTATACTTCTGTACTATAACTATATGGATGTTCTAGTTAGTTAAAAAACTTCCTCTAAAAGTTAAAAGCATTTCTTTTGGATTGAGCTATTGGTATGATTATTGATGATACAACTTAATATTAAATTAACATTGATTCTGATAAATAAGAAAAAATAAATTTATATTGGAAGTATACACTTTAATGAAATGGAATCTAAATTTTTTTCAATTAAAATACCTGACTATATAGTAGTTATTACTGGAATAAAACCGGTTCTGAATCAATTAGTTCTGAAAAAAATCCATTCACATATATATATAGCTTTAAGTTGTACATTTGTCTTGTGAATTGTAATTGTGTTATAGCTATTCACCCAACTTTTAAAACTTCCTGGTTGTCAAAAGTCACATAATTTTCTATTTTCAAAATTATTTTTAATAATGTAATAGATGACAATTTGATTAGTTCCTTTGATTTCTCGAAAGCAAATAACTGGAAACTACTTGACTTTCAAAAAAATGTATTCTTTGTTCATTAGAGTCATTAATTCACTTTCTCATTCTGTAAGAAGTTTAGCAAGACATATCAATTATTTTTTTAAAAGATTTAATGTTTTTAAATTTATGCATACAAGAACTGGGGTGTAGGCCAGAGGTCCCAGGGTGAAAGAATTCATCAGAGTTAGAGTAGGGAGCAGAACAGATGGATCTACTGAAATATACTGCTAAGGTAAGCAGCAGGCAAGACAGGAAAGGTCTGCAGTTCCATTTGTGGGTTAGCTCCCTGACCAGGGATCGAACTCATGCTGCAGTAGCTGGTGATAGCTTGATAGCATTGAGACTTTAATCTCTGCATCACAGGGGAGGCCCCAAGACTTACCAATTATTAATTGTACCTCATTTTCTTCTATAGAAGAGATACTTTATTTAATCTAATGAAGGTTAGACTATTAAATATTGCTAAAGTCAATACAACACAACATTTTTGATAAAATTCTTTTATCAAGTCTCTTGAATACCCTTTTGTCAAAACCTTGAGTTTTGTTAGCAGTGTTAGCTCAATCTATGTACAAAAGAATAACATCCAATTAAGTAAGAAGGTGAGTCATGTAATTCTAACTTTTTAGCATCCACCCTAAAAAATATTTAAAAGAAACAGGTGAAATTGATGTAATGATATATTTCATTTAGATTAATATATAAAAACATTTCAAAATAAAGTTTATAATTTGGGTTTTTAAATTTAAATTTAAAAACTTGATTCCTTAATTACATTTGCCACACTTAAATAGCTCAATAGCCACATAGAACTTGGGGAACATATTATTCATATAGAAGGCACTCAATAAATATTGAAATATACTTGAGAAAAACTTAGGTGGGTAAGATTTTAAAATATAGTCTTTTACAGTTATAATGGAAATAAAGATTGTTGGGTTTCAAGTCTACTAATTTGAAATTATTAAATTAGTAAACCATCAAGTAAACTTGAATCCATGAGAAGAGTATAAAAAAGGAAATAGATAATTAAAATCACAATCCCATTTTCTCATGGAAGGAAAATTACCATGAAGATTAATATCGCTCACAGGTAACTGGCAAAATTCCTAGGCAGTCAAAACCCTGGCCTCAAAGCACTTTATTTTCTGGAACAAGATATTTTCCCTGACTTTTTAGGTTCAAGTCACATGTAAAAATTCAAGAATAGAAATTTGATCAAGAAAAAAAATTTTCTAAGGCTAAATCATGTCACTAAATGTGACCAAATAAGATTAAATCAACTTTATTCTAATATAAATTAATCTACTTTTTTTATTGCAAATAATAAAACATCCTAAGCCTATATTACTTTTATTACCTAATTTACAATAATGCAATATAATGCATAGCTAAAATTATGTTACTTATAAATTAGAGATTTGATGAAAGTGATCTTCCAAGCAAATGCATGTGTGCATATTGAACTTTGGTATTTGTTTTTGAGTGATAGTTAAATAAGAATTAATGAAATAATTCCATTAATTAAGATGAATCCTATAATTATTCCATTAAATTTTCTGGATACCACCTTTACATTTTTCTATGCATTTAGTAAAAAGAAAAAGTAATAAGGTGAAGATGGTGTGCCAGACAGAATTCTAAGATACTTACCCGCTCGCTATTGGTCCTGCCCCACAGAGTACACATGCTCTTATACCCTCCCGGGAAGACCTGTGAATAAGACAAGATAGTCATTCCCTGAGTTGCTTATGTTCTGAAGACTTGGAACAACTTAGCTCCATGCCCTGAGGTGCTTGTCTAGGGCCACTTGGCAAGGAATTGCTTAGTTCCTAGGAGCAGAGTGGAATTCAGCTGACACCTTAGAACAAAGCTGGGGCCTCAGTTCTATAGCAGACACACTAAGTTCTGACAACCATTGAGGATGGACAAGGTAAAAAGCTTCAGCTATGATGGAATCTACAGATTATACTTTGCTGTAAGCCTGTGAGATCCTGAGTAGTGGATTCAGTTAAACCCTGCCAGGAGTCCAGACTAGTAAAAACTTTGGTAATAAATGTATATTGTTTAGAGCTGTTAAACTCATGGTTTATGTTAACCTTTTATAGAGCATGGAAAACTAATGCAGATAGTCTCTAGTAAGGGAATAAGTGTTTTTGATAAGATTTAATAAAACATGTTATTACTGTAATTATTTAAAGCAACACATACAGAATCTAAAAGAAATTATGTAAAATATTTGTTTAATCCAGAATCAAAAACTTCTGAAAAATTTGATATTTCAAGGTTACTTTCGAGTTGCATTTAAGAGAATCAGCTTTGCTATGCTGTTCTGCTTCAGTTATTCAATCGTGTTTGCTTTCCAGCTATTGACACATCCTAGGGATTAGTGTTATAATAGATGAAGAGAGTTTTCTAAACAAATTCTTAATAAAAGCTATTTTAAGGCCTTTCAATATTTCTTACTGGTGCTCTCTTTGCTTTCCTTATACTTTCTTTTGTGAACAATGTTTTCTTAGCACCAGTCAAAGGATAAAAGAAGAGAGGTTGTTCAGCAAGAAGTGCCACCCATCCCATTGTTCGCACTGATTTTGGAATATCTCAGCAAAGCAAACACACCCCATTTATGAATCAGTGATGCACCCTTAACAGAAAGACATTTAAGTCTGGGGAAGGCAGAAAGCTAAGGAGTACTTATGGCATTTTGATTAAAACATTAAAGGAGTCATTTCTAATTATGTGATTGTTTGATATCTTGGAATTACACTGGGACATTGCTATATTGCGGTAATGTTCAGTGTATCTTTGTACAGTAGGAAAAATGCTGTTATGAAGGGAGATGAAGAAAGATAGCCTGAGTTATGCTACAAAAGGGTACAGCTGAAGGTCCAGGAACAGAGTTTCTTAGAATTCTGTACATCTATACATGCCCTGGAAAGTCTTCCAATTCCTTGGCCCTAGAATATGGGTTCTTCCTGGTCAGTGACCACATCAATATTTGGGATGTGGCCTGACATTTGGTAGGTGGACAGCAAATGAGACTGCATATTAGAAATGAGATAGTTTCAGAAAATCCTGAGTAAGTTCAGGGACACATTGGATAGGGGAGCAAAAATTAATATACCTTAAAAGAAAAAAAAAACTGGATGAAAAGAGGAAGTTTTGTTTTGCTTGAGGCTGGAGTGGAATATAATTGCTCAATATAGCCCCCATCAAATTGGGATTTGCACTGTCCTGTCAAGTCTTCAGGGCATGGGGTGGGGGAGGGAGCAGTGAGGAAGGGTGCCCTTCCCTCTTTCTCCTTTTCCTTCTCACACCATAGACAGCAGGACATAGGAGGCAAAACTTTAACCAAGTGAGCTGGAAGGTCTATCAGAAAACACATGCAAAAACAAACTCAGGACATTGCCTATGGAATGGGGCACAGAAAAATCAGAGTATGCCCTTGGGATTGGAAAAGGGAATGAAATTTAAGGGTAGGATTTTAAAAATCTACTTTAAATATTCCTATAAAAGCAATGGAAGATTCTAGGACCCTTATGCAAAAATGCATAGTGAACCTTTGAAGAAAAACATTTTAAAGAATGAAAAATGGGGCCTCCCTGGTGGCGCAGTGGGTTAAGCAACACACTATGAAACAAACCGCAGCCACTGCAGCACAAGTTAGATTCCTGCTGCCGGCCAGGGTGGGGACCCACATGGTGCAGCAGACCTCTCCTGCTGTGCCCGCTGCTCCCCTCAGCAGTGTACTTCCGTTGATCTGCC
>JAGFMF010012105.1:3856554-3899788 GCA_019455555.1 Galemys pyrenaicus
TCTGCTCCCTGCTCTCTGTGGTGAATCCTCTCACCCCCCCACACCTCTGTCCTGTACCCCAGTGCTTGTATGCATAAATAAATAAATCTTTTAAAAAAAAAAGAATGAAAAATGGAATCTGGGTACAACTGGGCAGGTGTTAGTTTCCAACCTTGCCTTCTCTCTGGGAAATTTTAAAAATCCTGATGCTCAGGCCACACTCCAGACTAGTTACTTTGGAATCAGTGATTCTTTATATCCAAATAGGCAGAATTATTTAGAAAAGGGAAGGGAAGTAAAGGATGCTTGCATAGACACGAGCAGGCAGAAAGAACTGTCCCAGAAAGGGACAGGTTTGTTAAAAGAAATGCCTGTGCAGACAGGTGGGCAGTCTCTTTTTAAGGATTTATTTTTATTTATGCATATAATAACTGGGGTGTAGGCCAGAGGTGCAGAGGCTGGTGAGAGGATTCATCAGCGATAGAGTTGGGAACAGAACAGGCAGATCTACTGAAATGCACTGCTGAGGGGAGCAGCAGACAAGACAGGAGAGGTTAGCTCCATGGCCAGGGATTGAACTCATAACTCAGTGGCTGACGATAGGATAGGCTGAGACTTTAACCTCTGCACCACCAGGGGGGCCCAGAGGGACAGTCTTGGGAACAGACTCTTCTGCTTTGCAAAGAGAAGTTTGTTGAAGAGAAACATCTGCATAGTCACAAGAGGCAGAAGAGCTGCCCAGGCATCAGTATTTTTAAACCTGCTTAGTTATTGGGTCACTGAAGGTCCACTGAGGGCCACTTTAAATTTGACTTAGTCTGCTACAAGAACTCAAAGATAGATACCATATTACGGTATTTGTAATATTTAGAGCATATATTCCACAGGAATGATGTAAAGAGATATTTCTTTATTAGTTGGTTTCTCTTCCTTTTTTTTTTCCAGTAGTTTTAAATGAACTAAGTAGTATTCTGAGAGCTGAGAGATTCCTTAATTTAATCTGAACCTCAGATTAAAAATACAATTTCTATGACCTCAATTTTATGGAATTTAAACTCTGAACTGCTTCACTTAAGTAACTGGGTCCAGAATGGTCCTTAGTCTTTAACTGAGGTAAAATTGTACATACACTGAAATTCACAAATATTAACTTAGGTTTTGGTAAATATACACCTGTAACCACCCCAATCAAGATATGGGACATTTCCAATACCCTGGGAAGTTTCTTTGTGCCCCAGGAAATTTCTTTGTGCCCTGTACAGTCTATCCTTTCTCCTTAGGCAACCACTCTCCCAAATTGTATCTTTATTCTCAGAAAACAGTGCAGACTCCTCTTGAGGCTATCAAGGTCCCGCATCTTCTTAATGTTCAGTATTGTCTCTCAACCATAACCTGTGCTTGTTCTGACCCTTGCTTGGGGTTTTTGCACAATGTCCTTAACTCCTCACCTTCAGGCATTATCTCAAATGTAACTTAGGCATTCCCTGGTGCTGCAATTCTAAATTAGGTTTCCCTTATGTTCTTTGTATTTCTCTTATTAACACAATTAGTAATTATATACTTACCTGTATTGATTCTACTTTAAAATGGTCAATCTCCCCACCCTATCCATGAGGATTAGGGCCATGTTTGTTTTGTTTGCCACTGTATTTCTAGTCCCTACCCAACAGCCTGAAACATATCTATATCCAATAGATTTATTAAAATAAATAGATGAAATGGCTTAGTTTGACTCTTGAACCAACTGTTTTACAAAATGGAAAAAAAAAAAGGATAGAGAAAAAAATGCAAGAAAGAATGGGCAGGTAATGGAGGGATTCTAATGGAGAACTGCTCCTCTTTTAACCCTACTTAAGAGTGAAGTATTACTTACAACAATGGGCAGAACACTTGGGAAAAAGTGAAAACATCTGTCTCAGTGACTTCTCTGAACCTGTTTCCTTATTTTTCAAATTCAGGAGTTGCTCTGGAAGATTTCATCAGCAATGCTTTACTTCCATGCAGCATTTTGGAAATACATGGGGGAATTTTCCAGTCACAATGATTGGAAAATACTATTTTAGCATTTACAGGTTCAGAGCTTTAATGTTAAATGCCTTGCCATGTGAGAGAATCCTAACCCTATATCATCCCAAATGCCACTGTTGAGAAACATTATGTATTATTATATGCTTCTAAGGCATCTACTAAGCATAGCTGATGTTTCCCCTTCTGCTTTACTTCATGGCTATCTTCCATGCAATGCTTATTGCATTTAAATGTCCTTGTTTAGTAAACTATCTAATTATAAGCCAAACTATTTGATTTAGTCTGTGACAAGACCTGAAGAACTGTAATAAAAACTATGATAGGGCATGACATGCATGCACTCTTGTATTCACTGCAGCACTATTTACAATAAACAAGTTATGGAAACAATTTAAATGCCCATTGACTGAGGAGTAAATGAAGAAAATATGGTATATACTCACAATGGAATACTATTCAGCTATAAAAAAGATGAACTCTTGCCATTTGCAACAACATGGATGAACCTTGAGGGGATTATGTTAAGTAAGTCAGAAGGGGAAAGACATTCAGGATACTTTCATTCATATGTGGAATATATATGGAAGAAGAAAAAAAGCAAACAAGTAAAGGTATTGACAAAACTAGACCAGAACAAACCCTGGACTGTAGAAATGAGGCTGTTGGGGGAGGAGAGAAAGGGAATGCAAACAGGAAGGGGTTCAGTGGCCTAAGGTAAAGGACCATGGGTGCTTTGATGGTAAAGATGGTGTGTAACATACATCTGAAGAGTATGAACTTATTCCCTGAAATTATGTACAGTGTTGTAAATCAATGTTACCTTAATAAATTAAACAGAGAGATATAGAAAATATAAAAAGATATGCATTCATAATTAGAAAAATGAAAGTCAAAACAATGAGCAACCATTCTTCTATCAGATTGGCAAATACTTTCAAGGGTATAATATCTATCATGGGTGAGGCTGTGGGGAAGTCTGTGCCCTGTATACTGTTGGTGGGAATTTAAACAAAGAAAACCTTCTTGATCCAATATATACACACACCTTTTAATTTAGTCATTCTACTTCAAAGAATTTATTATACTGCCACTTATCAAGCAAGAAAATAATTATTGCAACATTATTTACAATAAAAAGTTGAAAACAATCAAAAGTCCATTAGTAGAGAACTGAGTAAAATAAACCATATATATAAGTTATAAATATCATGCAACTGTGAAAAGAATGACAGTATATGTTCCATATTTCTGTTTTGTACAAAAGGGAAGAAAATAAAAGCTTATATGTGTGTACTTGCATAAGGAACGAAACACAATAGGCATCTCTCTTGCCCTCCTGTGATATGCAGGTGCCTCTCTTTTTCTTTTTCCTTTTCCTAATAAACTTGTCCTTTTAAAATGTGGTTGGGAGGGAAGGAGACACAATAAATGAATATAAATTGTTACTAGGTTGAGTGGAAACTAGGTGCAGATGGGAGGTAGAAATGGATGTGAGAGATTTCACTTAATACCTTTTTATGTTGCTTTATTTTTGTGCCATGTGAATGTCTAACCTAAAGAATATTAAATGGGAAAAAGTAGAAATGACCGAAATAAAAATATAAGCTAGCCTATCTACAAAAAAGTAAAATACAACTTGTATAAGATTTAGCATGTGAAAAACCAAGTTGTAGAATAGTATATACAGCACTCTTTTATTTATTTATTCGTTTATTTAATTAATTAACATACTTTCAAGTCTCTAATGTTCTCGATATATACTTGGGATATGGAAGTAAACAAGATAGTCAAGTTTCCTGCTCTCGTGGATATTACATTTTAGTAGTGAGCAGGTAGGTAATTTCAAGCAGTGATAGGAGAAAGATGAAAATCATGGTGATGGAGAATGATTGGATTGATGTATAGTTACCTTATAAGTGTTACAAAAGGCATCTCCAAGGAAGTGACATGTGAGTTGACACGACGGAGGAGGACCTAGAGGAAGAAAGTGGTCAAGGAAGATAAGGTAGTGAATACAAGGTACTGAGGTTGGAACAAATGGCCAAGTTTGAAGATCTGAAATATAGTTCACATAACAGGCAAACATAGCAGGAGAGGAACAAAGAGTGGTAACTAAGGGATAAATATGGGTTTAAATAAAAGATTACATATGTTTGTCTATAAGTTGAAAATATCTGAAGGATACACAAGAATCTTAACCTTATTAAGTGGCTATTTGTGGATGTGAACAGGAGATAAAGGTCGGTAGGAATATTAAATTACTATAATGCAGTAGGATTTAAATTTTTGAAGTACTTAAAAATACGTAAAATAAGAAATATGCTTCAGGGGAAAAAAATTGTAATAGTGAATCTTGAGCATTAAGGAAAGTCAATACCTTATCTAGAAGCTGATGATTGCTTTGGTTCTAGTCCCTCTAGTGGCGAACTTGAGGTAGTACTGGTAACTGGGACTGAGCTCAAGCATCCTATGAGGGAAGTAAAAAATATCTTGAATGGAACTCTGAAACACCCAGAAGTTTGAATTCCTGATATCATATAATCTTCCCTAAATGGTGGATTGGAAAAATCCAAAAATTACTACACTGATTATTTTCGTCACCTGCTGTATATCATGAAGCAGGAACAAGCAAAATATTTAGGTTTTAAAATTAAAAGATGAAACACTCTAGTGAGGTGGTCTTATAGCTGTGTGGTTTAAATATCCAGATCCTGGTTACCATCGTTTCAGAGCTCCTGCTTAAGTCAACCCTTTCCTATTTTCTCTTCGTTTGGACAAGCTGCCTTTCTCCCCCAAGGACTTACTTTCATTCAACGACGCCACTCCTCCCCGCTCCCCCCACCCCCACCCCAATCCATCCTTTAGCACTTCTTGACCAGGATAAAAATAACTGACATTTAGGGAGCTCTCGCTGGGTACCAGAAAACACCTTGATTTCTGTTACTTTTCAATCTTCAAATTAACCCTGTGAAGTAGATGCTATATCAGCACACACCTCCCTACCCTCACCTTTATATAGATGAAAAAGGGCAATGAAGCAGAGGATCAGAGGCTCACTAAGTAGGTTAATGGCTAGTTAAGATTTTTGCTGAGCTGTCATATTGTTCATTAGTTTTTGTTTTTTTTAATATTTAAATTTCCCTTACTTTTAGCAAGCACTCTTCTGAAAAGTTTGGGTTTTCACAGAATCACCTGGTATCTATGAATTTAGGACAGAATCAAATTTAAAATCAAATTTCTGGAATCAAATTCCAGAAATTATCTGAATTACCAGAGGACATGAGCTTAGGCCATAGAAAGCATTCATTAAAGGTTTCTTGTTTTTATTCCATTATTATTTCCCAAGTATAAGATTAATATCCTTGGTCTAGATTATACCTTCCTGCACATTAGAATGACTGGAGGAAGCTTTTAAAAAAATCCATGCTCATGTTCTGTTACAGGGTAGGGAGAGGGGCACCCCAGAACCACTTCCCAGGATGTTTTTAGTTGGTCTGGAGGGCCCTGGCATTGAGGTGTGTGTGTGTGTGTGTATTTCTTTGCATATATAACAATGTGGTGATATAGATATGTATACATACACGTGTGTGTGTGTGTGTAATTTCCCCAAGTGACTGTCATCTGTAGCCAGACTAGAGGACCACTGCTCTGAAAAATTCTGGGCGTCAGGACTCATAGGACTATAGACTCACTGATATTACTGCGGAAAGTTACCTCGTGATTTGGTTCAGATTCATACCCTTAAGTGACTATTTTCCTTAAGTCACCATCTTATCTGATTTGACAATACATTACTATGTATTTCACATACTATGTATTTCAAGAGAAAAAAAGCTGCATGGCAGGGAGACACTGCTAGCATTTTCTATGACACCTGATGACAACATTAAAACAGCATTTCAAGAGCCTTTAAAGAATATTAATATTAATAAAAACTATTTTATGTCTTAACAGAAAGATTCTCTATGACATTTCCAATATTGTGTCAGAAGCCATTTTTGCTCTTGGAGGGATTTTATCAGACTGTTTTACAAATGGAGGGACTAAAACCTAGGGAGTCTCCATTTTTTTCCCCACTGGGTCTTATGCGGAACGGAGCTGTAAATTCTGAGGAGCAGGCGCTCCTAGGAATTAAGTCAGAACGAGATTCCACAGCAGGAAGCCGGGCCTGTGTTACAGGGCTGACGACTGCAGGGAGTTACTGGAATTTGGGCTTTGTGCTTGGAGGCTCGGATTCGTTAGCTCTGAAAGGGAAAGGGGGCGATTTCATTTTGTAACACGGAACTTGGGCGCAAGACTGGAAGGAAAAGCGAGAAGTAGGAAACAGACAATTCAGGACTCTGGGAGCTGCGCAGAGACTGCCTAACTTCTGCCCTCGCTCGGACATTCTGCGGCTTTTTAGACTCTTATTTCCCAGGCTTTTTTTTTTTTTCCAAGATTATAATTCTTATTTATTTACTTATTTTAAAGATTTATTTGTTTATGCTCACAAGAACTGGGGTGCAGGCTAGAGGTGTGGGGGTGATGAGAGGAATCACCAGAGACAGTGGGAGCACGACGGGGGATCTACTGGAACACATGGCTGAGTGGGCAGCGGGAGACAGGAGAGGTCCGCTGCCCTGTGGGTCTGCTCCCTGGCCGGGGATGCACTCAGGCTGCAGCAGCTGCGGAACCTTCATAGTGATATTTCCCAGGCTTTTCCCTTTATGTTTGAGTTTCAGTGTTGTTTTTTTTTTTTCCCCTTCCCTCTTAAAGACGGAAATGTAATGTAAAAAAAAAAGTTATAAATGCACTTCCGGAGGGACGGTTCTCCGGTAGCCGGAAGTATCGCGGACGTTCCGGGTCGCCTCCGTCACGCTGTTCTCGCGGCGCTTTGTGGGAGTTGTAGTCCTGGGGCTGGACGCTAGTGGGCGGTTTTCCTGATCCTCTTGTCTCCGAGGTAGGACACCTGAGTCGCCAAATCTTAAGGCGCGGAGCTTTGACTGTTGTAAAATTCTACCATGTATTTTGCTGCATATTTTTAAAACGTTTTCTTCAGTGAGCATATGTAAGTAAAAATGATGTTTTCTCTTTCAAAGTACTAACGAGCAGAAAGAAAATAACAATGATGGGACGACTACCTTGATTTTATACAAACAATGCAGAAAAGTATACACTGACACTAACTCCCTTCTGTACCACCGTGATTCCATGCTCTAGAAAGAAAACACGTGTCACTTTTTAGAGGAAAAAGTGAGTGCAAACGTACATGTTATTAAAAAGTACACGAATTAGTAACTACAATGCTCTTCTCAACCTTGCTTTTTCATATAATTCAGCCTAGAGAGTTTTCCATACTTGCACTTTAATTCTCTTTTTAATCACTATAAAATAGTTATATCCCATAAATACCATAATTTATACATCCACTGCTCTTCTTCTCTGCACCGTCTAGGGACATTTTGGTTGTTTCCAGTTTTTGTTGTTGCAATGATCGTCTTGAACATATTTTGGTAAATCCACAGAGTAAATTCGTGGAGACAGAATTATCCAGTTTATGAGGTATTTTTTATAAAAGTTGATAAGTACCACCAGATTTACAAATAGTACCAATTTATGCACTTATCCAACAATGTGTGAAGATGTTCACTGCGCTTTTGTTTTAGCATTGGATATTACCAGTTTAGAGATTTTGCTAGTCTTGAGAGGTGAACAGTCTATGACTGATTTACAGTATCATAGTTATGAATTAGGAGTGAGATTGCACTCCTATTCATGTTCATTGGTCATTTATATTTCTTTAAGTAGTCATATTCTTGCCCGGTTTTTACAGGGCTTTGTGTCTTTTTCTTACTAATTTTGTCTCTTTTTACTTGCATTTTAGGGAAATTAGGAGCAGCCTTTGAGAAATGTAAATTTTCTTACCTGTCACATTATTTAACTTATAATTTTGCTCTTGCATTTTCTGGCCTTGTTGAGGTGTGCCTAATTTTAATATAGTCATGTTTATTATTTTTTAAACAGTTTCTGGGCTATTTGATTATATGTAATTTATTTTTTAGGAAGAATGGCTTTAGTTTTATCATTGATTGTTTCCAGACATCCTACTTAGAAAAAAAAAAAAAACCCTCCCATGAAATGTTTCAGCAGTTTTGAAGGTTAGCTTTGGGAAAACAAATAATTAAGAGGCACTCCAGCTTTACTCAGGTCTTCTGCTTATTTTGCACTATTACCTTTTTATGAAAAGCCCCCCCTCCAAGGTCATTAATATTTATTAAAATATTTCTCTAATCAATACACATCTTAAAGAGAAAAAAACTTATGGAAATGTTTTAAAAACCTATAAATGATTAAAGTAGAAACCCCAGATTGAGAAAATATTATGTATAGTCAATATAAAAGGCAATTTTTTCCCAAAACCATGCTTTCAGAAAAAAGGTAGATGACTTAGGGGCCTCCCTGGTGGTGCAGTGGGTTAAGCAACGCACTATGAAGCAAACCACAGCCACAGCAGCCCTAGTTCGATCCCCGCTACCGGCCAGGGAGAGGACCCACATGGCACTGCAGACCTCTCCTGCCTTGCCCGCTGTTCCCCCCAGCAGTGTATTTCAGTCGACCTGCCTGTTCTGCTCCCTGCTCTCTCTCTGGTGAATCCTCTCACCTCCGTGACTCTGGCCTGTACCCCAACTCTTGTATGTATAAATAAATAAATTTAAAAAAATGTAGATGACTTATTCTTCTAATTTTACCAAGTTTTTCATACAATGCAAGAAAAGCACTAGTACTAAATTAATACAGTTTTCCTAAAGATATGATTTTAAATATGTAGGCTTAGCTAAATCTAAAAAATAAGTATTATAGAGTATTATTATAAAAGTATAATAAAAGTATTATAAAAATATAATGAAATTCATATATAACTAATATATAATAAAATTTATATAACTATAAATAATGAAATTTAAATATTATAAATGGACAGCTGACTATTTTACATGTAATATGTATACTATATTCATATGTAAGATATATGACCCCAAACCTTTCAGATTTTTTTTTTTTTTGTCTTATTGGTGATATTTAGAGTTGAGTTGGCTATAATTCAGGTTTATAGGATATATTCTTGCCGCTTTGTTGTTGTTTGAATAAGGCTTTAGTGTGGATATCACAGTGCAAAACTTTACATTAAAAGAAATTCTGAAGTGTAAACATTTAGAAAAATATGAAAAATACAGGAAGAAATAGCTCAACTCTTTCACACAGTTTCCCTCTGGGCAGAAGGGATTGTGAGGCAAAACTTCTACTTTTTGTTTACAAACCTTGGAATACTATTTTTTTCAAAAAAAAATCCCAAATTTATGACGGTGAATAACACGTAAATAAAAATTAATTTAAAAACAGGAATGTTAAGTTTGTGTTAGTTTTGAAAATAAGAATATGACTGTCTAGTCAAAGTGTTCTTTCGGTGTGTACTTTTTTTCTTATAAAGTCATAGTGTAAGTATTTTCATCAAGGACCTGATCTACTTGAAACTCCCTCAACCCTCACCCAGCCCATGGTAACCTCTGTTTTTGTTTTGTTTTGTTTTTTCTGTTTCTACAAATTTGACTTCTAGAGATCTCATATAAGTGGAATTATATATTTTTGTGATTGACTTATTTCACTTAGCATACTGTCTTCCTTCCTTTTTAAGATAATATTCCATCATATGTACATGCCACATTTTGTTTATCCATTTATCTGCCCATTGACATTTGGATTGCTTCTATCCTTTGGCTATCGTGAATAAAGCTTTGATGAACATGGGTATCCAAATATCTATTTAAGTACTTGTTTTCACTTATTTTGGGTGTATGCCCAGAAGTGGCTTTGCTGGGCCCTATGATAATTCTCTGTTTAATTTTTCCAGGAACCAACACACTATTTACTCCATACCAGTCATGGCGCATCATTTTAAGACCATTTATTGGTAATCATGGTCACAATTTTGTGAAAACCAAAGAGAAATTTCCAAACAAAATTAATTGTATTTTATTTTCAAATTTCATATAGAGCTTTTAGCAAGAGTGTATATATAATGGAATAATAAAAAGTGGTACCTTAGAGCTTTGTCTTCAGAAATAAACCTTTAAAAAGATGTATGAAGAGGACTTGATGAAAACTTTTTTTTTGAAGCTGATAATTTATGGGGGCATTTAAATTGTTAAGACTAATGGGCTGATGTAAAAATGTTGTATCACTGACCACTGGCCTTCTTGTCTAAATCTTAGGCATGAACTGTATTTTCTGGGGCCACAATGAGCTGAAATAAGGACCCACCCTAGGTTAGACATACTCCACCCTAGATTAGACATACTCCTGAGTCTGAAGAGTCCCAGCTTAGGTGACATGCCACAGTGGTCTATCTGTAATCATCACAGAGTTCTCCTCATTGTCCTATTTTAATTCCTTCATAGCATGAATCATTATTTAAATGATTTTGTTGGATGTTTCTTGTCTGTCTCCCTCCATTCAGAATGTAAACTCTGTAAGAACTGAGACTTGTTTAGCATACCTTTTCCTACAATCTGCTGGGCACAAAATACATTTTCATTTATTATTTTTCAAATGAATAAATTACTTATGATATATGAAATGAATGAAATTTGCTTTCTATTTTCTCTTCTTAAGAGGAAATAACACTGTGTGACAACATTATATAAGTGCATGATTAAAAATACATACATGTGTATATACTACATTACATTTACCACTAAAAGTCGAGTTCTAGCCTTCAGATAATAGACCCCTTTTTACCCCTTGCCCTCCCCCCTTTTTTCCTGGTATTCACTAGTTGATCATATAGTCAAAAAGTTTATTTATTTATTTTTTAGTGCATCTGTTCGTTTAGTTGTTCTGTATGAGCCTCTCTACATATAAATGAAATCATGAGGTGCTTGTCTTTCTCCATCTGATTTATTTCACCTTCTATTCTTAAAATTGTTTTAAAGGTTATGGAAAGTTCTAAACAAAAATTCCTGCTACTCATATTTAACAAAGACTAAGATTTTACCTCATATTTTCTTCATCTCTTAAAAAAGAAAAAGATAAAAAATATGTAGGAGATGGAGAGATGGCTAACTGGGGCTAGAATATAGTCTTTGTTAACCCATAAGATTTATGGTTCTTAGGCACCACTTACCTAAATTCAAACTACAGATCCCAGAGAGCACTGCAACAGTCAGGTTCCTGGTGTAGTCTTTCTCTTTTGTAAACAACCAATGAAAGGTAGCGTTTACAAAGGTCTAGAATGACATCTGCTGTGTAGACTGTGACCAGCCAATCTGGTTACTGCCGTTTGGAATGTGCTGATATAAACCAGATTTAAAAGGGCTTTTCCTGTTAATTTGAAACGCATTGTGCTTGCTGTTTCAGGAGGAAGAAAAGCTGATTTAGTAATCTAAATGGATGCAATACTGAATTACAGGTCAGAAGATACTGAAGATTACTATACCTTACTGGGATGTGATGAACTGTCTTCGGTAAGACAGTAGATAAAATGTTCTTTTTCACAACAGTATTTACAATTTTTATTTTAAGGTTTTAAATTTGAGGTTTTAGTCTTGTTGCCCAAAATCTAATCTTATATTCTTAAAAAACACTTTTGGTTCAGGGAATGTTGAGAATTTAAATGTGTGTTATGCGTTTACTTAGTGTTCGAATGAAATTTTATCCAAGTTTTGACAGAAATATGTGTATTCTGGTACATGGTCATATACTACATTTCACAATATACTAAAAATACATATTTGAAATTTTATTGTAATTGCTATTGGCAGTGTTTCATACTGTACAAAAACTATATTTAATTAAGAAGAAATGTAATTTCCTAGCAATTATTTGGAATGTTTTATTCAAATATGTATTTTTTATATGAGCAGTTAATTATATGAACCAAGAAATATCCTTTTTTGTTAAATGTCAAATGGTTTTTGTTTCCTAAAAGGGAAATTGCTTCTTAAAAGTGTAGTTTTTAAAACAAAACTTGTGAGAACTCTATAGCTGTTCACTGATCTATAACAGAATAATGTTTAAAAACATAAAGTTCCCCATAGCCAAATATAAAGGTTGTACATTTTTTTTATTATGGAAAACTCATTTATAATTCTACTTCCCAAAGTAAATGTTAATATGTGGTATATTAATTTCCAGTCTTTTTTCTGTATATATTTTTTGAAGATATGTTCGGGATAATTTTACATATACTTGTTGATCCTTGCTTTTATCAGTAACATTAATAACAAGGATTTCTCCATCCTGTTAAATACTCTTCATACACATTATAATTAATTCATACACATTTTTATTATTGCATAATATTTGAATCAGTTGATTATTCTCCTATTGTTAAATATTTCCAGTTTTCAATATTTTAAATATTACTGAGATAAAGTATATTTATTATATATTATTAAATATATTAAAAGTATTTATGTATGTGTAACTGTCATCTTTAATGCCTTTAAAAACATATAAAGCAAAATGCTTTTCTATTTATTATCTTTGTTTTATGAGACTGCCGTTTAGTAATAAAATGTACTTTTATTTTGAGAATAAGCTATAGTATTGAATTCACAGGATTGAAATCTCTATTTTTATTACAAAGAGGAAGTTATATTAGGTACTTTAAAGTTAAACACACACAAAACAGGTTATCACTATGTTTTAGTTGCATATTTTGGTGGTGATTTGCTTATAAATTGAGAAAATGTATTTTTTTTTTTTACTATACATGGTATTTATACTTTAGACTATTGCCAAATAATTTTTGAAAGAACTCTTTAAAATCAAATGAACATAATTTAAATTGGTAAATTCACATTAGGATTTTTAAAAAACTTTATCATGCTAGGTGATAAAAGTCATTGTATTGCCAATTATATTCCCATTCTTGACCTCTTGTCAACTTTTTATAGTTATGCTATTGTCTTTTCAGTCTACAAGAAGGAGATTTAGTTTCGACTAAACCAAATAATATGATTCAATTGCTTGTTTATTCTGTTTATAATAGCAGCTCATTTATTACAGTTTTAATTTTGTTTGTGGTTACCAGTGGTAGTCATATTTCTCTGTGTATGCTGTCACATATTAAGAGGACAATGAAAGTGTTGTCTTGACAACTTGGTATTTTGATTCTACTTATAAATTGAAATGAGATCCACACATAGTGCTTTTGCTTTAGTATGAAAGCTTTTTTGGAAATAAATTCAAAGAAAATTGCATATTTACTGATGGTTTTAGGAAAATAATTCTAAGCTTTTCCTTCTCAGATGTTTTTTAAAACTCATTCTTCACAAACTGAAGGCACAGTCATGATTATACGTAGTGAGACTTGTTTCCTACTTTATATACATGACATGTAACCTATGGGAAAATCTGCATGCTGTTGAGTAGAAAACATATGCCCCATTTAAAAGACACTTACCAAAGTTTGATTTCAAATCCTTCAGTCTTTTTTCTCTGTGTTGGATTTTCTACAAAAGGCATATGCTGTAAGAGCCTCTGAAGTACTTACTGATGGATACACCACTCACTGGCGTGTAAAAATATCATTGTTGGAGTGGGTCTTTATTTGATTTTTTTGATATTTGGTTATGATTTCAGTAGTAATGATAAGACTTCCTGAATTTAAGATTTTATACAAAATTCAGCATAAACTTGATAAATGGAAACGATTTTTTTTCTCCTTCCTCCCTCTGTCCGTCCTCTTCTTCTTCCTCTTCCTTTGTTTTTTAGACAATAGAATCTAGTTCTTTTTCTTTGTCTTTTTTCTTCTTCTTTTTTTTTTGTTTACATTTTAAAAGGACAGGTTTATTAGGAAAAGGAGAAAGAAAAAGAGTGGCACCTGCATAGTCACAGATGGGCAATATTATCACAGAGGGTGATAATAAATAAATATATAAATAAATATAACCCACATCATAGAATTGTGGAGATTAGATGAGACATGATATATAAAGAATCTTGTGGTAATATTGTGCACTTGAAACTTTCTAACTTTAGCTCATCCTATTGTTCACATTATTTTAAAATGTTTTATTTTGAAATGATGTTTAATAGACTCTTTTAGAGCAGTTACAGGTTTATAACAAAATTGAGTGGAAGATACCAATTTCCCATATACCTATCCCTGTCTCCCACTCATGTATTACCTTGCCCCTTATCAACATCCTTACCAGAGTGATATAGTTGTCACAACTAATGAACCTTCATTGATCCATTATAATCACCCCCAAATCCATAGTTTACATTATAGTTCACTCTTGGGTTTATACATTCTGTGGGATTGGACAAATGTATAATGTCAAGTACTCATTATTACGGTATCATGCGGAGTAGTTTATTGTTCTAAGAATTCTCTGTGCTTTACCTATTGGAATAACTTCTGACTTACAAAAAAGTTGCAAAAATGCAGATTTTCTTTCACACACACAGCTTCCTTTAATATTAACATCCTATGTAATGGTGGTACAGTGATCAAAATCAGAAAATTGACATGGTCCAGTATTACTAACTGGAGCCAGAAACATTTTTTTGTAACAGGTCAGATATACAAGATCAGGGAAGGGCGAAGCAAACAGTATGTGCTTAGGACTCAAAATTTAAGTAGGTGCCAACTCTTAGGATTGCCAAAGTGTGGAATCCCGAGGAGTGGAGGAGAAAGGATCCATAAACCTAGGTATCCTGCTTGTTTGACCCTGGTGCTGCCCCTGAGATGACAAATATTTTATGGTTTGCAGGATTTGTGGTCTCTGTCACCACTGTTTAGTTCTGCCATTGTGAGAAATCTAGATAATATGTAAATGATGATCAGGGCCAAACTTCATCTAAAAAGTAAGCACTGGACCAGGTTTGGCTTGTGAGACAGTTAGTCAACCTATGATCTAAAGTTAGGTCTTATTCATAGATCATCTTTTTTTTTTTTTTTTTTTTTACTAATGTCCCTTTTCTTTCCGTAATCCAAGCCAGGATTATCTATTAAACTTAGTTGTTGACTTTCCTTGTCTGTCATGACTTTGAATCTTCAGCATTACTTTATGGATTTTTATGCATATGCAGCAATAATTCATTCTTTTAGGGCCACCAACCTTAATCTAGCCCTAGTGACCTGGGCATAATTACCAACTCCACTGTTGTGAATGATGGAAGGGCACACATTGCTTCTGTAAATTGACATCCTTCAGATACTTGTGGCTTTCAGGGTATGCATATGCTTGGTGCCAGTCATGATATCTGAAAAACATCTGTCAGTCTATGCTCAAATATTTACTCAACATGTGGAATCAGGGTAGGACTAGAAGTAATGGGAGAAAACAAACCAAATGGTGAGACATGGTATGAGTATCTAAGGACTTAGGTACCTAGTCAAAAAACCAAAGCTAATATAGAGGAGACTGAAAACAAACTGTGTGGTAAAAATAGGAATTAAAGAATATCTCAAAAAGTCTTTAAAGAAGAGATGGGACTTGAGATGATCTTACTTGATGGTCATAATTTAGATTCATGTAGGGAGAGAAACAGGGAATTTGTGTGGTCTGAAAAAAACTAAAGAAGATTCATCCAACTGGGAATCAGATTAGTTCCTATTGTGTTTGAAAGTATTTCTTGGCAGAGATCAAGTTATTGTGCTGTAGGATTAGTTGTGGGAGTTAAATGAGACACTATTATATAAAGTGCTTAGAATAGTGTCTGGCACATAATAAGACTCAATAAATCTTAGCATTTATATACACACACACACAAATAAAATAGGTAAGTATGTTGTGTAATCCTTTTTGAGGTATAACATTATGGATTCATATTGCATATAATGCTTTATTTTTCTCATAATCTTTTCTTATAGCAATATGCATATTAAAAGTCTTCCACAAGTTGATCTTTTTATGAGTGTAAAATATGCCAATCTGTAGGTATATTGCAGTTAGATTTAACAAATATTCTATTAAAAATATATTATTATTGGACAGATAACATTTTTGTTTAAAATTTATTGCATTTTATCATTGAATCACTTTATAACTGAATCTTTTCCCCACCTCTGATTGAAATCCTAGAATTGGAATTTTTGGCTCAAAGAATATGAAAAATTAAATATATAACTTTCATATATATGTGTGTGTGTGTATATATATATATATATATATATACCTATGTATAATCTCCCAATTGCTTTCCAGAAAATTTGCACCTATTTACATTCTTACCAGGAGAGAATGAGAATACTCATTTTTGTATCTTCAATTGTACTACTCACTACCATTCCTTAGAGGTTTTGATTTATTTGATTATGACTAAAGTTGAACATTTTTTAATGTTTATTGGCTAACAGGATAGGTAGTTTTCCAGGTCACTGGGCATTGGCTCAAGAAGGCAGGATTCAGTGGACCTTGACATGGAGGGCCTCAGTTGCCTATGGCCTGCACTTGGCACTGGGCATGTGGGATGGAGATGCCAGGAGAGAACTAGAGCATGCACATGACAAACAAACATGTCTTATTTACCATTTTGCTCATAGCCAGAACTATACAGGTATTTGTGGTAAACTTTGTAATAGTAAAACTGTAAGAAATAGTGAGAGTCAGAGCGGGGCTATTTTTTTTTTTTTTTAAGGATTTACTTATTTATGCATACAGGCCAAAGGTGGGGAATGAGGGAATTCACGAGACAGAGCAGGGAGCAGAACAGGCAGATGGACTGAAACACACTGCTGAGGGGAGCAGTGGGTGAGGCAGGAGAGGTCTGCTGTGCCATGTGGGTCCCCTCCCTGGCCGGAGATCGAACTTGTGGTGCAATGACTGTGGAAGCCCCACAGTGCTTCGCTCAAACCCTTGTGCCTCCAGGGAAGTCCAAGCAGCTATTCTTAATTTTTAAAAATATAACATTGGCAAAATGCTGAAAATACAAAGAAGAAACTAATAACCAGAGTATTACTGAGATTTAACTGTTTTGACACATCTGTTTCTATGAACTAATACCACATTTTAGAATGTTGCTTAATTGAGTAAAAATTAAAAATTAAAGCAACAATAATGATAAAACTCCCAGTTTTTTAGCTGTGATCAATAACTTTAATCCTTTACCTGAAATTATCAAAACTTCTCAAGATATATACACAGTTATGTATATAAATGTATAAAATATGTTATAAAGGATGTACCCTGTTATCTTGGTGGAAAAGGGGTAAAGGAATCTGACTTTTTTTTCTGGATTGATAGAAAATTTTTCAGAGTTTGAGTATTTATGCATTACTTGTTAATTAAAAAATACTATTACTAGAATCTTTAGAAACTTTAATATTTAAAAAAATTTTAAATAAGTCTCATTCTCAATTTTCTTTGTTATATAAACAGTTTATGGTGACTGATAGTTAAATTGGGCACCCAAGAAGAGAAAATGGAATTACTGTTCTAACAGGAATTCTATCTCATCCTGGTATTCCCTGGGTTCTCAGTAGTTGCTTAGCAAGGAAAAGAATAGAATTATCAATCTCAACTTTATACATATGGATATTTAATACAGTCTGTCTTGTGAATTCAGATTCTACGATCTGTCTATAATAGACTGTAAAAGTGAAGCAATTTTTTATGAGAATTGATTAAAAATGACAGAACTGATAAAAATGTTTCTCTGGTGATCTTATAACAATATTGAACTGAACAGCTTAAGAATTCATTTTTCACACAAGAGGAAATTAGCTTTCATTTGTTAGTAGGTAGTAAATATGAAATTTGATAAAAAGTTTTTTAAACCTAAAGAATTTGGCCATATAAAGCAGTAATTCAAATTATTGGGTTGGGGGCATCCCTGGTGCCTAGGGATTCAGTCTCAGCACTGTTATCACTATGGCCTGAGATCGATCCCAGCCAGGGAACTAACACACATAAGGCACAACATAAAGCAATCATTCTTGTCTCGCCTATTACTGCCCTTAGCAGTGTATTTCAGTCAATCTGTTCTTTTCCCAGCTCTGTCTCTGGTGAATATTCTCACTGCCTTCCCATCTCTGGCCTACACTCCAGTCCTTCTGCACACTGCAAAAAAAGTTTAAGATTGATTTATTTATGCATACAAAAACTGGGATACAGGCCAGAGATGCGGGGGTGAGAGGAGTCACCAGACAGTGGGGAGCAGAACAGGTGGATCTGCTGATGATGAGGGGAGCAGCAGGTGAGGCAGGAGAGGTCTGTTGTGCCACATGGGTCACCTTCCTGGTGGGGGATTGAATTTGTGCTGCAGTGGCTGTGGATGCTTAAATCCCTTGCACTACCAGGGATGCCCCTTCTACACAAAAATTTTAAAAAATAATAAAAAAAGATTATTGGCCTTGAAGTTAAATTGCTTAGTTAACAAAAAGCTTAGCTTTTTAGTAACTAGTTAAATGACTTTGGGCAAGTTAATTAACCACTGGTATTTAATAATAAACACTATTATTGTGTTCTTACTAAGAGCAGGCTTTATGTTGTGTTGTGCTTATATTATTAATGCAATGCAAAGATGAGGATGCCTATTTTGGGAAGGACTGATAACCCAGTTTCTTCCTTCATGATATTTAAGTTTGACTTCTTATTTTAAACATTAATTTTTGTTTTAGGTTGAACAAATCCTGGCAGAATTTAAGGTTAGAGCTCTGGAATGTCACCCTGACAAGCATCCTGAAAACTCCAAAGCAGGTAATGTCTGTTTCTCATGAAAATTAATAGTGTTTAGGATTAAAAAAAATCATTAAACAGTAAACTTGAGTCCCACCCTCTTTTCCTTGTTCCCTTCCTCCCTTCTTTCTATCGGTTCTTCTTTTATTTAATTCTGGTAACATTGGTTGGAAACACTGTATGTTATTTGGAGTCACAGGATTACATCTCCTCAGTTATGTGTCACCATATCACACCTATCACCGAAGCACTCACCATCCTCTGCCATAGTCCAGTCCAGTGTGCCAACTTTATTTTCCACCCTCCCTTCCCCACTTGTAACCTAATTCCACAGTCAGATCCCTAGGGTTTGTTGTGTTTAGTTTTATCTGATCCTTTGTTTCTCTATATTTCACATATAACTGAAACCATCCAGTATATGTATTTCTTCTTCTGACTTTTTTCACTTAACATTATCTCCCCTAGTTCCATCTGTGTTGCAGCAAATGGTAAGAGTCCATCTTTCCTTTTTTAATAACTGAGTTGTATTCCCCTGTGTGTGTGTGTGTACATTTTTCTGATGTATGTATCATTTTTCTGATCTACTCATCTGTCCTTGGACACTTAGTTTATGTCCATAACTTGGCTGTTATAAACAGTACTGCAATAATCATAGGTGTGCATGTGTCCATTCAAATTACTTTTTTTGCATTCTTTAGGTAAATACGTAGGAGTGGAATTGCTGCATCATATGGTAGATATACTTTCAATATTTTGAGAAACCTTCACACTGTTTTCTCTAGGGGCTGGACCTATCCACATTCAGTGTATAAGGGGTCCATTTTCTTCACATTTTTGCCTAATTTGTTGTTTCTGATCTTTTTGATGTGGGTCATTCTCACAGTTGTGAGATGATATCTCATTGTGGTTTTCATATGCATTTCCCTGATGGTAAATGATGATGAACATTTTTTTTCATATGCCTCTAGGTCATCTATATGTCTTTTTCTGCCCATTTTTTAATTTTGCTGAGTTGTATGCATTTCTTTATATATCTTGAATATTATCCCTGTGGCAGATGTATTCAATTATTTTCTCCTATTAAGTAGAGTGTCCTTTTGTTTGAATAATAGTGTTTTTGTTTTGTTTTGTTTTGTTTTTGCTTTGCAGAAGCTATTTGGTTTGATGTAGTCCCATTTGTTTATATTCATTTTTGTTTTTCTTGCCTTTGACTATGAGGAATCCACAAAAACATCACTGAAGCTAACATTAAGGAGTGTTTTGCCTATGTTTTCGTCAATGTATTTTATAGTTTTGGGTTTATATGTTTGTCTTTAATCCATTTTGAGTTAATTTTTGTGTAAGGTGTGAGATGGTCACTAGTTTCATTCCTTTGCCTGTGGCTGTCTGGTTTCCCCTGTACCATTTGTTGAAGAGGCTCTTTTTCTCCAATGTATACTCTAGACTCCTTTATTGTAAATAAATTGTCCTTAGATATTGTTAAGTATTTTGAATATATTGTCCCATTCTTCCTTGCCCATAGGGCTTCCTCTGAGAAGTCTGATTAACCTGCTGGGATTTCCTTTATAGGTTATCTGTTTTGCTCTAGCCACTTTCATCACTCCCCTGCGGTGTCATATTTCCCTGAATCTCAAGATGCTGTGTGCTATGGGTTTTTTTCTGTCCATTTTACTGCTTTAGAGCTCCTCCCTAGGAGTTCTGTACTCTACAATAGTAGCACTTTTGGTGTTTCAGGGAAAGTTCAAGAGAGAACACTGGGGGCAGGGGGAAGGTACCAAGGCTGACTCTCCACACTGGTCATCAGCTATCCTGATCCCCTTTGTCTACAGACCTTGTTCACTATGGTTATTCCCAGTTTCTACACACTTTGATGTGTATATGAGCTCTCTGTATAATTTGATTTTTGATAAGGAAAATACTATGGTTAAGTCCTGTCTGTAACTCTATATTGCACAAATGATGAACCCCAAACTCCTCTTCATTAAAAAAATACTTTTTTATTTTAAAATTTTTTTATTAATTTTCTCAGGAAGTCACTGATCCCTTTGATAAGTAGATCATTTTCTAATCTATGGAGTCATCTTTTGTTAGATACTTAATTATTACTTTTGCCCAGGCATAATTTGTTTATGTTAGTGTGAGAAAATCATAAATGTAAACTTGGTAAATTTTTGCCTATGTATAACCAATTTAACCTCTGCCCAGATGAAGATATGTAATATTTCCCTTGTCAGTTCCTATTCATGTCTTGTTCAAAATCAGTACCCTTTCCCAGTCCTTCATCACTATCACCATTTATTAGTCTTGCTTAGTTTTGAATTTCATATAAATAGTATCATATGATATATAGATTTTTTTTTGATGTATGGGATCTTCATTTCACATTATATCTGTAGTAGTTCACTTTTTGTAATTACTGGGCCTTGAAGAACACATTTCTTCCTGTTGTGCTTCCCACCTTCTCCCCGTGCCTGATCTTTTCATCCAGTTTTTCTCTGTCACTCTGCCTACAAACCTATGTCCTCTACTCTTCAGATCTAGAGTCTTGAGAAGCTTTGTTTCCTTTGCCTGGAGCAGAAATGCTTGTACACCTCCTGCCCCGCTGTGATTGCTTAGGTCATGTTCCTGCATCAGGTCTCAGCCATCATTTCTTCTGGGAATTCCCGTGTGCCACAACTGTTCAGCACCTCTTCAAAATTAGGCAGCAAACTCTATATATCATGCCATTTTCTTGCTGCCTATTTCCTTATTGTAGTATAGGCTCAATGAGATAGGCTGGCTGCTTATCTTGCGGACAGTGGTGTATGTCCTGTACTTAGGACAGCAAATGCCATGGAGGACACCTACTTTGAACAAATCATTTCTTGAATGAGTGAATGAATGAACTCATGGACATATTCATTAACTCTCTGAACTGGAGTTAATATTAAGATAGATGTCCTAACAAAAGTATAAACATTTGAAAAAGAACACCACCCCAGGTTATTCTTTAACTTTTTTTTTCTTCAGTGAAGCCTGTATGTAAGTTGTTCTCTTGTCCCTGGAAAATAATTTGTTTTCAGGATACATGATGAATCACTGTGTAATCATTACAATTTCTATTGCTATAGTGATGGTAGTTTTCACATATGGGCTACCTTAAGGCTTTTGTTCAGAGAACACTGGATTGTGTACATATTGCTTAAAATAAAAAGGTTCATAGTCATCACATCTCCCCTTCAGACTAGCAGTTGATTGATGATCCAACCTTTGTAGAAATTGTTTACAATTTCTTTTTAAACATCTATTTATTCAAATTGAATTAATATGGCTTCTTAAAATTTAGTGGTTCTTTATATACTCAAAGATTAAGGTTATTGATAAAAAATATTTTAAATTATTAAAAATTCACCCTGATGCTAAATTTTTAGCTTGCCAGCTACATGGAATACATTAACAGACTTTGAAATTTATTTCATTCACATGAAAGACTACTCTATAGAGCGGCCACAGGTAGAAGAAATTAAATTTGTATGTGCTGGTTCCCCACATCCCCAACTCCATTGTTATCCAAAAGTAGAACATCCCTATGAAACCTTTCCTAAGCCAAAGTAAAGTGAAGAAGCAGTTACCATTAATTTGGAAAAAAATTCTAGCAATTTCCAGACAAAAAATAACCTTCCAAATCATAACAAATAACACATGCAACCTAAAATAACACTGACATATAGTAAAAGCAGGAATGAGAAGATAAACACAAAGCGTGTGTAAGGGAAGTTTCAGGGTATGTGCTACCCCTATAAAAGTTCCCTGCAAAGCAAACCGTGAATGTTATTTCAGCTTTTCCCCTTCGTCTTAAAAGTGAAAATTCTCTTCAGATTTATTTCAGTTAGTGAAAATAGTTACCAATGTAGGCCCCTTGGAAGAGTAAAGTGACTTAACCTGAACTTTTGAACAGTGAGGAGTACCTGTATACATTTTTGATCCACTAAATGCAGTCTTAGTCATTGCCATTCAAGTTACTGATTTGTTATCATGATGGATTAGTAGATGTGAACACAGCCTTGTCTGTCTACATTGCTCTGAGCTTCCACTTGCATGGTAGGTGGCATGGGGAACCTCGTCAAGCCTCAGCATTTGTCATAGGTGGAATGGTTAGACTAACAGTATATTATCTAATGTGTCTGCTATGGAGAGTAAATGAGGTCTCTTGTATGTAGGAAGAGCTCAATGAACGTAGGCAATCTTGATTCAGTGAACTTTCTTATATTGTGCAGTATTCCAGGGTAAAATTTAACAAAATGAAATCATTTTCCCTTTATAAATAACTATTAGAACTTTCTCATATTCATGAAAAAATATCTTTTTTTAAAAAAATTTATTTATTTATGCATACAAGAGCTAGGGTACAGGCCAGAGTTGAGGAGGTGAGAGGATTCACCAGACAGAGTGGGGGGCAGAACAGGCAGACTGACTGAAACAGCAGCGGCTGAGGCAGGAGAGCTCTGCTTTGCCATGTGGGTCCCCTCCCTGGCCGGCAGCAGGGATCGAACTCGTGCGGCAGTGGCTGCGGTTTGCTTCATAGTGCATTGCTTAACCCACTGCGCCACCAGGAAGGCCCTGAAAAAATATCTAAGACTTTTAGAAAACTCTTCTTCAGTTTTATTGATATAGAATTGTCTTATAGAAATTGTGTCATGAAGCTCAAAAGTTCCTGATTATTGCTTATGCCATTCTCTTGACAGTAACTGCTTTGGAACAGTGCCTTATTAACTTCTGTTTCAGACTTAATTTAGGACTTTGAAATGGTATTTTTATTACTGATTTATAGGATTCAAAGATATTTGGATATTTGAAGAAAAGGGACCACTGTATCCCTTGCTAACTGATGTCTTTCAGTGCCTCATTGTTTACCTACTTAAAAAACCCTTTTTTGCTTTCCCCTTTTAAAATAAAAATAACATACGGTAATAAATGATGTTGAAAGTGAAAGTTTGCTTTTATCTCTTCTGCCAGAAAACTCCTCTTAACAGTTGGTGTATTTTCCTCCAGATTTTTTTCAAAGCATGTTCTGACATTACATTTTTATTATTTTTCAAGTAATTATAAGTGGTCTACATCTAAAATGTGGATATAATAATACAAATTCTATTTCAAGATATGAATTTGAAAAGACCTGTTTTCAAAGTTCACTTATGGATTAAGTCAGGATATCTCTCAAAGGCTCTGGCGTCATTAGCTCATATAAGATTATAAAATGAGATCTTTCTTCTCAGAATTGGCAAATGTTTATCTTGTGTAATTCTCTTGAATAACCAGTATATTAAAGGACAAATATAAACCAGAATCCAATTTTATTAAATGTGGAGAAGATGACAGAACAAGGAAAAGGTTACCTAATAGGAAAGATAAAGTCTCTTTTGCTTTCTGCTTGTATCAATTGTTGCATGATTGACATCAGAATAATTCCAAAAGGACTCCTTTTGTTCAGGAAACTGGAAAATTTGACCAACAGTAATGTACAAAGAGAAGGTGACTCATAGGTAAATACGTAAATATCTACAACCACTGCTGTAGTAGTAACTGGCATGTGCATCCAGTGATAATTTAATGAGCATTTTATAGCTGTTGGGAAAAGTGACATCTCATTTATACCATAGGGCATTTACATGGGCTTCAGTATCAGAAAGAATTTTGGTGAGCTGCTATTGTGAGATGCTATTAATTTGTTTGTTTTCCTATAGCTTTCAATAGCTCCATCTTTAGGGTCTTCCCTTTCACTCACTATTACCATTACCTCTCTCTATATAAAGCATTAAAAAGCTAATGGCTTGTAAGGTACCAATATTGTCCAACTGTGGAGCTGGTCTCTAGAAATGCTCTACTGTGGTGAGCAGTATCTCTCACTGTGGCGGGGAGTGCTTGAAGTGATGATGTTTGGGGTATGAGGGGCTTAGGAACAGCAGCTTTCTCCCACCTGGGCTATAGAAGTATTGCAGTATTTTTGCAGTATTATTTCTATTTACTACTTTGTATTGAACTGATTTGTGTCTGCTTCTGTACTGGACTCTGAACTCTTCACGGGCAGGACCTGAATCTTACTGATGGAGGATAACATGTTTATTATTCCTAGAGGTGGAGGAAAAAGTGGAAATTAGAGGGTAACATGCCTTGCAGGAAAATGGAACGAGCAGGAAGGCAGTCAGTCAAGTGTTACCTGAGAGAGCGCTCACTGGGGAGCCTGGTTGAACTTGCATTTGAATTCTGACTCTATCACTGATGTTTTAGGCAAAGTTACAGTAACATCTTTCTGCATTAGGTTCGTAAAATAGGAACGGACACTATAGCATCTATCTTATGAGGTTGTGAAAAGGAAAAAAATCTCATACTCATTACCTTCCTATTTCCCTCTGCCCATATCTTGGCAACCACTAATCTGTTTACTGTCTATGTAGATTTATCTCTTCTGGATATTGATATAAATGGAATCATACAATATGTGACCTTTTGTGACAGGCTTCTTTCATTTAGCATAATGTTTTCATCATAATGTTTAGCATAATAAAGGCTCATCCATGTCATAGCATGGATCAGAACTTAATCTCTTTATATGGTTAAATGATAATCCCATTACATGGGTATTACCACATTTTGCTTATCTGTTTATCAGTTGATAGACATTTAAATTGTATGCACTTTTTTTTTTTAAAGATTTATTTATTTATGCATACAAGAGCTGGGGATACAGGCCAGAATCGCGGGAGGTGAGAGGATTCACCAGACAAGAGAGGGGAGCAGAACAGGCAGATTGACTGAAACACACTGCTGAGGGCAGCAGCGGGTGAGGCAGGAGAGGTCTGCAACACCATGTGGGTCCCCTCCCTGGCCAGCAGCAGGGATCGAACTTGTGCTGTAGTGGCTGAGGTTTGCTTCATAGTGTGTTGCTTAACCCACTGTGCCACCAGGGAGGCCCTGTATGCACTCTTTAAATAGTATGGATAATGCTTCTATAAACATTTGTATACAAGCATTTTTTGTAGGAATGTTTTCAGTTCTCTTGAAATTATTGGGTTATATGGTCACTCTGTTTAACATTTTGAAGAACTGCCAAACTTTTTCAAAGTTGCTACACTCTTTTGCAATGGCCCATGAAATATATGAAACTTTCAGTTTTTCAACATTCTCTCCAATTCTGTTATTAGCTTTTTTAGGTTAACCATCTTAGTGGCCATACAGTGATATTTTGTTGTGATTTTGATTTGTATTTCCTAAGTTATTAATGATGTTAAGCATCTTCATATGCGCTTATTGACAATTTATATATCTTCTTGGGAGAAATGTCTGTGCAAATACTTTGCCCATTTAAAAACGAGATTATTGATTTTATTGAGTTGTAAAAGTTCTTTATAAATTTGAGCTATAAATCCTGCATCAGATCTCTGATTTGTAAGTATTTTTACTCATTCCACAGCTTCTCTTTTCACTTTCTTTTGATGGTATTCTTTGAGTGCAAAAGTTTCAGTTTTGATGAAGTATCATTTTTTTGTTTTGTTGCTTGTGTTTGTGTTTTTGATAAGGAGCCATTACTTAACCCAAGGTCATAAAGATTTACTCAAGTGTTTTCTTTTCAGAGTTTATCATTCTAGTTCTTATATTTAGATTTTTGATTCATGTTGATCATACTATTTGTATATGTTAACATTTGTATACGGTGTGAGGGCAGGATCCAACTCCATTCTTTTCTTTTATTTTATCTTTTTTTTCTCCTCTCCTTTACAACTCCATTCTTTTATATGTGAATATCCATGTGTCACAGTTGTCCTCTGACCCATGAGCATGGATTGCTTTCCATTTATTTATATGCTTAATTTCTTCCAGCAGTGTTTTATAAATTTTCAGTATTGCATTTCAGCCTTGCATTTTTTTTGGTTAATGTTTTTCTTAAATATTTTATTCTTTTTAATGCTAGTGTAAATGAAATTATTTTCTTAATTTTGTTTTCAGATTGTTCTTTGCTAGTGTATGTAAACACAATTGTGTCGTGATACTGATCTTGTATTCAGCTCAGTGAAGTTTTAACTTCACTGAGGGACAGAAAAAACATTAGATGTGTTTCCAACAGAGTCATGAATGTTTTTTATTGTATGCCATCTGGTCCGATAGATTACTGACAAAACTACCATTTATCAACTACCTACCATGTTATTTTTGTTTATACAAATGAGGAACCTAAAGCTTGCCAAAGGGAGCTTTTCCAAGGTCACATCATTAGTAAATAGCACGTCCCAGTGAGATCAGTTTGAAAGTTTGGGCGTTTAAAATAACTTCTCTAAGTTAAGAGAAGTGTTTATTTCTTGGTTTGTTTTCCAGTGGAGATTTTTCAGAAATTGCAGAAGGCAAAGGAGATTCTGACTAATGAAGAGAGTCGAGCTCACTATGACCACTGGCGTAGGAGCCAGATCTCGATGCCATTCCAGCAGTGGGAAGCTTTGAGTGACTCTGTGAAAACGGTAGGTTTCTTCTGGGGTGATGCGAATTTATGAACCTAGGGATACAGGATGAGTCTGGATTAGACTCATCTGTTAGCTTCAAGGGTCAGTAGTCAATATGAGGAAGAACACCAAGCAGCTGATAGAATCTGGGTGTTAATTGAGGTCCACAAAATTCTTTGAAGGGAAATTTAGCCATAGAGACAATAGGTCAGTGCCAGAAAGTTTCTTTGTTTGCTTTAGTATATACACTTTCTATTATTGGGCCTCCCTGGTGGCACAGTGAATTAAGCAACGCACTATGAAGCAAACCGCAGCCGCTGCAGCATGAGTTTGACCCCTGCCTCCAGCAAGGGAGGGGACCCACGTGGCGCAGCAGATCTCTCCTGCCTTGCCCGCTGCTCCCCTCAGCAGTGTATTTCAGTTGATCAGTCTGTTCTGTTCTCCACTCTTGTCTTGGTGAATACTCTCAACCCCCTCCCACCCCGCCCCGCACACCTCTGGCCTGTACCCCGGTTCTTGTATGCATAAATAAATAAATCTTAAAAAAAAAAAGAACTGTAATGGTGAGGGAAGGTCTTTGAAATAATAGGAAAGAATAAAGTAAAACTCTTAAAGTCACTGTACATAATATACATAATATAAAGACTGCTTTGTTCACCTTTATTTTGTAATGAAGCACATTATCTTAAAGATTTATTTATTTATGCATATATGAACTGGGGTACAGGCCAGAGGTGTGGGGTGTGAGAGGATTCATCAGAGACAAAGTGGGGAACAGAACAGGCAGCTTTACTGAAATACACTGCTGAGAGGAGCAGCAGGTGAAGCAGGAGAGGTCTGCTGTACCATGTGGGTCAGTCTCTGGCTGGGGATCGAACTCATGCTGCAGTGGCTGTGGATGGGAATGGAGCACATTTTTGTAAGATTTGTTTAAGGTGGACTAATTATTTATGAAGGACTAACCATATATGCATAATAAAGAGAATTTTTTAAAAGCTGTTAACTTCACATACTTTTTTACATTTCATATATCCAAAATTGCTTGTTAACATGACTATTGTTCTCCGCTTTTGCACAACCATATTTCCTCTCTACAGAGTGTGACTTACTGTTAACTGTAGCTGAATTAATAGCCTTTGCTATTCTCATGCATTTTGATTAATAGTTCATTTTTCTTGATGAACCATTGAACTCCATTACTTAATTTTACCTGCTAATATCAAGTTAGCTAGGGATTTTAAAAAAACTCTTCTCCAAATCCCAGCTCTAATTTATATTACCAAAGTCTTTCCATTAAATATTAATTTTCTGTCTCCAAACACATCATTTCTGCTTTGAAGTTAGTTTCACTATGAACTGTGTGAGGTCTTACAATGATTACATTGGTATTTCCTTACTGGCTGCATCATTTGTCTTGTCAGCAAAATTGAAATAGTGTGCTGGGCTAGCATTTGGTTTCAGATTTATTTTTATTAGTGGTACAAAAATGATGAGATACATATCTCTCTGCTTTAAATCAGCAGCGATTTTATTTGTCTTGTATTATCTTCTCTGTTTGGGCTAAAACTTCTTTCTGATTTGCTTTTTTTCTCTTACTGAGTGGACTTTGAATCCCCTATACCAAATTTCACCTGTCTTGTACTTTGTTCAATAGGCTTTCTGTTAATTTCCTCTCATTCCTTTCTGCTCTAATCCTGTAGTGACTTCGGCATGGAAAGGTCTCTCCTCTCTCTATTGCTTTCTTCGTGTGTATGCATTTTCATTTGTTCCACTTTTCACATTCGCTAGTGTAGATAGATAAATAACTGTTCTCATACTAGTAGTATTCATCATCTCTCTTTTGTAGATAAACATCTTCACTAGGGTGTTTGGTTTGAGTATATTACATAAGCCATTCTGACAATAAAATAGTTGTGACTTAGGATTTTAATTTAGGTGACATTTATCTAAAACATGTCTGCATATTTCCTTGCCCTGTACATCTTTGGATTGTTTAGGTACTATAAAATCCTTACCCTTCAAATCACTAACCACATGTTTCAGATTTTTATTTAGGCAAAATAAACCGAAAGAAAAAGCATTGGTTGAGAGAATATTAACCTCAAAACCTTCAAGGAAGGACAAATGACAGTGCATTTTTGCAGCATCATACACAAGTTCATATCACAGGAATCTTTTTTGGGAGAACTCCTCAAATAAGCCACAGCTTTAGAAGTGATACATTTTCTATCTTAGAGTGATGAAACTGTAGCTGGTAATTTTTTACCACACTCATCCTTGTTGTTTCACTAGCTATTTATTTTTCTTTTCCTCTTTAGAAATTCTTCCTGATAATTTAATTTGTAAAAATATTTTTAGACTTCGTTCAGGTCAATGAATATGTTAGAAATTCAAGTTGAGATATGTGATGTTTATTTAAAAAGGTAGGGGGTGCAAGCATTAGGAACTATGCCATTTGGGACTTTGGGGTAACTTGAAAAAGGAGACTTATTTAGGTAATTTGAAAAAAGAGACCTTTTTAGTTCAAAGAACTTTAGGGAAATTTAACATTGTCATGCTAGTGACTTTATCCCAAGGGATCCAAGGTATGTATGTCTTTCCTGCTAATTCCAAAAATACATGGCAGAATGACTTTAGGATCACTGTGGAAAAGTGATAGTCAAAATAAAACACAGAAAAATTCTCACAAGCTGTTTAAACTGTCATATCACGTCAGTTGCTATAAATTTTATAAAGAGTTAATAGAAACACAGTTTTGGTGAGCTGATTGATTGATTAGCATATTGATTGCTTCTGGAAGGGTTTTTTTGAGGCTGCCAGTCATCCTAATGTGTTTTTGGATCATTGTAGGGTCCCAGGCTGGGTGAGGTGTTTTGGGTTGAGTCCATTTGGCCATAGACTATAAGAGAAGTTTCCCACTATGCTTGTATAGACACAGTTTCCCCAGCCAGATGGGAAACAGTGTGTGATTCAATACCTTCTGGGCCTGTTCAGAGGCCGTCTGTCCTAATTGGATGTTATCCAAAAGCAAAGCAGATATCACCCAGGCAAGCAAAAAAATTCACTCATGGTGATCTAGGATAAAAATTACCTCAATTTGGTATAACTTACTCAGCCATATTCATAGCTCATGTGAGTCAATTGATTTTTTTCCTTCCATTTATCTCAGTGTTTACTGGCATATAGACATTTTTTTGATATGCAATGTTGATCAAATTCAAGAATTAAAAGAAAAAACAGCTACATAGAGAAGAAAGAAACAACAACCCATTAAGGAAAGAGGGTAAATAAGTTAATTGAGGAGGCAGAACATCTACATCTAATTTCACAGACTTAGGACAGTGGTTTTTGTACCCAGGCTCAATGTCTGTTCAGTGCTAACTCACTCCATGCATCTAGTGATTTTCTGTCTGGTTCAGTTCATTATTTTATTGTATATAGACTCTCCCTTTTCTAGTCTCCCTCTTAGTGTCTGTCAGCTACTGTCATTTGATATTTTTATTGATGCTTATTTATTGAAATGTCACTGCATAATAGATCACTTGATATCCATTGCCCTGCCCACCTGATACCTGGAGGAGCAAAGAAATTCACCTTACACACACAGAAATAAGTGGTCTAATTGTGTCTCAGCAAACTAGTTGTTCAGTGTTGTTTACTTTAGTTCTTTGAACTACAAAGTATCAGAGGTGTTTGTATATAAAGTTAGTTAGTTTGGATTTTTCTCCTGCAAATTTCTCTACTTAGGAGCAGCAGCAACTATTCACTGAAGTAAAATACTTTATTCTGATTTATTCATAAAGGGGATTGATGAGTAAGACTGCTATCTCAGAATATCTTTTCATTGAGGACTTTCAAAGCATTTACTGTAGCTAAGTCATTAATCATTAGCACCCCTGTAAAGCAGACTTTATTCCAAGAGTGAAATACTGAGAAATGTTTATGCTAACATCAAAAAGAAAAGAAAAACTATACTCCTGCCGTGAAAAATAACCACACTGACATTTTGGTGCATTTTCTTCCAGTATTTTCCTCCCTTCATTTGTTAGTGTGAGAACCACATTGAATGGTAGCAGTAACAGCTTAATTAAGGTGATCTATGGATTTTGGGATGAGTGGGTTATTATGGGGGAAGAAGATTCAGGATGATCCCATTTTGCAGTTGAGAAATAGGTTGAAGATGGGAAACAGTGAATTCTCTATTGGATTAGAGCAGAGGACTTAAATATACTTATGAATATAATGTATGTGTGAGGCCACATTGTACTCCTTTCTGTCTGTGCATCTATATTTTGTTTCTATATATATCTGTATTTGGCTGTATCTACTTTCTAATATAGTTGCCATCATACTATTTATGACCGTTTTTGCCTATTATTCATTAACACCAAGCTGCTAACACTTACCAGTTTTCTTTAAAAAACATCATGAACACACAACTGTTGCGTGGAGGACTTGGTCATGTATACATGTAATATTTGACCACCATCTCCTTATGTTGCTTTGTGTTAAGCTGATAAATAAAGCAGAGCTCTCAGGCAGAAGTTGGCAACTTTCCAGGAAAGAAGTGCTCTCAGGATGGGACTCAAGATGCTGCCTGCAAAGTGGGGAATGTGTGTCTAGTAGCAGAGGCCTTTGTGGCACACTTTTTAAATGTCACAACTTTTGAGCTTATTCAGTAAGCCTTGGATTTCAGAAAAACCACTGTTTTTGTTCAGTATAGTTTCTTTGCTTTTTCTCTATTTTTTGGGGGGTTGGGAAGCAATGTCCTGGATATCAGGAAGACAGTGTTTCCTGTTTATAATTTCCCTAAATATGTGGCTTATGGGTTTTCCTTGGATTTTTGAATAACAGATGTCACTGTTAGTAATGTCAGTGTTTAGTAATGCTTCAGGAATTGTGTCTATAGATATCCAGTGAGGTCTCAGTAAGCAGTTATGTTCATTGTTTTGGTTGATTCCAGGGCTAATTATTCTACTTGAATTATTTTTGATGCAGAAAACTCTAAATCTTTGTTTCTCAGTTTGGCTCATCTGTATATCCTTCCATTCATCCACCTCATCCATCTAATATTAAGCATTTTAATTGGAAAAAATAGGCAGGACCCATTTTTTTCAAGCTTTATTGATTTGACATTAGTTTACATAATTATATATTTTGGGAGTCCTATTTCGCACTCCTGTACTTCACACTCCATGCCACACTCTCTCTCCACCAACACTCCAGTGCCACAACCCTGTCACCTTTCCTTCCCCTATCTTCCTCCTTCCTCCCCTGCCCCCCACAGTAACCAGTTTTTTTTTTTCCCCATAAATGTCTATTAAGCACTTAGAAACAAGACAGGCATATAGAGAGATGCAGCACCCATTTTTTGGCTCCCCCAACACTCCCAACTCCTGACTCATGATAAGCAGCCAGAGCCACTTTGATAGTTATAAGGTTAAAACACTGAGCAAAAAGGACCCCACCAGGTATATAAAACACAATTTTAGGTATCAGGTTTCTATGAAGAATTTTTAGGGGCTTTGGACTGTATGATTATAAGTATATAAGGGTTAAACCAGAAATCAGTGGAAAATGCCCAACACTTCATTTTTTAAAGATTTATTTACTTACGCATATAAGAATTAAGGTACAGGCCAGAGGTGCGGGAGGTGAGAGGATTCACCAGAGACAGAGTGGGGAGCAGAACAGGCAGATTAACTGAAATACACTGCTGAGGGGACAGTGGGCGAGCAAGAGCGATCTGCTTCACCAGATCTTCCCTGGTGGGGGATCAAACTCCTGTTGCTGTGCCACAGATGCTTCACAATGCATTGCTCAACCCACTGCACCACCAGGGAGATGCCAAACTTCATTTTTTAAAAATTTTAAATTAAATATATCTCAAAGCCAACATATTTAAAAAAAAAAAATATTCACTTATGTATATAAGAACTGGGATACAGCCCAGGGTGTGGGGGCTGAGGGTGAGAGGATTCACCAGAGACAGAGTGGGGAACAGAACAGGCAGGTCAACTGAAATACATTACTGAGGGGAGCAGTGGGTGAGACAGGAGAGGTCTGCTGCACCATGTGGGTCACCTCCCTGACCAAGGATTGAACTCACATTGCAGTGGCTGTGGATGCTTCATAATGAGGTGCTTAACCCCTAAGCCACCAGGGAGGCCCCTCTACCTTTTGACTTTTATGAATAGTGCTGTGTGAACATTCATGTTTAAGTTTTTCTTTGAACACCTGTTTTCTCTTCTTGTGGGTATATATCTAGGAATAGAAATGATGGATGTTATACATATTTTATATTTAGCTCCCTGAGGAAACAAACATGTATTTCTTTGCACCTTTCTGATGCTAGTCTGTTTGCTCTATACCATGAAATGGATTTCTACTTATATCATTGGTCTTCCAAATCAGTGAGGATTAACTGACTAGTATCTAGATTAATTGATTAACATCTATTTAATAGTCATAACATTCTTTTAATCAACACTGTAACAATAGGTCAGGTGTTGCTATATGCTGAACTTTAAATATAGAAGACTACATAATACTAATTTTATATTGAATGTCTACCTTTAATGATTTAGTCAATGCATTGGGCTGTTAGAAGTAAAAAAGACCTGATGCTTGAAGAATCTGACCAGGCTCATACCAACAAGATTGAAAATAAGGAATGGAAGGAGCAAAGAGAAATGAAGAAAAAGGAGTTGGGTTCAACCATGGAGAAAATGGAGCAAAAAGAATCTGAATCCCTGGAGAAGTCACTTCTCCCACAATATTCAGATTCTCCAAGTAAGTCATGTTTTGTGAGTTTTACAGAATAGAGAAGGTTTGAAATTAAAGGGCTTTGTTTAAATAGTACTTACTCTCAACCTTTTCTAACTACGTTGTCGTGCCAAATATACAGATTTGTTTAGTACCTTGAAGGATACCTAGCATTGGTGAAGAAATTAGAAGATAGATTCCTTAATATATTCCTTGAAAGGGAAATGTTTGGATATTTTTGGAGTGTCTTCTGCTTGACTGAAATAACAGTAGCTAACCTTTATTGGGTGTTTACTATGTGCAGGAATATTCTTTATACATATTACTTTATCTCAACTACCTCATTTAACATTAATTTTGTATACATTAACTGATTTATTTTTACTACAAGTTGATGAGGTTGATAGCAGTATTATTTTCATTTTACAGATGAGAAAACTATAAATGATAATGGTACCCTCTCATCAAGTTATCATGAAATTTAAATGAAACTACCCATGCAACATGCTTATTCGCAGTCTTTCACTATAACAAGCTCTGCAAAACTGTTAGCTAGGGCTATCATTTGTTGTCCAGCTAGTCATGTCACTGTTTATCTTGTACAGATGTGTTACCTACATACACTGAAACTATCCTTCAAATTCTTATTCTAATGACTCCCATTAGAATTTGGCTTGAACATCCTTAACACTTTTTATTTTTAAAATATTTATTGAGTTAATGTCGATTTATATGGTGGTTTGTATTTTTGAAGTGGAGGACCCCCCTTTAGATATTGTCACCATAGTGCACCCACCACCCAGGAACCCACAGTTCACCACTCTAGACTCTTGCTCCCTCCCTCTTTGAACACTTATTTTTAAAAAGAGATTAGATAACTTGTGGTGAATTACTGACTTTCTGAAAATTTTTACAGTTTGATTCAGATTTTTATGCTGGTTACCCAAGCTATCCTCTTGCAGAATCTGTATGTGGATTGCATCAGCCTCATAGTTGGGAATAGTTATAATATAACAAAGTGATCAAAGCAGAAACCTGCGCTTCAGAAAAACAAGTGTTTTAAGCAAACACATATGAACTCCCACCCACACAGGCACACACAGACTTTCAGTTCTGGAATGTTCAGATGCTCCCTGAATCTGGGGGCCCCTTGGACTTTTTGTTTCTCATTCAGAGTAGTCTGAGTTCACCAGAACTGGAGGGGTTAGATGCTTCTTAGATTTAGGCAAGATCCTAAGGCTTTCCTTGAATACCTTTCGCAAGAGTCTATAAAAATTTTGCTTTCTTTTAAAAAAGTAATTTAGATATTAAAAGCCCCAGAGTAATATGAGCCTTGTCACTCAAAAATTCAAAAGAATCATTATAGAAAATTACTTAGTGTCTACCCCAGTCTCCCATTCTTCTCTGTTTATTCTCTGAGGATGCTTAGGTGTGTCTCCTTCCACACTGTTCTGTAGGCTAATACAGTCATTTAGAGGTTTATGTTCATTATGAGGACTTTATAAATAAAGAACAATGTTACACGGTGCACATTTCAGTCTGCTACACAGTGGTGAAGAGCACAGACTTTAGAGTCAGATCTTAGCTTGTTCGCTGATAAGTTGCATGACCTTGGGGAGGTGAGTTAGCCCCTCTAATGGTAAAAAAAAAATACTAGTGTCTATTTCATAACTCTTCTTGAGGAGTAAATAATATATGTAAAATATTTAGACTCTGCACATTGTAAGTGCTTTTTTTTTAATAGTAGCTTTTGTTATTCTGGGACTTCTCTAGAGAATGTAGAATCAATCTTTTTAACAGCTGCTAACTATTCTGGTGTAGATACATTGTACCTTACTCAGATACACCATGATGCCATTTTTGATGTTCTCACATGGTGAAACATATTCTCTTAACTGTGATTGAAGAATGAAGAATGAAGTTGAGGGATGAGAGAAGGGAGGTTTGCTGTTTAAAGCTATTGTTGGAGATTAAGACATGAAATTTTACCGGCGACACATCAACCAGTATTTTCTTAATGCTTTTCAAGAGATAATTGACTGTTCTGAGCAGTGCTGTGAAGTTGGAGTTTGGCATACCAAAGTGCACTTGCTTGATTATTTATAGTTCATTTTACTGCAGTGTAAATTTTTATAATGTCAGCATTTAAGGAATATTATTCATGTCAGCTTTACCAAACCCTGAGTGGCTTCTCATATAAATTTCAGAGTCTTTGTTAATTTTCTCAAGCAGTGCTTGATATTTACTTTGGAGTTTGCCTTTCGATGCCTCTTCTGTGATGAACAGCCATCAAACAGTCACCATCTATGACTCTTCATTACACCCAGTAAGATGTGGAGTGTGACATCTGGAAACTGGTGTGTAAGATCATCTTGCTTTTTTTCTCACTTAAAAATGCAATAAATACATCTTCTGATAAATACAGTTCTAGGATAAAATAGTTTTGTGTAACATTCTAGAATAAAAAGAAGTATTCAAAAGCAGCAGAAGCCGTTGACATTTCCTTTGCAGGCACTGCTGGTCCTGCTTCTACCAGAGGACTTCCTCTGGCAGTAGACTCTGCCCTGCAGCAGATGAACAGGCAGTGAGTGCAAGAGGGTAAATGTCCCTGTGGTGTAGCCAGCAGGCAACAATGAATGGGAGCGGGCAGCTAATTTCCTCAGCTCCTTCATCCCTCAAGTGGGATCATTCTGAGGTATTTTTATGTTATCTTCCAGGGTTTCCAGTGGGACCAGCCCCCGTTGTTCAGGGCAGAAACTTGTCTGATTATGTACTTTTATAGATTTGGTTCTCTTCCCCATTTCTTTCCTAGGAATCACTTCCCAAATTGGTGACATGCATTCAAATTCTTGTTTGGGGATCTATTTTTATAGGAATTCAAACTAGAAAACATCTTTTAAAACTGTAAAAACAACATGTATTTACTGCAGAAATGTGAGAAAATATGGTTAAGCAAAAGGCAAAAATTCAACTTAGAATTTTACCATCTAGAAAAATATTGATATTTTGGGATATTTTTATACATGTTAGTGTGTCTAAAACTACAACAATCATACTGTACGTATTTTGTATGTATATTTTAATTATAAGTTGTCAGAAACAATTTCCCTTTTGCCAAATTCCCAAGTGAAATTTATTTTAGACTTGCTTTTTCTGAAAATTCTAATGGAAGTGTAAATTGATCCTGTTTTTCTGCGATGACCACTGACAACAATTCCGTGTATATCTTTCCTTACTAGGTAATTAGATAATATTTTTAAATCCCAATGAAAGTGTATTTTACTGCTTTTTCACTAGCAATATGATAAACAACAACAACAACAAAACACAAATGCTAACTGTCATGGATACTCTAGGGATAGCAACATTTTAGGGGTAATTAGATTGTACTGATAAATAATGAATTTAGGAGCGAGATTATACTGTCCAAACTGCCTTCTAACTCCCTGTCACATAGTAATAGGTTATGAGCATTTTTCTACGTTCGAAATATTAAAAATTTGTTAATGACTATATTAAAACCTTTAACCAACCTTCTACAGCTGAAAACTTAGATTATTTCTTGATTTTAAAAAAATTAGAAATGGAATCATGATAAAAATCCTTAAGGTTAAACCATGAGCCCATTCATGATTTTTTCCCTTAATAAATTTTTATAAGTAGAATTATTGGGATAAAAAGTTTATACATTTTAATGAATTTGATAAATACCGCCAAATTGCCTGCCAGAGAGTTTGCCAATTTATACTTTCTCCACTAGAGAAGGAAAATGACCTTTTCTCTTGTTTTCATCAAAGTTGTTTATTGGAATAAAAAAATTTTACTGTTATAGAATAAATTATTGGTGTTCCAGGGATCTGCTGTTATTGACCTTTTACATCTGGCAGTTTGAACGTTGTTTTCAGTTTCTTTGCAGGTGAATTGTCAAAATTCCTACCATTGCAGAGTCTATGAGATTTTTTTTTTTATTAAACGTTTAAGTCTGTGAGGTTCTCTCATCTAAATAAACTGTATGAACTTCATAAGAATTAAAAAGTTAATTTATTCATTTCCATGTGATATTAACAGGTCATACCAAAGACTTACATTTTTCATGTTGCAGTGAAGTTTTATCACCAAACTGTTTTATAAGTTTGATTTTTACTATCTGTGATTTTAATATCTTTTCTTTTTCAAAGGTTTTTCAGATGTGAACTGTGGGCACCTTCGTTTCCGTTGGTCTGGGGCTGCTCCCTCAGAACTCCTGAGGAAATTCAGAAACTATGAAATATGAAATGTCCCTGAGCCACAGAAGAAAGAGAACAAGATATCCCCTGTGCTGCCAACATGTAGTCTTTGTTCCAATCTTTAAAATGTCATGTTTATATGTAATGTTTCTGAATCACTGAGTACTGATTAATTCACACACCATCCTTGAACCCAGTCTCACAATGTGTTTCTTAAGTGAAAATATTTTTAGGAGACTAGATGGTTTCAATATTTGAAAAAAAATTAAGGCTTTCAGATTCAGAGTAGATTGTATTATATGTGCTTCCTGTTACTGTTATTTATAGAAATCTACTTAAAGAAGCTACCACTGTATTTAAATATTTCCATGATATACCATGATCTCTGTTAGTGCTATATATGCAAAGAATATGTGTTGATTTTGGACTTAAAATATAAGGTGGAATTACTGGTGTGAACCTCATAGAATAAAATAAATAAATTTTCCAACGTTTGTTGAATAATTCAACTGGATTTTAAAAACAATTTGAATAGACATATCTAGTTTAATTTTAATAATGATATAATTAAAAGCTTATAATTTATTTGAGGAAATTTTTTAAAAAAAGATTTCTTTTGTTATATAGCCAGTAATAAAAGTACAAATTACATTCTAATTATGAAAATGGACCTATTAGGTCACATTGCTTTTAGGTTGAAATTGTTTATGATCCTGTGTAATCTAGTTTATTTCTCAGTTTGAAAACAAGAGGATGAAAAATTAAAAAGAAAAGATTTATAGAGCAAGAGTTTCCTTAGTTGATGACAGAATTTTCATTGGTCTATAGCAAAACTGAGAAAAATTAAAATATAGGTTTTTTTAAAAGCTAAATCATTCATAAATCATGTCCTCTCCCCCCTTGTGGTTTAAAATGTGTTCTTCTCAGAAGTAGTAGTATAGTTGATTATATTAATTTGACAGCTGTCATAACAAAATACCATGGACTAGGCGACTTCAACAATCTTTCTTGTAGTTCTGGAGTCCAGAAGTCCGAGATCAAGGTGTTTTCATGTCTGATTTCTTCTGAGGACTCTTTGGCTTACAAGGAGCCACTTCTCACTGTGTCCTCACATGACTTTTGTCTATGCACACAGTCCCCTTTTGTCTCTACTTGCTCATAAGGACATCAGTAGTAGCCCTACCCTAACAGCCTCCTTTTAGCTCAATCACTTCTTTAAACAAAGACCTTATCTCCAACTAAAATTACAGGTTTTGGATGTTGGGACTTCAACATATGAATCTTGAGAGAACATAACTTACTTTGTAGCATAGATGAAAAAAATAAATTTGATGACTATGAACTTTGCAATACTTCCCTTGGTTGTATTTGATTTCAGTGTTTTGTCAAATCTAATAAGGCAGGGTCAGTCATTTAGAGAATTATTTCTACAATATTTTACCACTTCAGTAAAATGTGATTTGGAATGTTACCTTATCTTCAAATTTTACTTGAAAAATAGAAAATAAAGGGGGCCTCCCTAGTGATACAAGGGGTTAAGTCTTGGCACAATGAAGCTGTCAGCAGCCACTGCAGCACAAGTTCTATCTCCAGCCAGGGAGGTGACCCACATGAAACAGCAGACCTCTCCTGTCTCGCCTGCTGCTCCCCTCAGCAGTGTATTTCACCTGCCTGTTCTGCTCCCCACTCTGTCTCTGGTAAATCCTCTCACCCCCCCCCCCCTCACTGCACCTTTCGTCTACGCCCCAGCTGTTGTACGTATAAATAAACCTTTAAAAAATAGAAAATAAAGACAAAAAATATGGTATGCTAATAAAATAAGCTTTGGGGCATCATAATGCCTACCTCACAGGTGGGCATGCAGATAAAGGCTAATTGAGTAAGTGAACTTTTGAATATAAGAGTCAGGATTTTAATTTTTCTTTTTTCCTCCCAGACTCTGATTTGTAGCCCTGATGACTTTAGTGACTTGTCAAGGGGAAATGCACTCATTTACTTGTTCCATTCTGCTTTTATTACAGATGCACTTCCCAGTGGTTGACAAGATAGACTGTGAACACTTAGGTACTTTTCTCTCTCATGATGCCTGAAGAGTAAGAACTGAGAAATAAATAAGAACTGAGAAATAGTTCCATTTGAGTGGGGGTTTTATGATGATGGGTCAGGCTTGTGCTAAGCACTTTATATACTTATTCCCATAGAGTAGGAGAAAATTTATTCTTTGACATTTCAATACTTTCCTGAGCTCAGAGGTTTAAAAAGGGAGAGGATATGCTTTGACAATAAAATTTCCTTCTTTGATGAAAAGTAAGGGGAAAACTGAACAACTTTTCTTAAATATTTGAATTCTCCAGTGTGTATCCCAGAACAATCATCATGCATATGTATAATAGCATATTTTCAAAGCCATTTATTTTTAGAATGTGTCTCCACTTCATGGCATAGCAAAGCGATTACAAGAATACAATTCTATGTAGAGGTTATTAAACTCTTAAGTCAGCACTAAATGGTGAGGATAATTAGTTCCTCTCATATTTGATATTGAATGAAAGAGGCACATAGTTCTTGAGAACACTATTATTGATAAATGTTGCTTTGGTTTTTGTGTGATATAAAAATGCCTAAGTCATGTTTATGCATTCAAGCATTTCATGGTTTAATGAAATAAGACAGGCATATGAGTATCTTTTAGTTTAAAGGTAGTATATTGAATTGGTTTAAGTACACTTGAAAATAAGCCTGGTATGTAGTAAGCACTGTATTTGTTACTATTCTTACTATAACACTGCATTATGTCTCATGGTCAGAATTGTGGTCACATTTCCTCTCTGCCTCAATTACTTTCACCCAATTTTCCATCTCAGAGGCACTATTAATTATGTATCTTTTCTTAGATAATCTGTGCATTTACACACATATATGTTTCTCTTCTTTGCATACAGAGTAGCATGCTATACTGCTGCATGCCTTCCATTTATTTAGTTGATATATCTTGGAGATTTTTCCATTTTAGTATGTAAGTATTACTCTACTCTTTTCTCTTCTGCACAGCATTCCATTGTGGGGATGAACCATAGTTTATTTAACTTGCCCTCTATTGATGCCTTTCAAGGTTATTTATAGGTTTTTGTATTTTGGTGTGTTTTTTTGCAGTCACAAATAGAATTGTAATGAATAGTTTTGTACATAGCATTTCTTTATTTGCACTATGCCTGTAGGATAAATACCTAGCACTTGAATGGATCAAAGAATATATATACACATTTAGAATTTGATCATCATATTCTTAAGTAGATGACAGATGCAATTTGGCAAGTTCCAAGATCTTAGAGCCACTGAGCTGGGACCCCACCCCACCCTAAGTGCTAGTTCTTTGTGGTCCTTGCCTTGAGGTTTCTTTTCCTTCACCGGAGGGTAGTCTCTGTTGAGTAGCTCAATTTGAAGCCTTGTGCTGATGGAATATTTTCCCAGGACCTCCCCTAATTCCTGATACTGAGGAGTACCCTAGATAGAACACAACAATAAAACCAATGTACTGGTATGTTCCACAGATACAGGAAGAGGTCTTTTTTGTTTTCATGGCTTCTTGTTATAGTTTCTTGCTTTCTGGGTGTCCAGAGATGATGAAACACAAGTCTGAAACATTTTGCTCTTTTAAAAAAAGGGAAACTCAACAGAGCAATTCTGGAAAACCTAGGCAGAATTCATAATTTTCTGTGATCCCAAAGAGTTTCTAGTCCTCAGTGGATATAACCCCAGCCTGTCAAAAACATGTGTCTTGATGAGCAAATTAGAAATGCAAAAAGACTTTGCAGATATTTCTTGTAAAGAGAGAGCTGGATAAGGGGGAAGATAAGGTTGTTTTTCTGCTTATGAATTTTCATATCCTTTCTGAGCCTAGATCTGATGGTGTTTACAAGATCAATCACAGCAGCAAGTGTTGATGACTAACACAGTTATCGAGAGGGGTCTTTAATTTCCTGGAGGCAAACACCATTACCCGCCACCTCCACATCATAGATGAAGAGATGCCAGAACTGCTGGGGAGTCAGTGATGGAAGAAATTGTAAAACTGATGCAATTACTGAGAAAATGATGAAATGTCTCACAATGAAAGGCTTCAATTCCCTTCAATTTTAGGTTCTGTGATATGCATCAGTGTGGCTGTGCCTCAGTATTATTACTTTTCTGCTCTCTGCGTCATCTCACCCTCATTTGGGGGAATATTTTGCATCAGGCATCTCATTCTCAACCTTTCTCCTCTTACCTGAGCTCTTTTCATTTCTGCCAATGTTTTGGCTTTGATGATTTCTTGTATTAATTAGCTGCCAAGACTGAATGTTTTCACAGTGGAATCTAGGTTAGGTTTATGGAAAACTAGATCTTTCTCTGGTTTTCTTCTACTGTGGGATTTTGGGCTGATAATCCTTGAACTCTGTGATCTAGGTTCTTCTACTGGTGTGAAATAAAAATCTCTCCTTTGTAGAACACAGAATCTCAGGGAGAAACAGTCTCAGAGTTGGCCTCTTTAGGGTCTGCAGTGGGAGCCAAAACAGTGTGAAAAATAATGAAGAGTAGAATCCAAAAGTAGAAGTGGGGGGTTAGAGAGGATAAGGAAGGTCGAGAAAGATGTTCCTTCCATTATTCTTTTTAAGAATTCTTCTTTTCTTTTTTCTTTTTTTTAAAGATTTATTTATTTATGCATGCAAGCACTGGGGTACAGGCCAGGGATGTGGGGGTGGTGAGAGGATTCACCAGAGATTTAGTGGGAAACAGAACAGGCAGATTAACTGAAACACATCGCTGAGGGGAGCAGTGGGCAAGGTAGGAGAGGTCTGCCAGGCCATGTGGGTCACCTCCCCTAGCCGGAGGCAGGAATTGAACATGTGCTGCAGTGACTATGGTCTGCTTCATAGTGCGTTGCTTAACCCATTGCGCCACCAGGGAGGCCCCGAACTCTTCTTTTCTTAATGTTCTTTTAAGTAAAAGGGCAGACATAGGGCCTCCCTGGTGGCGCAGTGTGTTGAGCAACGCACTATAAAGCAAATTGCAGCCACTGCAGCATGAGTTCGATCCCTGCTGTCCGCCAGGCGGGGGA
>JAGFMF010012105.1:3906938-4066513 GCA_019455555.1 Galemys pyrenaicus
TATACCCAAAAGACACAAAAACACTGATTCAAAAGAATACCTGCACCCCTATGTTTATAGCAGCACTCTTTACAATAGGGAAGACCTGGAAACAACCTATCTGCCCAAAACCAGATGAGTGGATTGGGAAGCTGTGGTACATATACACGATGGAATACTACTCAGCAATCAGAAATGAAAAACAGACGCATTCGTAGGAACATGGATGGAACTGGAAGGGATTATGCTCAGCGAAGTAAGTCAGAAGGCAAAAGAAAAATACCAGGTGGTTCCTCCCCTAGGAGGAATATAAGGGAACCAAAGGAGGATCAAGGAAAGGAATAAGAACAACAACAATAATAATAACAACAAGAAAGAAACAAAAACCAAAGAAACAAAAACCAAAAATGAAAAGACAAAGACAAACTGGGGACAATTGGTGGGGAGAGGAAGGGTTGAGGGCAGACGGGAGCACAGGGGACTGAGGTGATGGTGCACTGGTGTTATGGTGATGGGGAATACATGGGGATTACAACTGATGTCAAATATATGTAAATTTAAAAAAATTAAAAAAAAATGGAATCTTGTGATTTGCAACAATATGCTAAATGAAATAAGTGAGACAGAGAAAGACAAATACTGTATGATCTCACTTACATGTGGAATCCAAGAAGCCAAACTCATAGAAACAGAGAGTGGAACAGTGGTTACCAGAGGCTATGGGTAGGAGAAATGGGGAGATAGATATAGGTTAAAAAAATACAAACTTTCAGTTCTAAGATGAGTAAGTTCTAGGATCTATTGCTCAACCTTGTGGTTATAATTAATAGCACTGTATTAGTAACTTGAAAGTTGCTAAAAGTACAGATCTTGAATGTTCTCAACACAAAAAAGAAGTGGCAAGTATGTGAAGTGATGGAGGTATTAGCTAACAGTATGGTGGTGACCATTTTGCAGTCTCTAAGTATAAGAAATCAACACACTGTACTTACACACTGCCGTGTGTTATATGTCAACTAAACTGGAGTAAAATATGGGAGAAATTTAAACAGGGATGCACAGGTAATGCCAAGCGACTGGTAGAGCAGAGACTGGAGGAAACAGACAGACAGCTGTAGCCAGCAAAGCCCAGACTTGCGGGTCATCACTAGAAGCTATTATAGGAAGAGGCCAGGAGGGAGTCTCCTCATGCGCTTTGCCAGGGGTTATAATCCTGCTGATAGCTTGATTTCCAGCCTCTGGAACTGTGGGACAGTACATTCAAATCACTCAGCTTGTATGATTTGCTTGGTTCTTTGTTATGTCAGACCTAGGCAATAAAGACACTCCATAATAAAAAGTTATAATAATAATAATAAGTACTTTCCAACCTTAAGCTCATATACTACCTTTTTTCCCTTTGCTTCTACCACATCATAATCTAAATACCTACACTGTATGTCCTCTTTGCCTCCTTGGGTATGCTGTGCTTTTAATTTGAATGGGGAGAATCACAAATCTACACATCTAAGAGGATGAGGGAAAGGTGGAGGTGGAAGTAAGGAAGGAGAGATTTGCAGAAAACTAGACAAATGTATAAACCACCTCGGAGACCTATGCAGCTTCAGAAGCCCCCTTGTGTGCCCCGAGTAAGTCAAGCTCTGTTGGGATTCCAGGGTCTGTTTTGTGTGTTTTATTTGTTTTGGTCTCAGCTTTGCATTTTCTAACTCGGAGATGCTGGGCAAGCTGTTGAACACAAAGGACTTATTTTTTCTTCCATAAAGTGAGGGTTTGTGTTCCGCCACAGCCCTTGCTTGCTCTGCTTACGCTAGCAGTTGCTCCTTGGGCACCAGAAGCAGCTCGCACCTACGGCAGCTGGCATCACACTGCCCAGTCACTGCTGTCCACCAACTGCCACACAAGATTTGGGCTCCTTGAAGCAAGGCCTGTCTTTTTTGTCACTGGATCTTTTGGCCTGTCCCCAGTCTCTCACAGAGTAATGCTGTACTCAACACAGTAGTTTGCCACAACAACACTGTATTTATGATAAATCTATACAATGAAAGGTAAACATTTTCTTCCAGAAGCTGAAGAAGCCATTGTTCTGCATATAAATGTTTTAGCACTTCACTCTGCCAGGTGTGGCTCTCTCATACCTATTTGGGCATCATCTGTGAGAACCCCCTCCCAGCACCCCCACTCCCCTGGGCTTCCATCCTGCTCACTGCATTCTGAAGCTGTTTAAAGCTTTGCCCACAACTGTACAGAGGATAACTACAATGCTTGCCCAGAATAGGATAGATTTCTTCTTTTTTGTGTGTGTCAAAAGTTTTGTGTTTTTTAGTGATGAGAGTTAAACCTTACAACTTGTTTCAGAGAGGAAGCAAGAAAGTGACCTGGCGCTATGGGTGTTCAACAGGGACCAGGAAGAGGGTTTTTCTTTGCTCAAGGGAAGACATCAGAACTGTAAATGTGCATGTACCGCTGAAGCCCTGAAGGAAAATGAGTCAGGGAAAGCGCTTCAAACACATACAGGCTGGTTTTTACAATGAGTATGGAATGAAATCTCTTCTTAGGAGGGATCCCATCTCAGGAAAAAGAATTTCGTGATGCAAAGTTACCATGTGAAAAATGTGTAATTTGCTATTTAAGTGATTTTAACAGAGATACATTAATGCCTCGTCGTTTTGATGAACTAGTCTTTTAAAACATCTGGTTATTCTTTATAAGGTGATTTCTAAGACCTAAATTTCTATACTTCTCTGAATAGACACGTATCTATTCTACTTTAATAATTATATAAATTAGATTTTATCTACACTAAAAATTGATGGAGTATATCACAAGGAAATGTAAAGGTTTTTTTTTCTTTCAGCAATATTGTCCACATGGTCTCCTAAAGGTTCTTGGAATTTATAAACCCGAGTCACCACTCCTCATATGGCCATAAGATGGCAGCATTGGGCTAAAAGTCTGAGATGGGTCCACCCGAAAAGCATTTGCTAGTTGCTGTGATGGTACCTAAAGATTCCTGAACTGGTTGTTTCTTTGTCTCTGCACCTCTACATTTTGGTCTGCTATACCCTTGTCTGCAACAGAAATTTCATGAATAAAGCCTAGAGGTGTCTAAAAACTCTTAAATACTCCAGCAGTTCTGCAGCTTGCTCAGGTCCCTGCTGATATCAATGCCGTGTGGCAGAGAATATTTTCAGTCACTAGGGAATATATGTGTGCCAAGGACCATTTGTTATCTGAAACTTTGGGATCAGATATAGGATTGGTTTGGAAGCTTAGAGGTACACTTTAGAGTTTTAGGAAATAGAATGTAGGGAGGTTTTACAACACTGAACCTGTAATTAAATATCTCTGAATGATGTTATAATGAATTCAGTGTAACTAGGTGGTCGTCTTCCACAGGGAGGGCACATCTGGTTGGCTCGCTATATGCTATGTATCCCTAGCATATAAAAAGTCATCACATACTGACATACCCTTTCCATCCAATTCTGTTCTATATTTGCAGTTTCCTCCCCAATGACTGTTTTGGAGAATGCACTGAGAAGGAATTATTACCAAACTATATATCCCCTCCTGGTTCCCATTTTATTTCTGCCTTATACCTTGAGTATTTTCAGACATATTATTTATCCCAAGGATTTGTACCAGTGTTCCATAAAGTATAATTATTAGATACCCTTGCCTCTCAGTTATTCAAAGAAGTATATATTTGTGGGCACAGCTCATATCTATTGAATCAGAATGTTTAACATTGAGAGTCAAAGACTGTGTTTTTAATAAATTCTCTTAGGTTTTTCTTCTTATATTTGAATATCTCTGATATGAAAATACAGCCGCTTCCTCAGATAGTTTGTGAAGGAGAGACAGGGAGGGAGGGAAGGAGGGAAGGGGGAGAGAGAGAGGAAGGGAGAGAGAGAGGGAAGGAGAGAGAGAGAGAGAGAGAGAGAGAGAGAGAGAGAGAGAGAACCAGATGACAATAGACACATACATCTCAGGATCAGTCAGTGCATATCAGTTCTCCCTCCCTTCCTCCCTCCCTCTTCACCCCACAATATCTCTAAACCTCACACAGAGCCACCATGTTGTCAACTAGTAACAGAAAGTAACATGAATTAATTCCTGTTATCATTCAGGCTGCATTTAGTTTTGCACTAGTTATTTTAAATGCTGGATGGGGGAAAGAAGGGTAAATAGGAGAGGAATGGATAATCTAATAGCATTATATATTTCCCCCAAAAGTAGATATTAAGACCATAAACTCTCAGCTTGAAATTCATTAACCTCTTTCCTTTGAAATTGCTCTCTCCCCGCCATGACCCACCATGGTTTTCCGTAAGCATCCCTCCAAGGGTCGATTTTGGCAGCAGCTTTAGGAACAATAGCTAATTCATTAAAAAGTCAAAAATTGAACAGCAAGTACAACTAGAAAACAAACATATGGTAAAACCTAGAAATTCTACTAGAAAGGAAATTAAATAAAAGTATCTGTGAAATTAGCAAAAAAAAATATTATAAGTGATAATACTCAAGGTGATGAGGGTACCATGATCCTAGCTTGCTTGTGCATTACCGAGGACACCCTATGTTCTTTGGGAACATGTATGTAAAGTGACAAAAGTGTTTAGATCCTTTGCTTTAATATTCTCATTCTTGGGGCTATGAATCTTAAAGAAATAGCATAAAATGTGCAAAAAGCATTTATTTCAAAGTGTACATCATAACATTATTTAATATTATTATTTAGCAAAGAAAAGGGAGTAGCCAAAGTGTGCAGCAATTGTCTCATTCAATTTGATGCAGTTACCTTATATTTTATAATAGAGCCACTTAAAATGTAATTATGAAGACAAAGGAGCAGCAAAAATTTATGAGTGAATTGAATGAAATAATAAAATACGCTACATGCTATATTATTTCTATGCATCTCTGGATATTGGAAACAGTCAATGATTTAATTTTAATGTGACTGTAGATTCAACGATACAATATAGCACAGGTAGGAAATTTAGCACAGTGATAAAGTTGCTGTGTTAAGGAGCTGCTTTGTGGGTGATCGTTTTATTTTCTTTGTCTCCTAAGCAGCACTCTGGATATTTCCTTTTGCCCTTTCAGTTGTACTCTTTGTCCTGCCCTCAGCTACAGAAGTTGAGCAGTTGAGGTAACCAATGTGGAATCCCTTTCCGGGAGCTGAGATGGGGAGGAGAGTGAAGAGGGAACTCCCTGCCTGCAGGATCACCCTGTAATGGTTAGGATCCCGCACTCAGGAGGAAGCCAGGGCATGGTACCAGCATCGGGTTGGCGCGTGCACACCTAGTACAGGCTGCGTGTATGTTATATGACTGATGACCTATTTTCTTTGAACTAAAACTCTGACTTTAGAGATTCTTGCCCTAATGATGCCTGAATGAGTGTTGGACATTGGTATCATCAAAAATCAACCAAGCAGGCCAGGATGTACCAAGGTCAAGATAATTGCTAAGCAGAAAACAAACTGGGAGCTGAACATCACGGAAAACCAGGAACTTTATGACTGGCTGTTCTGATGAATTGAATCACTTATGACTAATTGTTTTTGTTCAGCTCGCTGTGAAACAGCTAGCTAGAGATGAAATGTCAGAGCAGTCTCTTCAGGGTAATATGCCCACCATTCTCAGATAGCTGACCAGCTCTTGAAATAAATGTGCTTCTTATAGAATCAGTTCCCATCTATGGGATTGGCACCTGCAGTGACAGGCAGTCGTTACCTGGCGTCACTGGTAAAGATTATGTCTCCTCAAGGGAGGTCGCTGCTCCTCAGTACCTTCTTCTGGGCTCCAGGGGCCACTCTCCCCTCTTAGGGATGTGACAGCTTTGCTGGCCCTTGGGGTGTCTTTACACCATCTCCGTATCTTTGCAAATAGTCTCTTTATTAAACCCATATAGAATTGTCCTGAATTGAGTATGCCTTCTGTTTCCTGGTGAGAAACTGACACAACATTGATTATTTTCTGTTTCTTCTGATGTTTTGATGTCTAGCCAGAAGAGACTGCCCCTCCCGTGGTTTGCCAATTCTTAGAGATGGTAAACTACTCACCAACAGGCATGTCTTTCATCACATGATTCAGTTGTGAACGCATCTCCACCATCTCCCTCAAGGAGCTCTTATTTTCAGGGCCACCATTCCCCTGCCCTAGATGTCCCATGACCAGGCACAGACAACTAGGGCCAACTCTTATCCTCCAGGACCCACTGACCTTCAAGCTAGCCACCCCTGAACGTGTGTGACCTGCATTACCTGCTTTTTTCTGCAGAAACCAAAATAAAGGGTCGAGCCCACATTTTCTCCTTGTTCACAGCCTCCAGACTGACCCTGTGCTATCCTTGAAATAACCCCTACCCCCTGTCATGCCACCCCTCCACCCCCTTGGGAACTGTGAATGGGTAAGAAATGGTCTTTTCAATGGCAATCTTCTGATGTGTTGGACTCATCCTGAATAGTAAGAATCTAAATAGTATTAAAACTTTCAATGAAAATCAGATACAAGTAGTTTGATACTGTTGTCATTTTTAAAAATGGAGAGCACCCAACATAACCTGTGGTCTTACAAGACTCACAACCAGGAAATGTTACAGCTGCATGGTGGGTTTTAGTTGGAACGTTGGAAATCTGTCATTTCCCCATAGGCAATCACTGGCCCTCAATGAGAAACTCAAATGTTGTAGTATTAATAATAGATGATGAAAAAGGGCAACTGAAGAATTGAAATATGAAGGTCTGCCTAGTCAGTATCAGGTTGGATGTTTTATAGAGACAATCTTGAGGAAAATAGTTAGAGGGTTATTTTTTTTAATGAAGATTAAAAAACAGCAGGGGAAAAATGAAGCATGATTTAGGGAGACATACTACTCAAAGCTGATGTATTAATATGTGCTAGAAATGAGTAGTCCAGGAAGCATCAGTCTGCTTGAGCTTTGGTCGTTTTTCAAGCCTGGATGAATGTAAACCAAAAGTAAATTGTCACAAGTAGATCTGAACGATAGATTGGATAATTTTCATGGTAAAAGCAGGGACAGGAAAAGCAATAGATAACAGCACCTCTGAACCTCTTTGCCTGCATTTTAGAAATAAATTAGTTTCTGAAATGAATTAACCCTCAAATCAGTCTTGCAAAGCAGTTGGGATGATGCCAATATATACTTGTAGGTGCTGAAAAAAAATCATAGTCATACATCTCATTCCTGAAAGGTTCTGCTGGTGGAAGCAGTAACTGAGCCTTGGTCTCACAGACCTCCCATCACTCCCTTGCCTTATAAATAACCTTTGTGATTCTGCAGGGAAATTTCCAGGCCTGCATTGTTTGTTGCCAGTTTTTGCTGTTCGGAAGCCATGATCACTATACTCAGAGAGCTTGTGAGTTAGCAGGCTTGTGGTCTCATAACTTGTTATTGGAGCATCTTGAATTGTTACTAAAAATTCCAGGATAGAATTTCTGGATAGAATAAGGAGTTAAGGAAAAGGGAATAGCAACATGTTGGTTGGTCTCCCAAAAAGGGTCAGATCAACTTCTCTCATTGTGTCCTGAGTGGGTCATTGTCTCCATGATATGGGTGGGGATTACAGGTTTATGGAGGCCCTGTGAGCCTCAGGAGGTCTAGCGCCACCACTTAAAAATTTAGATTGCTTTGAGTTGAGAGCAGCCAGGGCCCTGGAGGCTAGAAGTTTCTGTCCCTATCTAATGAAAGAAGAGATCACTAGTTTCTGCCCATTTTCCTATCCAACAAGCTGTCCTCTCTCCCTTTATGACTTAGAAGAATGTAGTTTTGGGGGTTTCATTCACTTGTAGGGTTATTGGTGAACATGTGCTTTCTAAGGAGCTCATTTTTATTCTGAGAGTAAAGATAAGAAGCTCATTTTTATTCTCAGATAAGGTAAAGATAAGGTAACCCCTTTTTCTTGCCTTTCATGTGAAGTTTTCCCCTTCTCCTTGAAGCCTCAGGTCCCTAAACACAGGATTCTTTAGAATTTACAGCCATGCGAATTCTCCATATGTGTGTTATTAAGTTGATTTTTCTTTTGCTAACCCATCTGGTGCTGTTTGGATTACTCATCCAGCCTGAGAAGAACCCAGAGGGGTACAGGATGATTTCCTTTGCACCCTGACAAACAGAAGGAGGAAGGGGAAGGGACCGTTTCCAAGTGCTGACTCATTTGAGATGCCAAAAGATAAATGAGTACTTTTCCTGCTGGCTTGCTCTTTCCCCTGGAAATGGAATGGATTAGCAGAAGGATGAGCTTCCCCTTCGATTCTAGGGTAATTGTATAGACTATGCTTTTATTTTGATTAAGTTCAGCTTTATTGAGGTTAGACTATGCTGAAGGATTGGCCTCCTCAAGATATCAGAATAGACCTTCCCCAAATATGTTATAATATTTCAAACTGAGGTGAGTTGAGGCCATACAGGCTCAGGAGAAACTTTTATTACTCTCCTAGCTATGTGGAAGAATAAAAATTGGGGGTATTACCTAGATTTAGGATTTTTACCAGAAAACACCTTTCCACTATAGAAACCTCTCTATATGACAAGGCAGGACAAACATATAATTATAGAGCATGTGATCTTTGTCATGAATCACCCTCTCTTCATCATGTGAGTTCCACCTCCCCCCCACCCCTTTCCCCTTGAAGCCCCAGGTCTCTATCTTTTTCCTCAGTTCAGGATATATACTTTCTTCTCCCATTTTGCCCCATTTGCTTTAGAATTTACATCCTTATGAATTCTCCATATGTATATAATTAAACTTATTCTTTTCTCCTACTAATCTGTCTGATGTTAATTTGATTAACATCAGTCAATCAGAGAAGAATCCAGAGGGGTTGGGGGACATCGCTTCTTAACTTCTGCAATGCTTTTAGAGCTGGTTGACCACAGTGATTTCTATGCCAGTTCCTGATACCTGTACAAAGGGCTCCTTTCTCCTAAATCTGAAAATTGGAGAGTAGGATTAAGATCTCTGTTTTAGAAACTGTCATATATATGCCATAGACATATTTATCAGAGATATGTGACAAATGGCCTTTTCATCCATGTCTAATTGCTCCTTCAAATTGGTCCCTTCATGAGAAACCTACATGGGTTTAGGGGAGGGAGTAACAGTATGAAGTCTCATCCTCAGTTCCTTACTGATAAACTGGCTGACAAGGTCTTTTTTGAGGGTCAAAATGAGACAACATATATAAAGCATTTATCATAGCTCCTGTGGTTGGAGCAGAAAATGGCAGTTACTACTGACAAAGTCACAGATTAGAAGTAATTACTATTACCACTTAATAGGTAAGGAAATTAAGATTCAGAGAGGTTAAGTAGTCTGTCCAAAATGACACAGTAAAAAAGGGAAGGAAGTTGGATATGAAATTTTGTCATGCTTTTTTTCAGTCTCTGTTCTTCCTACTCTTTCAAGCTACTTCACAACTTGCAAACTCAGATTCATATCACATTTTAAGAAGCTCAAAGGTTGAAGGGCTGTGTTTACAAAAGCAAATTCAGTATTTTCTATTTTCAGAGCAATAGCCAGGGTAGCAAACTACAGAGAGGGGAGAAAATAAGCATTTACAGGGTGAGTGGAGCAGACAAGCACTATGTGCAGAAGAGGATTCTGGAAGGTTCTGGGCCAGTATGATTTATTGAGATAAAATTTGATCTTAGAAAACATCCAGTCCTGATTTTGCTTCATGTTTATGTATCTTACTGAGTTACTTTTTTGGTATATTATGTTAATGGAAGTCATAAGATTTCATAGATGTGGATAAACCACAAAGAATAAGTGAAAAGTTAACTGGCCTCTTAAGTGTCCCAATTAATCATGTCTTCACAGTGATAATGAGAAGTCCTTCTTTTTAAATTATTATACTGGGAAGAATTGTCCAGAGCAGATTAGGTAAACTATAGCTCAGGGGTAAATCTAGCCTGATAAATAAGGTTTTATTGAAACGTGGTCATGCTCATCTGCTATGGCTTCTTTCATGCAGTGGAAGTGCAGTTGAGCAGTGGCAATAGAAACCGGATGGACTGCAAAGCTTAATACATTTACTAGCTGGCCAGTCATAGAAAGAATTTGCTGACCTATGAGCTAGAGGTGTGTGTAAATACTACTTGTGGTAATTCTGTGTTCCAACATCCTAAGTACATATTATTTTAATAATTTATTTATATATTTACATCATTGTTCCTTTTTGTACAATGTAGCTTTATTTCCTCAGGTGTAGTCCCCATAGATTTTCCACCAGCAATTCACCTATGTACCATCACCAACAGGCCCTTGTGCTCTTCCTCCCCCTCATATTATTTATTTATTTATTTATTTATTTATTTATTTAAAAGATTTATTTATTTACACATACAAGCACTGAGGTACAGGCCAGAGATATGGGGGGGGTGAGAGGATTCACCACAGAAAGCGGGGAGCAGAACAGGCGGATCAACGGAAGTACACTGCTGAGGGGAGCAGCGGGCACAGCAGGAGAGGTCGCTGCACCATGTGGGTCCCTCGCCTGGCTGGCAGCAGGGCTCGAACTCGTGCTGCAGTGGCTGCGGTTTGCTTCACAGTGCGTTGCTTAACCCACTGCACCACCAGGGAGGCCCTCCCTCATATTATTTAAAAAAACCAAAAACCAAACTCTTTCCACTGTATGACTTGCAGTGTTAGGTAAATGTGCCTAAAGTTCCTTCACAAGACAAATACTTTGAGAATCTTATCTCAAAAGACTATGTTTGGGAGGGAAACATATTCCCCAGAGGTTTTTGTGGATAAATATGATGCAAGAAAACAAGCGCTCTGAGATTCTCGGAATGGGGCCAGAGGACTTATGGCATGCCTAGGCTAGGATGCTGTCATATCATACCTGAGTGGGAAATCCAATCCCTGACTCCTCTTCCTGTCTGGCCTCAAGCAGCAAAAAGTGTCTGGAGCACAGAGCCCAGGGGTTATGTCATTTGTCACTGAAGTCTTTGAATGAGCTGGAGATACCAACTGAAATCTCGTTGTGTTCACGCATGCCTCCCCTGTCAGCCCTGCACCAGACAAAACAGTTCAAGTAAATCTAAATCCATTAACGCCACTCTGCAGACTTCAGTGTCTGCCATGAGGAACTGTCCTCAGATCTAGGACTGATGAGTAGGTGTGGAAAAGACTGGGAAGGAAATAGAAATAACTCATTGCTAGTGGCATTCACTGTAGCAGCTTGGGTGAACCTGACTGATCAACTTCATGTAGTTTGGGAAGAAAACTAGTCATTAGAACAAGAGCTGAAAGCTCTAATTTTTCACCATCAGTGCTTCAGATAGAATAAATTAACTGTTTTATCTGAAAATTCCAGTGTCAGAGCTTCTGTCTGTCTACCCCCTGCAGTAGCTGACACTCTGGTATTATTTTTAGTTGTTTGTCCTTTAGGATGTAGACCACATCAGATGCTGTTGGGGACAGTGGCCCATTGTGGAGCAAGGAAGGCCTCCAAAGGCGGACAAGGTGGGTCTATGAAGGCAAGAGGGGACTTGGGATATAAGCTTTACACATGCCCTGGGCCAGCCCCATCTCTTAATCCTTTCCATTGTCTCACTATACATGCCTCCATTAATAAAATCTGGGGATGAAACTCCTTTCCAATGAACATGGTGTGCTAAAACAACAGCTTCATAAATCACACTAAACACTTTTGCAATATATCAGATGGCACAGCTGTAATATTCTTGCTGATCTCTGCAGTCAGGGAACAAATCTCTTCAGGTACATTTTGATTCAAAGCTGAAGGGAAAAGTCTACTGCTCTCATTAGTGACTCTACCACCTATACCTGCAGATATTCTGAGACCTCTTGAGTATGACCTTCTCAACCACAAAATTTACTCAACAAAATTATTCTTTGAGAACCCACTAAACACTAGACAATTTTGTGTTACACACACACACACACGATCACTGTCAGGGAGCAATTAAGCAAATAGTCACACTAATGTATGGCATGCTATAAAGAAAAAAAAAAATAAGATGGGGAATCACATAAGAAGAGGACCTGACCAATTTGATGGGGAAGATGACATTAGAACACATGCAAAATTCCTATGGTAGGAAAGAGTTTGATCCTTTCAAGGAACTGAAAGAAGACAGTCCATTCTGGCCAGTGAAAGCGAACCAGGAAAAAGAAGGCAGTGAGGACAAAACAAGGAAAGGCAAGCCAATGGGAAGAAAGAGGGGGAGGACATTGCTAGGATGCAGTCTTACCCCCTCTTTTAAACTTAAAACATTCTAGGAGGCAGATACACTACACTAAATGAACTAATACCAAGGCATAGGTTAGTGACTTTCAAAAGGAGGATGGCATGTTGACTCATCCATTTCCCCTTTTTGAGGATTCTAGGGGTGGAGTATGGATTTTTGAGCCAATTTATTTTTATTTATTACTTCTTCAAAAATTTATTGAATGTCTTTCCTATGGGATACAAAGATGAAAGACATGATCCCTTTACATATTTGCAGGGAATTTACCATTTAGTGGGAAGACTGGTAAATATTCAGTAATAGTTCAGTGTGATCTTTGCTGTAATAGGAGTAGGAGAGTAACAAAGGGGCTTCTGAGTCAGTTATTGCAGAAATGCTTTACCCAGAGGGTGATACTTGAGGAAAGAACAGTTTTGTCCCCAGTGGATGATTGTGGGGTGAGGAGGAAGCTATGGCAACGAAAATTAAATGGGTGCAGATTTAAGCAGAAAACTCATTGCAAGGTTATCAAATAGTTCATGTAATTGCTAGGGAAACTGGAAAGATCACTTTTGCAAAATGGTACATGAGTAAGTTAGGCTAGCAGAGTCCAAGGTCATGGTAGAATGATGCCATAAAACCAGCCTGGACATTACTGGAACTGGTGCTGAATCTCTGCAGGCCCCAGTGCAAGCCTGGCGCCACTGCCCTGAGCAGTCCCCACAGTTGCCATTGTGACCTCTGCTCACCACTCAGATGGTTTTCTGCTTTCTCTGCTTCTTTGCATTAATTGCTCCAGATTGAAAGTTGGGGGTGGGAACTTCTGACTGTTTAGACCTTGGTCAAATGTTGCCTTCTAACTGCAAGGGAATGTGGGAAAGCAAATATGTGAATTTCAGTTTCTGTGATGGAGATAGGGTAAGGGATGGATGGCCAACTCAGGGCTAGACACAAAAAGAAAGCAAGTTCCCTAACAGGAAGTGAGCTCAAAGGATGGTCCAACCTCTTTTAATGAGTGGAGAACAGTAAAGGCAGGAGAAGAAGAAGGAGAAGAAGAAGGTAACTGTGAAAATGTGTAAAAGTTCAAAGGATGAACCAGTGTTGTGAGGTTATCTAATAACTGAAAAGGAGATGGGAGAGAAGGAAAGGAAGACTGGACTTATTTTGAAGGCCCTATGGCAAGAAGTTTTGTTTTTCCTTTCAAAGGAGTGTGGCAGATTTAATTGGTTGTCACTCAGTTTCCTTCCATCTTTCTTTCTTATCAATGGGAATTCAAATTTTGATTTGGGGAATAATACACTCAGCAAAAACCACCTATTTCCCTAGTAGTGGTATCCATGTTACACAAGTAAATGAGACATAAATTAAGATTCTCATCTCTGCCCCTCCTACCTGTGGTCTAGAGATACAGCAACCATTTTAGGACAGTAAAAGGAAAAACAGTGGATGAGGTGTATGCATTAGAAATGGTAGAGAGGAAAGAAAGAGCTCTGTTCCCCTTTATACCTGAGAAGTACCTCCTAGATTTCTTGAGGCAAATTCCTCTGTATTAAAGTCTTTAGAGTTGGGTTTTATTTACAGTTGAATGTCATCCTGACTGAAAGATGGAAGACCGCCTAGACAACTGACAGAGTCAAATTCAAGTGACTTGAATAGAGGCAGGACAGGTGATGATTGGTCAGAGAATGAATTGAAAATGTAAAGGTGGTGAGTGTATGTGATCAAGTTTCAAAGGGGTTGGGGGCTGTGTGGGTGGCATCTACTTCAGGCCTCAGAGAACTCCCTAAGAGCACCTGGAAAGCATTGGGGTGGGAAGGAGATGGTGGAAGTGGGCATAAGGGAGCAGAAAGGGGACTAGACTCACAATTTACTTTTTTTTTTTTAAAGATTTATTTATGCATACAAGGACTGGGATACAGGCGCAGTTCACCCAAGACAGAGTGGGGAACAGAACAGGCAAATTGACTTAAGTACACTGCTGAGAGGAGCAGTGGGCAAGACCAGAGAGTTCTGCTGTATCATGTGGGTCAGCTCCCTGGCCCGGGATCCAACTCCTGCTGCAGTGGCTGAGGATGCTTCATAGTGTGGTGCTTAACTCCTTGCACCACCAGGGAGGCCCCACAATTTCCTTTTATTATTTAAAAAACCACGAGTTCAATGTACAAATTTTAGAAAACTCAAGTGAGCAAGAAAAACCAATCAACCAATCAATCAATCTGTTAAGAAAATCAAGAGCCCCCCTAGTCTCATCAGTCAGAGGTTATAATTACCAACATTTTGTTCTATTTCTTTATACCCCCACTCATTCTTTCTCTCCCATTCTTGGCACATAAATCACTGCACAAATGGATTGTTTAAAAAAATGTCATTCCCATATGTTGTTTTCCAGCTGGTCCAATATTTTGATTTGGAAATGCACTGGCAAGGCCTTCCCAACTCATTAGTGGTGTAGTGGTTACATGCATCGTGTTCCATTATGTAGATAAACCTCTCATGCTTTAAAAGTTGAAGTTTAAAATTTTTGTATTATCTTTTATTTTACACCACTTTCCTTAAGCGTTGGAGGACATAGATGGAAGGAGAGACAGTATTAACCTTGCCATTACCTTTAATAATAGCTTATTCAGGCTGTGATAGCCTGAAAATTGCCAGTATTTATATTCATTTTATCTTTATTTTGTGAACTTGTTTGAGGACCAAGATTCCAAAACTGTAGGTTTACATTAGCAGGACAGGTATTTTAATGGCTTTTCTTTGACGCATTAAACTTAGCTGTAAGTGCTCTGTTCCGCTAGCAGAGTGTGGACTTAGTGTAAAGAGTAAAAGTGGTGTTTATTAAAAAGTGGAAAACAGAAGCTCCCAACTTCCGCAGCGAGCAGGGTTCGAACCTGCGCGGGGAGACCCCATTGGATTTCAAGTCCAACGCCTTAACCACTCGGCCATCGCTGCCACGGGGAAGCAAGAGAGGCGGAGACATCTTAGCATGATAATCACTGTGCGCACGCGCACCAAACCAACGAGTAGGCGGGGTTTAGAATTTCCGCGAGCGTCCGGAGCTGGCAGCTCAAGTTGCTTGAAATCCTTCGTGGACGCGAAAAACGTCATAGAAACTCCCTTAAGTAGGGTTAACGTCAGGTCTTCGAAACCTTTTCCTTCGCTGCTCTCCGAAAATCGTAACTTTCCTTGGTTTCTGTCGCGGAACTGGATTTTGCCCTCCCGTTTCTTCTTTAGGTTACTGAGAGCTGTGAAACAAAGATATAACCCCATTCAGTGCTGCGGGCCCGCAGCACTTTGGGAAAGTTTTGCATTTCTCAGCGGGAGTGCTTCTGGCCGCGTTTCCCGCCTTGGCGGGGAGGACTTGAGTTCTCCTACTGCGGAATGTTGGGGGAGATGTGAGGATCGGGCCTCTGTTTTTGGGTTCCCCATTCCCAGGCTCCAGCCAGTGCAGTCATCTCTGATTCTCTCTCCAATGACCCCTTCGTTGCTGAGCCTTACTGGAAGACATTGGGCCCAAGTGTGTTATCAACCGGCCCAAGAGATGAGGGGCCGTGCAGGAGGTGGTTTGAGAACCTAGTTCTGCGATCTAATGACTTAAAAGCCCTCATTTCCTCCTTTGTTAAGGGTAGCTGCTGCTCCTTGTGCTTTATTTGCATTATTGCACTCGGAACCAGGTGGCTTTGTACTGTGATCACACACCTCTGAACTGAGGCCTGGGCGTTGCAACTCCAGGGCTCAAGCACAGCAAGTGGGGAGCACAGCAAGTATTGGTTGTTGGGCAGTTTGGGTTGTGTAGTTGGGCAAATTGGGGTGCGTAAACTAGGTGGTAGGCTAGTTTACGTTTATAAAAGTGTCCACGGAAACTTCACCTTTCTTGTCATAATTTCACATTAAGATAGGAACAAATCCTTGACCTTTGGAAGCCTGGGGGTTCGTGACCCCTATTGAAGATTGTGTGAATTTTCTCCTAGATTTTTCAGTATTATTTCTTTTAACTAAATTATGGAGCTAAATTTCTAAGTGCATCGAATTGTAACAGGAGAGCAAAAAGTTTGAGAATTGTAAGGACAAGTTTTATCTAATTTGAGATTGTTCCTTTGAGACATTTTATCTCTTAGGGTTTGTTTTTTAATTTGGCAAGCGGTACACGCAATCGCAGTAGCTCTATGAACACCATATGGGAACAAAGTTATTCCCTGCACATCCAGGCATGAGTTTTATTGTGTATATAAAATTGACTTGCACTTTCCTGATAGATAATATCCAAGAAAAAGTTATTTTTTAGTCTTTTCTTTTCTCCTGTTCTTCGATGTTGCATGTGCTCTGAGCTAATCTATAATTTAATGATTTTGTTAACTGTATATTGATCTTGAAGTCCTTTCTAAATTCTTTTCTGTGCAGTTAAATGATGGTAATGTTTAGTGAAAGCTCTTTTTCTTCCTTAACTCCTCCATCCCTTAAGAATTTTCTTCTCTTGCTTAAAAACTTGACAGTAATGAAAATTGATTATTGTTAAAATAGTTCAACCAAAAATTGTGCTCTAAGTTTGTTTTTTTTCCCTTTTTTTAAAGGGGAAAGCAAGACACTAAAGGAAAAGCATCTATTACAAAGTTAATGTGTATTTGGTAAGAATAATTGTGATTCAGATGCCATTGCAATATTTCAGAAGTTAAACACCTACATTAAACATTTAATTTTCAGTTTGAGTTAATGTAGACTTTCAAAATGAAATTACCTTTTTGCTGATTTATCAGTAAATGAACCAAGAAATCAAAATTATTATAGATTTTATTTTTTAAAAAATGTGACTTTCCCAATGAGTTCCTTTAGATCTAACCTTAGTTCTTTAGCCTTGTCATTTAATGCAGTGAGTGCCAAGTCAAGGAAAAGAAGTAAAATACATAAATTCCAACACAATTATGATTAAATATATTATGATTTATGGCAGTAATATAAAAGATTGATTTGCAACCATGGATGTTTTAGTTTTTAAAGGTCCCCCGGTAATTTGGATTAGTTTCTCCTTTCTGCCACTCCCAGATTCTGTTTTATGCAGCATTTTTAAATTAAGCTAAATTGGGTGTAGAAGGCAAATATCTTATGACACCTTTTCTTAGTTTTGCGTTCAGAGGCAGAATGCTGAGAACCATGGCACATATGATTGGGACCATCAGAGTATGTATGTCTTTTTGGTCTTTAAAGTAAGTCAATTGTTTGAATTATTTTGGTGCTTTTTTAACTATGAAATTATGGAATGTTAAGCTGTAAAATGCTTTAAAACTAGTCCAATCCCTTTATTTACAAATAGAAAACTGTGACCTATCTATGTGTGACTTGCTCAAGGTCACAAAGCTAATTAACATAAAATTCAAGACTTTAATTTTTTATATTAGCTCATCTTTCTTACTAGATTTTGCTGCTCTCTTGTATTCTTTTCGTCTCTGTACAGTGGCATGTAGGTCAAGAAGTATGTATATAGTAGCAATCAAAATAATATTATAGTGTTATTGCAGAAGTGACCATTATATTCACAAGTCCTGCTCAAGTGAGGAGATTATACAAGGTATATGTCAGGAGTAGGGATCTTGGGGGCCATCTTAGAATCCTGCCCACCATACAACTCAATCTAGACCTATGTGACCCTCTCAAAATGCCTGTTCTTTCCATTGTACAATGGTATTTTTATGAAATGTCTACATAAAACAATATAAGAGGTGATCAGGGCCTGATAATTTTAATTTAGCTGCCTTATGTGTTTTTGTACGTCATATGAAAGAAATAGAGTTGGCAATAACTGCAGAGTTTTAGAAGCTTTAGCCACCATTCAAAATTCTCAAGCCTGCATTGATTGGACAATAATGCAGGGTATAGATTTGGGAAAACATATGTAAGGGAACCTAGTCCAGGTGGGACAAAAAGTTTAACATATTGTTGATATCACAGATATCATGAAGATTACAGGCATCATGAAAGGTGATGGAAATGATACTCATAGAAGTACTGGATTGGAATGACTGTACTTTTGAAACTTGAGCAATTAATTGTTGGTTGCTTTTTAGTTATTATATTACTTATACATATGTTTAGTTATTATATTACTTATACATATGTTTAGTTATTATATTACTTATACATGTTTAGTTATTATATTACTTATACATATGTTTAGTTATTATATTACTTATACATATGTTTAGTTATTATATTACTTATATATATGTTTAGTTATTATATTACTCATACATATGTTTAGTTATTATATTACTTATACATGTTTAGTTATTATATTACTTATACAAATGTTTAGTTATTATATTACTCATACATATGTTTAGTTATTATATTACTTATATATATGTTTAGTTATTATATTACTCATACATATGTTTAGTTATTATATTACTTATACATGCTTAGTTATTATATTACTTATACATATGTTTAGTTATTATATTACTTATACATATGTTTAGTTATTATATTACTTATACATATGTTTAGTTATTATATTACTTATATATATGTTTAGTTATTATATTACTTATACATATGTTTAGTTATTATATTACTCATACATATGTTTAGTTATTATATTACTTATACATGTTTAGTTATTATATTACTTATACATATGTTTAGTTATTATATTACTTATACATGTTTAGTTATTATATTACTCATACATATATTTAGTTATATTACTCATACATATGTTTAGTTATTATATTACTCATACATATATTTAGTTATTATGTTATACATATGTTTAGTTATTATATTACTTATACATATGTTTAGTTATTATATTATACATATGTTTAGTTATTATATTACTTATACATATGTTTAGTTATTATATTACTCATACATATGTTTAGTTATTATATTACTCATACATATGTTTAGTTATTATATTACTTATACATATGTTTAGTTATTATATTACTCATACATATGTTTAAGGATGCTATATTCTAGTCAGCATTGGAATAGCTTACTTAGAGTTTTCCTACTTAATCAGTCCCCTAATGCAAAGACCAAAGAATTAAAAAATAGAATCAAGAAGGATGGAATCTTCTTTTCATAAACGGTGTGATATCACATCTTGAATTCTCCAAAGTAGTAATTACTTACTTGGGAATCACAGAGATTTGGACCTACCAAAGAGATCGTAAGCTACTTTTAAGCCCAGTTAAATATCAAAAGTCAGAATAAGTTTATTAAGACTGATATTTTATACCCAGTTTATTTATAAGAATTAAATTGAGCTTCCCTAACATTCTCTGGACTGGTTCTATATGTAGAATTGATGGTAGAGGGGTTTCCAAGTGACTTTTATGACGATAACTGAAATTAAGAACAAAGATCATTCGAATAATTTCAAGGATTACATCAGTACGTAACTGTGATCAATATATTATGTAACTGACTTGGAAAAAACTAGATTCACAGACCAGGCTTCTTATTATTCTAAAGAACTATAACTCTAATCCTGTTTTTCTTTATGAGGGAATGATATTACTCATTTTTTGTTCTCTTTGGGATTATTAAATTACATGGGAAGTTAAGTCTTAACCTTAGATAGCTCATTTATGCTTATGTCTTCAGTATACAGGATGTATTTTGCATATTTGTTGTTTATAGCTGCCATAGTTTGGGGTAGTTTATTAAACAGAAATACATAAACTATTCATTCAGTTTTTACCACCCACAATTAGATTCCTATGCCATTTTCCCATCAAATGTTTCTTGTTCTTGTCTGACGAAGTATTTAACATATAGTAAAAGCTTGGTACATGGATATGCTCTCTTTTTTGTTATAAAAACAGTATAATAATGATAATTAAAAAATTGAAAAATAGACTCAACCCACCTAAGGTTTTTTCCCCCCTACTTATTTGTCTTTCTCTTTAGACTTTAACATTTCTTCTCATAGTTTTGTGTACATAACAATTTTTCTGCTTTTATTTTATGGAAGTAAAGGTCACATATAAAATCAGCATTTTAACCATTAAAGTGTACACTTCAGGGGCATCTAGTACACTAATGATGTGTAACCACTATCCATTACAGAATAGTGTTATCATTCCAAAAGGAAACAGGGTACCTGTTAGGAATCACTCCCCATTGTCCCCTAGCAATCACTTTCCAACCCCCTGGCAGTCACTAATCTCCTTTCTGTCTGTGTAGATTTGTCTATTCTGCAACTTTCCTATAAATAGAATTATGTGGTATGAAATTTTGTGTTGAGCTTCTTTTGCTTAGCATAATGTTTTCAAGGTTCATCTATGTTTTAGCATATAGTATTTCTTCATTTCTTAATTTTTTCCATGTGATTTGACATTATTACTTGCCTTTTAAAAATTGTGATTAAATATATATATAACATAAAATTTACCATTTAAATTACTTTTAAGCATACAATTCAAGAACTTAATAGTACATTTATCAGTGTTGCACAACCATCACCCCTACCTATTTCCAGGATGTTTTCATCAGCCCAAGTAAAAAATCTGTACTCATTAGACAATAATTCCCCATTCCTCCCTCTCCTAGGCTCCTGGAAACTTCATTCTGCTTTCTGTCTTTATAGGTACTACATACAAACGGAGTCATACCATATTTATACTTTTGTGTTTGGCTTATTTCACATAGCATTGTAATAGCTATTTTCTAGATTTAGCCATATTGTATCATGTAACAAAATTTCTTTCTTTGACTGAATAATATTCCACTGTATATTATTCAAGTTATATCTCATTTTATCTTTTCCTCTGATGATAAACATGGGTTATTTTTGCCTTTTGGTTATTGAGAGTAATACTGTTATCAACATTGGTATACAAAGTGTTGCTTCATTTCTTTTTATGGTTGAATAATATCCTTTGGTATAGGAAAACCACATTTTATTTTCCTACTCATCATTGGGTTATTTTACCTCATAGCTCTTAAGAAAAGTGCTGTTATAAACGTTCATCATGTACAGCTTTCAACATCTGTTTTCAGTTCTCTTGGTATATACTTAGGAAGTGTTAGATCATATGGTAATTCTGTTTTAACCTTTTGAGGAATTGCCAAATTGTTATCCACAGTGGCTGTACCATTATACATTCACATCAGCAATATATAATGTTCCAATTTTTCTATACTTGACACAGAGAACCCTTGTTATTTTACATTTTTTAAAATTATAGCCTTCTTAGTAGATGTGAAGTGGTGTTTCACTGTGGTTTTGATTTACATTTCCCTAACAACTAATGATGTTAGGTGCTTGCCATGTGCCTATTGGCCATTAGTATATTTTCTTTGGAGTAATGTCTACTCAAGTTCTTGCGGATTAAAATGCAGGCTTAAGGTAGATATGTTGATTTGATAATTTTTTTTTTTGCTGTGTTCCAATAAAGCTTTATTTACAAAAAGAGGCAATGGCTTAGATTTGGACAGTAATCTGGAGTTTACCAATGCCTGCTCTAACTAACAAAGCAAAACTACAAAAAGCTTTTCTCTTGCTTTAGTCAGTTCATTTTTTGAAGTATTGATTTGATAACTGATGTATTGCTATATGATTGCCATCATGGCAATATGATAGTGTGACTATTATTATTTTCTTTGGTGAGAATAATGAAAATCTAGTTTCTAAGCAACTTTGAATCTATACTACAATATTGTTATCTATGATTGTTATACTATGCATTGGATTTCAAGGATTTATTTATGTACTAGTTCTAAATTTGTACCCTTCAGCTACATCTCCCAATTTCTTCTAGCCCTATTCCATGGCAACCACAATTCTTCTTTGTTTTTATGAGTATAGCTCTTTTATATTCCATACCTTAGTGATATCATCCAGTATTTGTCTTTCTCTGTCTGACTTATCTCACTTAACATAATGCCCTCAAGGGCCATCCATGCTGTCACAAATGCCTTTGCTGATTTTGAAATAGATTATTTCTTTCTTGATGATTTTTTTTACCTGTTCACTCTATGTTAAGGATATTTTAAAGCTGAAATAGCGATATGTGGCCAACCTCACCATCACTTTAATATCCATGAATTTATCATAGGACTTTTTCTTAAAGAAATAAACCCATACTTATATGGACAGTTAATCTATGACAAAGGACCTAATCTATGACAATGGAGTGAGGAATGTGTCTTCAACAAATTGTGTTGGGAAAACTGAACAGCTCTATGTAAGAGAATTAAACCAGAACACTATCTTACACCATACACAAAGATTAGCTCAAGATGGATTAAAGACTAGGATGTAAGACCTGAAACTATAAAAAACATTGGCAAAACACAACATCAGTTTCAGGGATGTCTTTGGAGACTCAGTTCCAACAGCAAGGGAAATGAAAGCAAAATAAACAAGTGGGACTACATCAAAATAAACAGCTTGCTCACAGCTAATGATAAACTATCATGAAAATTGTGTGGGGGAAAATATTTCCACCTTATATATCCAAAAAGGGGCTAATACCCAAAATATAATGAGAACTCACACACCTCAGCAGAATGAAAACAAAAAACCCAATCAAAAAATGGGCAGAGGAGCAAAATAAACACTTTGCCAGCAGATGATTCAACAATTCCACTCGTCAGTATTTACCCTAAGAATGCAAAAAACACTAATTCTAAGGGATATATGCATTCCTGTGTCCATTGCAACACCATTTATAATATCCAAGTTATGCAAGAAGCCTATTGCCCAATGATAGATGAGTGGATAAGAAAGTTGTGGTATATATACACAATATACTAAGCTATAGTAAAAAAAAAAAAAGTGGAATCTTGCCATTCGTGACAGCATGGATGAAGCTTGAGGGTATTATTATGCTAAGCAAAATAAGTCAGAAGGTGAAAGATTTCCCTCATAGGTGAGATAGAAAGAAGTATAACAAAGGATCAGAAAAATAAACTGAAACAACTTCTAGAGTGTGACTGTAGAGTTGAAGCTATAGGAGAATGGTGAGGAGTGGGGACCAACTGCGGAAGGGGACCAATGCTGTACAGTGGATTATGGGTGCAGAGGTATGAACCTATATTCCTAATCACATACAATGTTGTAAACCAGTGTCACTTCCAAACAACGATACACAAAACTTATGGTAAAAAAAAAAAAGCTGTCATTCCCTGTAATTCTTTTAAATCTTTGACACTAAGTTAGAAAATGTATCTTCATTAATTATTTAACTCTTTTTAAATTATTTTTTATGTAATAGATGAAATATTTCATATTTTCCTCTGTAGTTTATTCACATTTTCAGAATCAGATATTTTTTTGAGTCTTTTATTTCTTTGTATTTGTCCTTACTGGAAACTGACTTAGATAGCTACTTAATAAATTTTGCCTGGTTGATTTAAATTCACAACAACAGCAGATTGTTCAACTGTTAATTCCACATTCAGAACATGTAATGCAATTGTTGATCTTTCAGTACCATATCCACAATAATTATGATCACAGTCAGGAATTTCATCTTTATGTGATTCTTAGCTTCATATTAAAAGAAAAGGACAATTAATTTGAATTAATTAAAATTCAGAGTTAATATTTGAACAAATGTTAAGGAAATTTTAATTGATCAGAAAAAGAGAAGGAGGAATGGTTGTTTAATAAGATCTTAAGTCTATAAACCGTTATTAATTACATAGATGATAGAAGGAACTGAAACTTCATCTGGAAGAGCTAGGCTAACTGATGAAAAAAAAAATCCCAGTGTGGTTATTATGAAACATTAAAATAAATTCCCTGGTAGAGAATAGGGTTTTCTGAATATCTGTCTCCCTCTGAATGGTTTACCAAACCACCAGGAAGCTGCCCAGAATGTTGTTGTAAGTGTGACTGAAACCTCTTTGGCAATGTAATGTAATGGAAAAAATTTTGTTTTCAAGAATGACTTTAAGGAAGAAAAGTAAATATTATATCATAGGAAGGAATAAGACACTTGAAGTAGTGGAAGAGCTAGTACTGGGAATATGCTTCTGTATGGAAGATCTTGATAAACTGTTTTCTAAGGAAGGTATTTCTGGTTGTGTAGCTAAAGAAGGTGAGTCCAGTTCTGTCTTTGCTGACTGGCAAGCACGAGGTTAGGACTGAAATTGAATTGTTTTTAGCACTAGAAGAGACTGCATACTACCACAAGTCCTCTTTTTTGCTATTCTCCAAGATAAGAACAGTATTTTCCTTAAATGTTGAATGAAGGCACTGAGGTGGGTGTATGATCTAGTAATGGAAACTAGTGGAGGGGAACAAAAGTCTGCCACCACAAAGTATGTCTTTTTGGCAAAAGCTTGAGTTTAGGGAGGGGCTCTGAAGGCAGAGTGGAAATTGCTTTAGATATTTATAAAATTTGACTCTCTAATGGCCTCTGCCAGGAAGATGTAATCTCCTTCTCCCTTTTCAATGATGATGGCAGAACTAAAATTTGCATTTTCTTGTTTACTGTCCTTTAACCTAGTAACCTCCCCAACTAATTGCCCACCCCTCACCCCAAGTCCTTCTGTGTTGGGTGAGCTATTTAAAATGGTGTCTGAAACCAAATGGGTGAGTTAATCATGTTGGGTCTCTCTCATGCATATATGAGGTAAACATGCTATTATTAAACTTCTTGTTTTTTGTTCTGATCAATCTGCTTCATCCTTATTTGATTATTTGCTAACCTCAAAGAACTCAGAGGGATGCAAGGTGATTTCCTTTGAACCATGTGACCAGGGCAAGGGTTGAGTTATGCAGAATTCCATTGTTCATGTTTATATTTGACATACCTTTCACACATTCAAGTATATTTATCACTTTTGACTTGGTGCCATTTTGGGAAGACGAAAATCTTAAGAATTTAGAAGTATAGCAGTAACTTCTCAAAGAAAAATTATTTGAGCTCTTACAGTTTTCAATCTCAGCTTTTCTGAAACTGAACTTGATTATTTTTTAATTAAAAATGAAATCAACATGTAATGCAGGCATATGATTTTTTCTGTTTTAACAAATACCTATATAAATAGCTAGTCACCCACCATTTCTTGACTTTTAGTTTCAGATTTTATGTCTTGACTTTTTATTTGACTTCATCTGTGTAATGAGCAATGGGGAATTGTGAACCTGCTGTTCTCATCTCGGAGCATTTCCTTTGTAAACACTGTTCTGGTTTGGTATGTTTGCTTTCTGATATTTAGGGTCTTGACTTGTATGAAGTCTTGAAGGGGAAGAAAATGAGAGTGTGCTAAACTTGTCATCTTTAACCGAATTATTAGTATTTTCTTGATAAATTATATTGAACAGCTTTAATACCCAGTTCTTATAAGTTATATGGATAAATGGAACAATAATGAGAAGCTAATATGTTGTGAGAGAGCAACTTATAAGGCATTTTATACTCTATTAGAAGAATATCTTGATTACAAAACCACTGCCCATTTTTGTATTATTGGCTCATTATTCAAGTAAATGTGTAGTAAGATTAAGGCCATTCTATTATTGATGAGTTCTAAAATTAGAGGGTTACTTTTCCCCCTAAAATACAGTACATTTTTAATTAGTAAGTTACATCAAGAAAGAGAAGTGTTTAGGACACACAAAGATAGTTTCTCAGCTTGAGAGAGACTAGTGATACAAGGATTTTACTCTTAAGAAGATTAAAGTCAACAAAGGTTCTAAATATGATGACTTTTTTAGATTTTATGATTCTTTTTCCTGATTGTATCTTGTGTAGATGCTCGTTTGATTTTAACTACATGAGTAAATATTTTTGTATTTGTAAACATGTTTTGAGAACATTTAAGTTGCTTTTATGCCATAGTACTCTTGTTTGATTTTTAAAATATAATTCCTGTAGTTGGCAATGTAGAGATCCATAAATATCATTTTTAAAATTAAGCCATACTTTTTATCTAATAAAACAAATACTCGGGGCCGCCCTAATGATGCAGCAGGTTGAGCCGCACTGTGAAGCGGCTACTACACAGCAACATAAGTTCGATCCTGGCCAGGGAGGGCACCCACACGGCACAGCTGACCTTTCCTGCCTCGCCCGCTGCTCCCCTCAGCAGTGTAGTTCAGTCCATCTGCCTTTTCTGCTCCCTGCTCTGTTTCTGGTGAATCCTCTCACCTCAGGTGACTCTGACCTTTTACAAGTTCTTGTATGCATAAATAAATCTTAAAAAAATAAAATAAATACTTGTTGAAAGCAAAATATTATGAGAAAATGAAAAACCAGCATTCTCTACTCTATGCACCCTGTCTTCAAGTCACAATGATAACCACTTTTAGCTCTTAGAGTTGTTTATTTTTAGGTGTATGTCCATTTTTCTAAAAACTATTCTTACACTGCTATTTCTTGAATTTTATTTTATTTTTTAATTGAGTCAGTTTTGCTTTACAACACTGTATATGATTCAAAGGTATAGGTTCACACCTCTTCAAATGTATGTTACCATCCACCCCCCAACCCCCAAGGCAGACATTTGTGGAACTTTAGTTTCAGATTTGACTTTATATTTTGACTTTTTTCTTATAAAATATAAGTCTTCAACTTTTATACAACCCCTTTCCACATCCTGCCTTTTAAATTATATAGTATTTTGTTAAAGATTATTTGGTATTTATGTAATTATGTAATTACTTATAGCTAAGCCACAATTACTCTGTGATTAAATTTCATTTTTACTAGAATTTTTGTTTTCCAAGACATTAATGATTATATTGTTCTTATTTTGACTGATTAGTTTTCTGTATGATTGCTACTAATTCATCCCCCAAATTTCTGACAGGGCTATAAATCTTTCACTGTCTTTAGACACATCTTTTCCCTCCCTCCATCTATTTTTTTCCTAATTTCTCCTTCCTTCACCCTTCTTCCCTTCTTTTTCTGCCTTCTTTGCCTTTCTCCTTTCCCCCTTTCCTCCCTCCCTCTTCCCATTTCCCTCCTTTCTTTCTCCCCTCCCTTACTACCTGTCCCTACCCCATACCTTTCCCCTACCTTCCTTTGCAAAGGCTGTCCCTTGGAAAATTCTAGCCTTCTACTCGAAATTGGATCAGTTGTTGTTAAGCTGACTGATCACATGTCATTCCAGGATCTTTTTTCAGTTCTCTTCTGGAATGTATCCTGTTGTTTCCTGGATAACATCTTCCTCTGTTAAGGTTTACTCTCTCAGTTTGAAACCATGTACCTTAGTAGCTACCCCAGAAAGGGAGAAAGAAAAGAAAAGAACAATTTTTTTTAAACTTTGTACATCTGAAAATGTCATTTTTAAAATATGTTTGCCAGTGTGGCTGGATGAAAAATTGTGGTTTAATCAAAGCTTAACCAGAAATCTTAACATTCTAAAAAAAAAAAAAAAAAAGGGAAGAAAAACCTGCATGAGGAGATTGAATGAAGGCTTACTTTTGTATTTATTTTGATAGATGCAAGCCATATGAATCTAATTAAAAGTAACTCGCTTATCCTGTTGCTTTTTGGTACTGATGTGTATAAAATTTTACTCAGAAATTTAAGTGATTTGTTCATAGAATCATGAATGACATGCTAGGTCAGTCTGGGTGTGTCCCTCCAGGACAGAAGAGAAAGTCAATGAAAAAGCAGGTAGGTGGAGAAACCAATCCAACTAATACTTATGGGAGATTTGCATTCAAGATTATTTGTTCTGGGTTTGTACATAAGAAATCCAACACTTTTCTCCTATACTTTTTTTTTTTCCTCTTGTGAAATGTCAGGCACCAGACTCTTAAAAGGACTCAAAAGCTGAGAAAATTGTCTTGCCAATTTTCGTTTGTTTTTGAATTGAGGTGAAACTGACATATAAAATTAACCATTTTGAAGGGAACGATTTAGTGGCATTAGTACATTGTGTAACTACCACCTTTGTCTAGCTCTAAAGCACTTTCATCACACAAAAAGGATTGCTAAATCTTGATCCTGATTCTTTTTTTAGAACATAAACTATAGTTTGGCTTTTCAGAATCTGGTCTTAATATATCAGTCACTCTGGAAACAAACCATTTTATTATATTCCGACCATTCAATTCCTTCAAAATTACATTGTACACAGTTTATAGTTTTCTTATCAAAAAATCACAGCGGAGTTAATGTCCCACTTTCCTATCATGTTCTTTGAATCTAGCAATGTAGAAATTAAATCAGAACATAGTATTAAAAATTAAATTAATATTATCATTATTGTTTTCATTTTGGGATATTTAGAAATGTACTGCTACAGAGTTTTGAAAATGTAGGCTAAAGAGTAGGAAAATCTCATCAAGAAATGGTTCATTTAGCAAATAAGTTAATAGCGCTGTGAATATTTCTGCCTTTTCCCCACCAGCACATTATGCTGCCATTTTCACAAACTGCAGTATGGTCATCATTGTCATTCTGTGATGGAGATTCAGGATGCAGGAAACTGGGCTTAAAGTAGGTGGCATTTCATGGAGAATAATTTCTCCCTAGTCAGAAAGGGTATAGGGTCTCTTTTTATCTGCTTTTTTTTTCCTTTAAATAATCTGCATCTGCTTTTATTTTTTCATTTTCTCCTAAAACTCTATTTCTAAAAATTAGATTGCCTTCGAGCAACCCCTAGGTATAGGGATCGCCATAGTGAAAATAGTTGATTTACACCATAGGATGAAGATTAGCCATAAGATTTGGTGATTTATGGCACAAGATTTGGAAGACATACAAGGTACTTCTAAAAAGGGGATTGTGGGAAGAATGCTGGGGGTGAGTGAGCCCTGACTTGTAAATGTTTGACAGTTTCTGTGGTGTAAACTCTCCTAGCTATAACCATTTCAGATTATTTGTGTGATGTCACTGAATGCAGTATCGTAATAGATGCTCACAACCTGCTCTTTTGCTTGGACTTCATCTCAGTTCACACTGGTGAGATACTAAATGCTGGGATTATCACCAGCAATGGGCTCTCATTTCTGTCTGGCCTGTTAGTGATCGAATTCAAGAGTACGGTAATAGGGGTCTGCTTTCTAAGTCCACTCCTGTTATACATGGTCTTAGCAAGGCCTTGAGACAGGACCTTAAGATTAAGTCGTTTATTTGGCTGGTGACACCAGGCAGCAGAATTGAGGAAGCTGGCAAAGTGATGGAAAGAAAAGCCTAGTGTAAGTTAAGCCTACTGTGCCAGCAAGGCACAGAGCAGGTTCTCTATGATTTGGACAGATGGAGGCGTCCTGGAGCCCTCAGTAGCCTTTCCAGGGTTTTATTGATCTTCCTGTAACAGTGAGGCAACCAGGTACAGGGCAGGGAATGTGCCCAGGAGACCAGGAGACCAGGATCCCCGCAGGCCTCCTGGGCCCTGGTAAGTCTTCACTCTCTCTGGGCTCTTTGGTGTTCTCTCATGCCTCTGCTTCTACTGGCTCTTCTTCTCCAGCTGCTGCTGCTGCTGCTGCTAGTGTGCCCATGACACTGCCCTTATATGCCCAGTCTCCCAGTCTCGGTGCGCCCACTGCGCAGGCCCACACCCTACTCCAGGTGCCCATCATCAGGGATGCGTGTAGAACCTCAGGGGTGTATCACTGATGCTAATGGCAGGTGGAATAAACCTGGCAGGAAAAATGGCAGGACGGTAGAATAAACCTGATAACTTCCATTTACCCTACACCTACATTATCAAAGTCACAGCTGACACTGTTGGGGATCCCTCAGAATGTGGCATCAGCGAGGCCCAGACAGCTAAAGAGATGTGAGGTGTGACACTGACAATGTTGCAGTAGGAAGTTGCAGTTTGCCAGGAACTGACCTCCACAGCTGTGACTGGAATCAGAGGTAAGCTGGGGAGGTGTGGGCAGAGAACCAGAAGTCTCTGATATAGGTGATACTTGGTTCCTAATGGTTTAAAAGGTGAACAAAAAAGCATTTATTTACAATGAAGCTACTTTATAGGGTAATTGATCTTGTAGGGTTGTTTATCAGAGGATAAGGAGGATTTTTTTTTTAAAGATTTATTTTATTCATGCATACAAGAGCTGGGGTACAGACCAGAGTCACGGGAGGTGAGAGGATCCACCAGAGACAGAGTGGGGAGCAGAACAGGCAGATGGACCGAAATACACTGCTGAGGGGAGCAGCAGGCGAGGCAGGAGGGGTCTGCTGTGCCATGTGGGTCCCCTCCCTGGCCGGCAGTAGGAATTGAACTCGTGCTGTAGTGGCTGTGGTTTGCTTCATAGGGCATTGCTTAACCCACTGCGCCACCAGGGAGGCCCAGGATAAGGAGGATTCTTAAAAAATTTTTGTAAAAAAATATAATTGTGTTTTCTTCTCTGTAGGTTAAATGTAGTGCCAGGATAGCACAGGGCAGGTTCTCTATGATCCAGGTGAAGGAGAAGTCCTGGAGCCCCAGTGGCTTTTATTAATTTTATTAAGTCCTCAGTGGCTTTTATTAATCTTTCTGCATCACTTGTAGTGAAGAAACTAGGTATACAGCTGGTGGAGAGGCTGGGGGAGCCAGGAGGCTGGCAGGCCTCCTAGCACCGGTGAATCTTCACCCTCTGTGGCTCTCTACTACTTCCTCTGAGCTTCTACTGCTTCTTCTCTCCTATCGCTGCTGCTCCTGCTTACTGTTCACTCTGCTCCTGCTGCTTCTCTTATTTTTATTGCTATATTTCTCCTGGTGTCCCCATGATACTTGATGGTATTTGACCTGCCAATATATCAAATACTTCTTTACTACTCTTCTGTAGTTTTCATATTCACAGTGATGCTATGCATAAGTGGAAAAGTGACAATTTTATTATGTGTTTTAAGGTAAGTGTGCCTGACTATTTGCACAATTAAATGAAAATACATAGTTTATAATGCCTTATGGTCTACATAGTCCTTGCCTACTTAGTAACTATGAATTTTATTCCAGGTTGTGAAAAAAAAAGACAATGGAATTCTTTTTAAAAAGGTGTAGATTTCTGGTATTTTAACCATGTACAGTCATACAGGAAAAAGAAACAGTTCTTATAAAGAAGCAATAAAATTCTTCAGAGAAATAGATTAGTAAATTTCTCTGTAAAACTGTGATGGTCATTTCCTTCATATTTAGATGAGACTTGATTTACTTTTGTATGATCTGAAAAGCCACTATATTTGCTTTCTTAAAACAGAGATAAGTTGTTTGAAAGGTAATTTTAAATTTGTGCTCTTAGGAGGCCAAAAAGTGATTCAACCGTTTAAATAATATTGATATTACCACACTCCTTGCTCAGTACCTTTAGTTTAAGATGCTACTTTACTCATTTTTTACATCACTTACTGCTAGGTTTTGAGGTTAGAGTGACAGAGACAATTTTTTTGACAATTTAAAATTGAATTAATTAAACTTGTGTTTATCATTTAGAAGTATTATAACATATTATTTAAATAATTTGAGATGAAAATTCAGGTTCAATGACAATAAATGTCAATTTCATCCCAGGTGTTCTGTAACCATGAAAATAACTGACTTCCAAACCTTAAGAGCAAGTTTTTTTCTAGGACTATCAATACAAGATGCTCTGGTTTATTACTATATTCAGTGAACTGATAGGGTGGTTAATTAATTAAAGAAATGTCACCCAGAAGGTCTGTGCTGAGAATTTTCATTAAGAAGTTGAAAAAGAAGTAAGAAAGTAATCAATGAACTAAAGCAGACATGATTGACTTTAATTACTGTGCTGGTTAAGGTTATTGACTAACAGCAAGATTGGCTGTCAAAGTTGAGGCATAGTGCTGTGAGAAAATTAAATGAGAAAAATTAATGAGAAAAGCATTCATTTTAGAACCTTTGTTATCACCAAGGCGATAAGGTTAATGTATCAATTTTGGTAGTTCTGAAAGAGTTGAGATTTTTAATTTTAATGCCAAATACACCCTGACTAACATTTAAATGCTGTATCTAGGTTTACACAGAATGAGCTAGAGGGAGAGAGAGAGAAGTTAGGTGATAAATTTGATATATAAAAACAATAAACAAGACAACTGTAGTTTATACCATAGTAGTAACTGTAAAGATGGAGAAGTAATGGCTTTGAAAGATAATTGAGAGATAAAATTAATAGAGCACCCATTATATTATGCTGTTGACATCTTTCATTACTACATCGAGGCAAATATAACTTCATCTAGGAAATTTTCCTTGATTACTCACTTCACCTAGAGCAGTCTTTCGTTCCTTTGAAATCCCATAGCTAATGATACTTCACCATGAATTATAGTTAATTTTCAGGTGCCATGCTGTTATGGATACTGGCACTGCCCCTAGCTTTCATTGCAACGGTGAAGGCAGACCAGGTTAACAAATAAATAAACTTGCAAGGTTCTGATAAGTGAATGGGAACAGTGAGATAAGGTAATCAAGCAATACCTCTCTTAGAAGGTGAAAGATTATATCAAGGATGAGATGAGGCAGACATGTAAATAGCTGGGAGAAAATAATTTCAGGAAAAGAACAGTAAGTACAGTGTCCCTAAGGGAATGACTGGGTATTATTTTATAAACAAAACTATAATTGAAGTCAATGAACTTGGTGGAAAAGTGCTATAAATCAAGATGGGAAAGACTGACAGGAGCCAGATGATGCAGAGCCTTGTTGAGTTTGTAAGAAATTTGGATTTTCTGTTATGAGTCATAAGACGCTGTTGACTACTTTTTTAAATTTTATTTTTTAAAGATTTTATTTATGCATCCAAGAGCTGGGGTACAGGCCAGAGTTGCAGGAGGTGAGAGGATTCACCAGAGACAGAGTAGGGAACAGTGGGCAGATCAACTAAAATACACTGCTGAGGGGAGCAGCAGTGAGGCAGGAGAGGTCTTCTGTGCCATGTGGTTCCTCTCCTTGTCCCGGAATTGAACTGGCACTGCAGTGGCTGCAGAAGTCCCACAGTGTGGTGCTCAATCCCTTGTCACCAGGGAGGCCCAGATATTGAATGTTTTTAAGCAGAAGAATAAGGTTAGCCAAGCTGCGTTCTGAAAGGTCACTTAGATGCTGTATAGAGAATAGATTGCAAAGGAATAGTTGCAACTGTGAGTAGTTGGAATGGGGGTAAAGTGAAAAATGGATGTGTTAAAGATAACTTGGGAGCAGAATTAAGAGAAATTCTTGACTGTGAGGGAAAAGAATGAGTGATGGATGACTCCTAGGTTTTGGTTTACTCAATTAGGTAATCATGTCAATTTCTAGAGTGAATAACAGAAATAGGTTTGAGAGGCAAAATCAAGAACTTTTCTTTTTGGAAATTTTAATTTTGAAATGCTATCCAAATTAGTAGGCTGTGGAATGTATGTCTCTGGGGTTCATGAGAGAGGTTTGGATTGAGGATACAAATTTGGGAATTCTACCCACAACTTGGTACAATAGGGAGACTTTGATAAACCTCTTCCCTAAGCACAATTTAAAAATGTGAAATTTCCTGTAATTTTTACAAGTTTATTGCTAGTGATGGGGAACTGTCCCATGAAGATTTTCTACTGTGCCTGGTTATTTGCTGAACAGGCTGGGAACTAAGACAGTGCAGTGCTTGGGCCAAACCAGGCATGGTGAATCTTCTCAATGAGGAGGAACTGCAAGGCCATCACACTCATGTATGTTGGGACTGTTAATTAAGAATCTGGTAGAGATCCTGCCCTCTTCCCTCCTGGAAGATCAGCTAGAGATAGCTGTTGCCTGCCCATCACCATATGCTTTCTCCCCCTGTGCATGGTGAGCCCCATTTGTGGAGAAATGTGGTGAGGAGGTGGGGAGTTTGGTCTCCTTGAAGCAGTGATCAGAACTTACTCTGAAAAAAGAGACGATGTGGAGTAAATACCTGTTGGAGTAGCCCCCCCGCCCCCGCCCCGAGACTGAGTCCTTGGACCCTAGCTCCCCAACCCCACTTCACCTGCTGCCTAGCTAAACAAGAGAAACACACAAAAATAAACCCATAGCACCTTAACAGGAAAAAACCAAACAAGGCAATATGCATGCTTAGGAAGCAAGAACATCTGTACAAAAGGTGGAAAAGTTGCAAGAGAAGAAATGAAGTCTGGAGACCAATATCAAGAACAAGCTTTTGAGGCCCTAATAGGCAAGGATTTTAGATTAAAAATCTTAAGAAAATTCAGTGAAATCCTAGCAGTTTAAACAGACAAAAGTTTCCTCCCCAAGTTCAGGAAGAAGAAAAAGATGTCCCTTTCACCATTACTGTTCAACACAGTATTCAATGCTGATATTCTAACCAAGGAAGAGAAATAAAAGGATCCAAATTGGAAAAGTGAAAGTATTAGTATTCACAGATGATATGATGACATACTTAGAAATTCTAAAAATGGCTACCAAAACTCTACTAAAATAATAAAATAATACAGTAAAGAGAAAGGATACAAAATCAATACACAAAAACCTGTTTCTTTATGCAAACAATGAAGAAGAAGAAAGAGATTAAACAGTTCTCTTTACAACCGCATCAGAAAGGACGAAATAAATGCCTGAGAGTAAACAAACAATGTGAGGGATTTATATGCTGAAAACTGTAAGATATTATCAAGGATGATAAAAGAAGAAGCTAAGAAGTGTAAAAATATCATGGGTTCATCAATTGGAAAAATAAACATTGTTAAATGACCACGTTGCCTTAAACAATTTATAGGTTCAATAAGAAACCTATCAAAATCCTAATGACATTTTCAGGAAAATAGAATAAAGAAATCTAAATTATTTTTATTATTTTAATTTTTATTTATTTTTCTTACAATGTTTGCTTTCTAGGTGCAGTCCCATAGAACTTCCATGACCAACATCACCAGTTCTTTGTGCTCTTCCTGTCCCTGCCTTGATACCAATACCTCCCTCCTCCCTCTAGAATGTCTCTGTTTTATAGTTGTCTGTTTATTTTTGTTTTGTTGTATTGTGTTTTTTTGTTATTGTTATTATTTTTTCCCTTGATCCCCTATATTCCTCCTATAAGTGAGACCATCTGGTATTTTTCTTTTTCCTTCTGACTTATTTCACTGAGCATAAACCCTTCAAGGTCCATCCATGTTTCTGTGAATGGCTCTTTTTATCTTTATATCTTTTTTGATTGCTGAATAATATTCCATTATGTATATGTACCACATTTTCTTGCTCCAGTCATTATTTTTGGGTATTTGGGTTGATTCCAAGTCTTAACTATTACAAGTAATACTACAATAAACATAGGGGTACATGCATTCTTTTGAATAAATGTTTTTGTGTTCTTTGGATAAATCCCTAGGAGTGGAATTGCTGGGTCATTTGGTAGCTCCATTTTTAGTAGACAGCTTTCTACTTTCCATACAGCTTTCCATAGAGGTTGGATCAGTTTTTTTTCCCACTAGCAGTGTAAAAGAATTTCTTTTTCACCACATCCTCACCAACGTTTGTTGTTGCTAGCTTTTTTTTAGTATGTGCCATTCTTACTGGCATCAGGTGTTTTCTCATGGTGAGTTAACTTTGCATTTCCCTGATTATGAGGGATGATGTCATTTTTTCATATGCCTTTGGCTATTTGCATTTGCTCTTGGAGAAGTGTCTTTTCTGCCTTTTTTTGGACTGGGTTGTTTACTTTGTTTTTCTTGAGTCTTATGAGTTCTTTGTATATCTTTGTGATCGGTCCCTTATCAGTTGCATGGAGTGCAAAATTTTTTTCCCAATCAGTGGGGTGTCTTTGTTTTGGGTAATGTCTCTTGCTGTACAGAAGCTTTTGATTTGATGTAGTTCCAGATGTTTATCTTTTCCTTCACTTACCTTGCTCTAGGTGATGTGTTTTTAAAGATGTTGCTGAGATGTATGTCAGGTATTGTTTTGGCTATCTTTTCTCCTATATATTTTATGGTTTCAGGTCTTATGTCTAATTCTTTGATCCATTTTGAGTTGGTTTTGTGCATGGTGAGAGGCAGTGTCCTAGCTTCATTCTTTTGCATGTAGCAGTCCAGTTTTCCCAGCACCATTTATTGAACAAACTGTCTTTGATCCATTCCAAATTTTTTGCTCCATTGTCAAATATTAGTTGTCCATAAATCTTTGGAATTGTTTTTGGGTTTTCTATTCAGTTCCATTGGTCTGTGTGTCTGTTTTTGTTCTAGTACCATACAGTTTTAGCAATTCTAAATTTTCAGTGGAGTGACAATATGCCCTGAATAACCAAAATAGTCTTGAGAAAAAAGAAAAATGGCAGTTTTACACTGCTTGATTTCCAACTATACTAAATAAATACTGATAGTAATTAAAACTGTATGGTACCGGAACAAAAACAGAAACACATACCAATGTATTGGAATAGAGAGCCCAGAAATAAACCCACATAAACCTTGAAAACTGGTTTTGACAAAGGTGTCATAATCATAAAATGGAGGAAAGAAGTCCTTTTTAACACGTGATGTTGGGAAGCTTAGACATCCACATGCAAAAAAAAAAAAGGGAAATTTTTCTGTAGAAACAAAAAGGATAAAACAATTGGATATAAAACTTGAAAACATAAAATACATTAGAGAAAACATAGGTAATATATTCCCACATGTCAACTCCAGAGATGCATTTAGGGACATTACCTCTAACAGCATGGGAAACAGGAAAAATAAACAGGTGGGACTATAGAAGACTGAAAGCTCCTGTACTGCAGAAGAAAGCACTGATAAACTAAAAATGCAACTTACATATTGGGAAAAGATTTGCACATCACACAGGCAACGAGGGGTTAATTTCTCAAGTATATGAAGATCTTGTACAACTCAACAACAAAATAAATCCAATCACAACAGGACAAAAAATCTAAATAGACATTTCCCCAAAGAATTCAGATGACATATAGGCTCATAAAGAAATGTTCAGCACTATTTATTATGCGGGAAATACAATTAAAACCACAATGAGATACCATCTTATCCCTGTGAGAATCACCTATGTTAAAAAGTTGAATCAATGAATGTAACATGTGGAGAAAAAGAAACACTTATCAATGTTGGTGGAAATGTAATAATCTATTGCAGTCTCTGTGGAAAATGGAATGGTGGTTCCTCAAAAATAAAAATAGAAATACATTATGATCCAGCAATATCACTTCTAGGTATTTGCCCAAAGATTGTGAAATCACTCATACAAAAAATATTTACAGACTTCTGTGTTCACAGCAGTATTATTCACAATAGTGAAGTCATGAACCATCCTAAATGCCCAGTGACAGTGTGGAGAAATACATTGTGAATATAGAGTCAAAGGACTACTAGTCAGCTATTAAAAATATGAAATTATGCCTTTTGGGACAAAAGGTAGATCTTCAGATGACTGTGCAAGTAAAATAAGTCAGTAAATACAGTTATCTTATGTCTTCATCATTTACAGAATGTAGTCATGGAAAACAATAATACAAATAACCAAAGAAAAACTAGCAAACCACAACAAAAAATTATTCTTAGAATCAGAAAAATATCATGGTTGCCAGAAGGTGTGGGGAGGAAGGGGTAAGAAGATAGGGGAGGGAAAGTGGTTGGGTACTGGCACTGGGGCTTTGGTGGAGGATGAGTGAAGCATGTGCATACATGAAACGGTGAAGTTGTAACCCAAAGTAATATTGTTGTGTAAATTATTGGCAAATCAATAAAAAGGAAAAAAAAGAATGTGACAAATCAGGAAAGAAAAACCCTACAGATTTGGGAATCATTAGCAAAACGGTGTGCACTGCTTTCTTGAGTAAGCTAGTTTACTTTATCCCTGCATTTCATTTTACTTTGTTGTATCTACTTTTTTCCATTCATTAATGACACATTGGGATCCATAATTTTCCTGCTATTTTAACTTTGTTAAAGTCTGCTCAGTAATAACACAGAGGATGGAAGAAGAGAAGGCAGTAAGATATAAAAAAAAAAAAATGTAGAAGCACTTTGGGAACTAATTAATTCCATTAGGAAAGGCAGGATAAGGATAATGGGTATCCCAGAAAGGAAAATGACAGCAGAGAGAAACACATAGCTTATTCAAAAAATATGAGGTGAAAACTTCCCACACCTGGGGAGGAATTGAATATACATATCCATGAAGATGAAACACATCTGGGACCTACAAGACTCATGGTATTGTAACTATTAAGCATTCAAGACAAAGACTATTGCAGGCAGGCAGGAGAAAAGAACAGGCATTCTGATTAAGTTTTCATTATACTTTTCAAAAGATACTCTGCGGTCAAGGAGAGAATGGAATAACATTCAAGTTACTCAAGGGAAAAACTACCAAGTTGGGGAGGGACGTAGTAGACTATGGTGTAGGACTATGGGTGATTTGGTGTTATGTGTGGTGTGATGACTTACATGTGAAGAGGTGTGAACCTATATCTCTGATTTACCTTTTTTTTTTTTTTTAAAGATTTATTTATTTATGCACACAAGAACTAGGGTACAGGCCAGAGTCCAGGGAGGTGAGAGGATTCACCAGACAGAGCAGGGAGCAGAACAGGCAGACGGCCGAAACACACTGCTGAGGTCAGCAGCGGGCACAGCAGGAGAGGTCTGCCTTGCCATGTGGGTCCCCTCCCTGACTGGCGGCAGGGATGGAACTCGTGCTGCAGTGGCTGCGGTTTGCTTCATAGTGCATTGCTTAACCCACTGCACCACCAGCGAGGCCCCTATCTCTGATTTACTTAAAGTGTTATAAACCAATGTTACCTCAATTTGAAAAATAGAAATAATGTTGAAAAAATTTAAGCACTAATTAAGCATTACGTAAACATTAATTTCATAAAATAGTGAGTCAAACTGGAGCAGTACAAAAAATGATGAAAGGAGCTCTCCTAAATTAAAGAAAGTCACAAAAATTTGAGAGAAACAAAGACAAAATTACCAGTAGCAAGCCCTCAACATCAGCTGTCACCCTTAGCATGAATGGACTGACTCACCTGTCAAAAGCATGAGTGACTGGTTGGATTAGATAACAGAACCCAACTCTGTTGTTTCCATTTAAGCTCCAATGATAAATATAAACTCTAAATTAATGGTTGGAAAATAATCCTACAAGCAATTTGGGATCGTGCTAAGTGAAATAAATGAGAAGGAGGAAAACTAATACTGACTGATTTCACTCATAGGTGGGATTTAGAGAAACAAAACAAAGGGACAGACAAAAACAAACAAAAACAAACTTAGAATATGATTGTAGATTTGAATTTCTTGAATGTGGAGGGGGAACATCAGTGGATTATGGTGGTGGATTATGAAGTTTTGGTTGTTTGGGTATTGTGTAGTGATATACATTTGAATATATGTGAACTTGTAACTCTAAATCATATATACATCATTAATGTTACCTCAATTGAAAAATTATAGTTTTAAAAAACAACATGATTTATTTTCTGAAAGCTATCAAATTAAGAATAATTCTTAAGGGTATCCAAGATAATTATCTACATTTCCTTTCCACCTCTTTATGCCCTCTTAATTCAATCTCTTTCCAATAAGAAATTTAAATTTGAGACTTCATTGAATTTTTTATAGTTTCAGAAAGCAATTAGTCACTAATTCAATAGTGACTCAACCAACTCGGAAGCCTTCTTTAATACTTATCCAAAGATTCATAAAACATATACTATGTTCACAACACCAAGGAGCTTCTTAGAAAGTCTTGTTGAGTGACTGAGGACAGTCCTGACATCATGAACCAATGACAGTTTTGATTACTTCAGGAGGATTACTCTTAATGGCCCTGATTTATCGTCTTTCTGTTTCCTTTTTCTTTTTCCAGCTCTACTACTGTTAACCTTTGTTTGCTTGCAAGAGGAATGTGAGCCAAAATTTTAAAGTTTGAGACATATAAATAAAGGAAACAAGTAAATAGGGAAGGAGAATAAATACTGAACAAGACTGGGCAAGGTGACAAGAAGGAATTACTGTGAAAACTGGAAGGGGGCCAGGGTGCAGGATGTAGCAATTATGTAGTTCACAGGAACTTTTAGTGAGTAGCAAGCCTTAGTGATCACCCAGAGAAATCCGGAATTTTCTGGTTTTGTTTGGTTTCCCATAGTTATTGATGGAAATTTGACGTAGGTGATCTGTGTTTTCTGTCAACCAACCCATGTAAATTCAAAGGACAATGTGGCCAGTGCTTATGAAATCCCGTATGATTGGAATTGCTAGGAAGAGGACCTCTTGTGGTTCTTTTGGGAAATACTTCAGCTAAAACCTATTGTGGAGCTCTGTAGACATTTTTATTAGAAGAATCAAAGAAACAAATTCCATAAAACCCTTAAAAATTACAGCTCAGATATTTAAAATATTTAATTATTTTGACAATAAGGGCCAGAGTTGCTTCAGTATTTCATCTTTGTGGAATAAAATGTAATTTGAAACACTTCAGGTTTTTCCATTTAATTCACATATTCCTTAGAATAGTGGTTTTCGTTTCTATTTTGCAGATGAAAGGAGAGTGCAGAGCAGGTAGGTTTTATTTGTGCTTTTACAGTGGGGGCAGACTGGCTTATAGTAGAATTTGGTATCTTGGGTTCCATTCAGCAGTCTGGGTTTAGAAAACATTCATTATGAAAGTTCTAAAGCAAAAACTTCTATTTTGCAAGTGTCAAGTGATTTCTTTATTCAAGAAAAGATGGATTGAGAGACATAAAACTTACTCTTTGTCTTCACTGTGAAAGAGGCTATTCCTAGATTCTCCAGGGGGAAAAATCTGCTTCGAAAAAATCTGGGGAGAACAGTATGGTACTAAGAACCTTTAGAGAAATATAATGTCAATTACTTACATTTCAAAGGAAGCTACATAAAATATAGTTATTTCTCTAGAAATTATATAAAATGAAATCTATTTTGTAGCTCTCTCTGACAATCCCCAGACCCTGTCTTTCTTTCCTCTTGGCTTTCATATTTGTTCCAAGAGAGTTTGTGAAACTAATACATAAATACCTTCCCTTTATTTTGAATTTATCCTTTTAAGAACAAGAATGCCAATACTTAAATGAGTAGTTCTGTTTTCAGGGAAGTTACCATTTACTGTTTTAGAAGCTATTGGAAGAAAGTTACAGAAGTGATAATGTCTAAGAAATGCAGTGCAAGTTCATGCAGGGTGTCAAGGATTTGATGACATGATAAACCAGAAGGCAGGGATATGCAAGATTGTTCCAGTGAAAGTTGAGGTATGAAGGGAAGGCTATATTAAAAAAAAAGGGAAGAAGAAATACCGAAAATCATAGCCATATATTAAAAAAACTCATTGGAGACCTCTTTTTTGGTGACTTTAATAATAGTTCCATTTGTTGAATTTTTGATAAATTTTTACTTTCCTTAGTAATAATTATGAACTGCTACATAACTTGTGGAAGCAGTTTGAATACTTGATGCAAAGGGATAAGACAGGGTAGATTTTAGAGGAAAACCTCAGATGGAACACATCATCCTGTAGTACTGAAGACACTGAATAATACATAATTGATCTTTTAATGTATGATTTCCTAAACTTTTATTATCACTGTTTTATCATTTTTTCACTCTCAATAACTGCATCATTCATCTTTAATTAGATGTTAGAGGTCCTTATTTTGGAAAGGGACTAGAGAAATGAAAATCTAACTTATTTGGAGCTTCCTGCCAGCTATGTTTGTAGATCTCTAGGCAAAGTATGTGCCTGGCCTTTTTCAGCGAAGTATTTTCAGTAACAAGTTGTCAGTGAGGTCAGTGACTAGCAGCTCAGGATTAGATACCACCCACCCTGGCTTGTAACCTCCCCTTTCTTTCTTATCCTGGGTAAACGACACTCAGCTGAAGTGACTGCCCCACTGTCACTGGCTCTCAATTTGGTACTCTGTAACTCTGTGACTAATCAAGAAGTCTGTTTTTGTTCTTTTTTCTCCCCCCCCAAAGCTCTTTTTGGAAAATTCCCCTACAGGAACTGAATTTTAAGCCCATTTACTTTTTAGGAAGCTACAGAAAGGTAAGAGTCAAGTTTATAAAGAGAAGAGTTGAACTTCAGTACATTCTTTTTTTCTGTGTTGAATTGCTCTGCTTTAGTTATATATTGTAGGCTTAAAATGTGGGGTTTCATTCTGAATTAAAGAACATCACATTATTATATAAAACGGGAATGTTTTGACTAGTTATGATGAGAAATGTAGGCTTTCATGCTAATTTTAAAGTTAAAAATAACTTTCAAACTAGTGCCAGGAGAAACTAGTAGCCAAGGTCGTGCTTTGCATTCAGAGAGTTTCTGGCTATAAAAAGCCAATTGGGATACTGTGCAGGAAAAGATAAGATATGGCCTGTATGCTTGTGCATTGGCATGGGGCTGTAGCAAAAGGAAGTAAAAATAGAAAATGTTTGAAGGGATTTAACTTTCAACTGAAAGATTATTCACAGTAAATGATTCTTTTAAGTGAGATAATGGCAAAAACTTTTTTTTTAGTTTAATGTTTATTTTGCAATTGACAGTAATGGTAAGAGGTTAAGGAATCTTTTGAAATTGTTTTAGACGCATTTGTAATCAAGTGAAAATCATACTATATGGCGTGAATATGATATGTAATAATCATGTAAAGAGACAGTCACTTTCTGATAGGGTCTGATTTACTGCCAGTAGTTACTCTCGGTTGCACTGAGGGCAGATCTGGACGGAATAACGTTCAGATAGAAACAGGAAGACTTTTAGATTAGCATTAGGGAGTTCATTGACTTTAAGGATGTTAAGTCTCTGATAAACACCACTAAAAAACTTCCAACATCTCTGACAACACATAAGAGCAATGCTTTGCTTCAAATACAAAAAATGGGAAATATGGAAATTCAAGTTAGACAGATTGAAATATTGAGAATAATTGCAATTTGGAAATGTGGCTATCAACAATCAAATTTGAATGGCATATTTGGTTGTGCTATTAAGATTTCATTACACAGTATAAAAATCTACCTGAGTGACAGCATAGGAGAAATTTATTAGATGGGAAACTCTTAACACAAACAATAAAGACAGTTATACCCATTTGTTATTCCTTATACATAGTCTGTTTTCCTTTTCATTTGAGTAAAATATTGGGATTTTTAAAGTAAAACATTTACTTTTCATGTTAAAAATAACACAAATTCATTGTCAGAATTTTGAAAGCATAGAAAAAATTATGTGTAATATCATTGGTATATTTCCTTCTAGTCTTTTTTCCTCTGCATGAATTTAAAGTAATTGCAATAATACTGCAGATGAAATTTGGAATATTTTTTTTAAAGTTTTAATCAAAACATTTCCATGTAATGTTTCATATTCTACATAGAATTATTTTAAATTGCTGTGTAAGATTCTTCCACGTGAATGGATATAATAGTATTAATCTAGGTGTTATGGTAAAAGTCTAGGTGTTATGGTAAAAGTAATTATCTTTGTGTGTATGTTTATTTTCAAGACTATTTCTTTAGAAAAATACTATTTCTTTAAATTCTATTTTCCCATGTGGATTTGTTGGATTAAAGAGCATGGATCAAAGGCAAAAGTTGTGATTTTTAAGAAGATGGATTTTTAAGAAGAGGCACTGTGAAATTTCTTGTCTACCAAATGAAATATTTATTGATTGTCTATGATTTAAAAAACATTGTTATCAGGCACTTAGATAGCAATATATTAAGTGTTTGGAGGGACAGAATCACTTCTATTTACAAGATTTCCATGTATGGACTTTTATAGAAATCAACAAAGCAGTGTGTCAGAGCTGAAAATGCTTCACCTCTACCTGAGACCAGCAGACTGTATAATTAATCATATTACTTTAGACTTCAGAACAATAGAATTGTGTTCTAAGACCTCTGTACATTCTTATTTATTTGAATCTTATGATCCAACTATAACAAAAAAAGTATAGATGTAGGAAGACTGAATAGCTATAACATTTGGGAAATTAGATTTGCAGAAAATCTGTTGGCAGTAGAATGGAAAGAAAAAGGATAAAGGACAGACTTAAGACCAGAACTCCAGTTTGGGTTTTTCTGCTTAGGGAAAAATGAGGCTGGAATAGGGCGTGGCTAGCGTGGTAGTCTGGGAAGACACAAACTTTTAATGTTAGTGTTGAATTTGAGAACTGTGATTGTAGAAATAGAATATATTGGAGGAAAACAGCTAAGGAATTGGTAATAAATAAAACTGTTTGATATTTTAGTGGTAGTGATTTGTCTAGAAAAAGCAAAGTGGAGAAGTAGAGATACCAATATGACTTGGAGGAGGTGTGGTCTAAGATTGTGAATTTTAAAAGAATATATACTGCTTGTATTAATTTTTTTAATTGTGGAGTTTTAGTTTCAGTAATATTTACTGGAAGACCACAGCTATGGAAGGATGGGAGTTCCTTCAAAATTTCTGTTTGCATATTTCTTCTTTTTCTTGGGAAGAGAAGGAATTAAAAGTTAAGAAGAGAAGTTGGCAACCCAATCTTGCCTGAAGAGAAACTATGTACTTTGTAATGAAGACTTAAAAATAGTGTTTATTTATGGATCATTGACTCATGGGAATGTTAGTCTAGAGACTCAGAAAGCGTGATTTTCTGATTCTCGTTTGGATACTGGGTTTTAAGCGAAATGTTACTGTGGGATGGAACTCCTGAATTTAGTCTAGCTGCAAATCTAATGGGAAGTGACAGATAATTGAGCCTACAGATTTTTAAAAAGTGAACAGGACTATTAGCTGTTGCACCTGATTTTCACATGCTTAATTACTGTTTTTAGCTACAATATTGCTGACTGGTACATAGCCAGTAATCTGCTACCAATTTAATCACTAACTTCCAGGGTTTGAGAAATGATTTTGAGTTCTTTTGTGCAAAATTTTAAGGCAATTTTATATGGCATTTCCCCTTCCCTTTCATTATCCTTACCAACTTTCCAGTATGCTTGTGCTGCTTCGGGTCCCTGCATCAATGTTGAAATAGATTGAATGGAGAATGCAATGTTTAGCACAAGACAGACCTTCATATACTAGTAGTTGAGCACATAATAAAGGGCTTACTTTTATATCTAACACTATTTAAAGTGTGATAGTGGTTCCACAGTGTCTGCTACTGGTCCATGAAAGGGGATGAGAAGTTTGTAACAGAATATAAATCATCTATGCCCTAAGACTTTGTAGCAAGACTTTCTAGATGACAGATGCCATAATTGATTTACATTCTGGTGCAAACTCATTTCTGACCTCTGTGCTTTGAATAGCATTGCTTCAATTACACAGTACAAGCATTTATCTCCTCTACTTATATGCATATAGGGTAGAGAATTAGGATGGAGGTGTACAATTAGCTAGACAAATGAATTACCTTGTTTCAGTTCACGAGGCTTATGGCCATGGCATCAATGCAAAAACCCTGGACTAGCCCATGGAGAACCTGCAGAATGATTGAGGGGTGGAATTGCCAAAAGGGCTACACTGAGTCTACTTTAGCAGCTCTGGAATTTATTTACTCATTCTGAATGACTTCTGTACCAGGCATTATTCTTAGTGCTATGGAACCAAATAAAGGTTCTGTCCTCATGGCGTTTCCTATCATGTCATATTTTTGAAGGTGGGGCTAAATGGAGAGTAAGAAATAAAACTGACTTCTCTGTCATTCTCCAGAAGAGGAACCAGGGTCTGTCTTTCTTAGTCTAGTACTAGATTTTAGAGGTCATATTTCTGTGGGAATTTTCAGCATTAACTTGCTTCTCTGTTAGACTCAGCAGATCCCAATATGGATAATGTAGCTATCCTGGTTTTAAGAGTCAAATAATAGGTGATAGGCACTCCTGGTTGCCGGTATAATATCTATGTGTTCTGTTCTTGTTAATTTACAGAACTCTGATTTGGGTAAAGGAAAAAAAGACATACTGTATACAAATTATGCATCTTTGCTATAAATATGATCTACATAGTTTTTACCCTTTCTCTTTTATTAGTACAGAGTATATGTATATACTATGTATACACATGTATATACTATGTATACTATGTATATACATAGTATATACATTAGTACAGAGTATATGTATATAATATGTATAGAGTGTTGTACAGTAATCCACATAGATATATGTTAAAGAACATGGTTATGTCATCCTACCAAACACTGATAATTCTCTATCACAGTTTTCACTTGGATAATCTGACAGGTGAAAATATTTTTTTCTTTTGATATGTATTTAATTGGTATGAACAAGGTTGAGCATGTCTAAATGTTTATTAGTCTATTATCTTTCTCTTTACAGGAATTGGTCTTTTCATTTCTTTCACCCATATTTTTCGTTTAAGTTGCTATTTTTATACCTCATAATAATTTTGGCAAATTAGCCTTTTGTTTGCTTAACATGTAACAAGTATTTCCCCCTAGTTTGTGTCTCAATTTCTTGACTTTTAGAAAATAACATATTTTTGTATTCAATTTAAAAATCTTTCTTCATGGCTTTCAGGTTTGTGTTTGCTTTGAAAGGATTTCTACTTCATTTAGTATGCATAATTTAGTTATGCATAAATTCACTCATACTTTCAGAATTTTAAAATCTTCACTATATGTGAAATTGATTTTGAGTAAAAGGGTGAGGCTGGGAACCAGCTTTAATTTTTTCCTCTAAATGTTTATTCAGTTGATCCAATGATTTATTAAAGAATCATCCTTTTATTTCCTTCTAACTTGAACTAACATCTTTATCATAAGCTAAATTTGTATTAGAATTGCTTAACATCTTTCCTATTCTAGTAATGTTTGTGTCTAATTTTTATTTAATCCCTACTCTTAACATAACTTTATTTAACACTATGTCTTAATATGTGGAAGGATTAATCTTTGTCATTCTTTTCTCCCCCTCTGGGTTCTCAGATACAATCATGTAATATTTATCTCCAGATGAATTGTAGTATAACATTTCATCAACTTCTTATAACAGCCTATGAGATTTTAAGTTAGGGAGAAATAACATCTTTGTAATGTCTAATCTGCCTACCTATCATCATTTTGTTTACTTCATTTTTCACTTATGTCTCTCAGTAGAGTTCTAATATTTCCTTTACATTTTCTCTCATCATATTTTTTAAACTGGTTATTATTTATAAGAAGGAGAGTCATTGACTTGAGTCCACATTTGTGTTCTTAAGGTGTGCCTCCAGTGGTCGAGACATAGCTTATGTTGAGATGGGTTTTGGGGACCTAGATCTCTGTCTAGGCTTAATCTTTCAGATTCGTTTCTTCATTTAGGTGTGTCTTTTCTGAACTGTACCATCATCCAGCCTGCATATCTTTTTCAAAAAAAATCATTTATAAAAATCAATTCTGGGGGCCTTTCTGGTAGTGCAAAGCGTTGAGCGCCACGTTGTGGGGCTTCTGCAGCCACTGCAGTGCAAGTTCAATTCCTGGCCAGGGAAGGGACCCCCATGGCTCAGCAACCCTCTCCAGTCTCACCCGTTGCTCCCCTCAGTGCAGTGTGTGTTTCAGTCGATCTGCCTGTCCTGCTCCACACCCTGTCTCTGGTGAATCCTCTCACTCCTGGCCTCTGGCCTGTACCCTAGCTCTCATACACATAAATGAATAAAATCTTAAAAAAATCAGCTTTTTGAATTAGAAGAGTTATATGTGTACATTTAAATTTTTGTCTTTAACATAGTATCCCTTAACCAGGATTCTTTATTGCTACAATGAGACTGTCCTAACTGACTTCAGTAGGAGTTTTATCTTCTGCTGTATAAATTAATTATACATAAATGCACTCATACTTTCTCTGACATTAGAGAGCTCATAGATTTTCTAGGAGTGACAGAGAAATAGACACAAACATTGCAGTTGGGAAATAAGTCAGTTGTACCAGAGGCACGGCCTTGCACATACTTATGCTCTCACAATTACTGGCTCTTACTGTACACTGGAAACTCCACTGCAGCTTTCCTAGCTTCCTGCAACGATGCCTGCAACTTTTAGAAAATCTCACCCAATCTATGTTTCGTGGGTGAAGTTTGGATCCTATTCCTGCAAGAGGTCTGGGATGAGCAAGTTATTTAAAAAGCTGTGTAACCTCTGTAATAGAGGAAAGTTGGGTCAGGGCTGGAAGGGGAATTAACAAATCTGTAGCATCTTCCACAAATGGCACACAGTGGAAAGATATTTTCCTCTTGCCCTGACCCCAACCCCTCAGTTTGTGCTCCTTCTTCCCACAGGCAAATGCTACCAGTTTCTGGTTTAAATTGGAAAAAAAATGTTTTATATCAGTATATGTAAGTTTATTCACTACTATAGTTGCCAGTGTGTTGACTTTCACCAGTTCATTTACTACATGCTATTCTGTTTATAGTGTTTTTTTTTTTAATCTGTTGGTGGGATCTGATGTTCCCCAGTAGTCATACAAATTGATAAAATATGAACTGCTTTTGTACTCCTCCCTGCCTTCGCCAATGGAACTGCTTTCACTTAGTCTCTGCCTGGGATTCACTGGATGTTTCATAAACCAGGCAACCAAAGAATAAACACCACACACAAGAACCTTCAAGACCCAGCACCAGGCTAAACTCTTGATTGGTTGGGGCCTATGCCATGCTGGTCGTTAAATATTTTCAATATCTTCCCCTGCTGGTAGACAAATTATATCTAATTCCATTCTGTGTATTTCCTAAAACTTTTCCTGACCCTTTGGTAACATTTAGTCATAGCAAAGAGGGCCTCCCTGGTGGTGTAGCGGGTTGAGTGCTGCACTGTGAAGCATCTGAGGCACAGTAGCATGAGTTTGATCCCCAACCAGGGAGGGGACCCACATGGCGCAGCAGACTTCTCCTGCCTCGCCTGCTGCTCCCCTCAGCAGTGTATTTTAGTCAATCTGCCTGTTCTGCTCCCTGCTCTGTTTCTGGTGAATCCTCTCACCTCCCATGACTCTGGCCTGTACCCCACTTTTGTATGCATAAATAAATAAATCTTTAAAGTCATAGCAAAGAGGTGGGGATGCAAACTGGTCCAACCACTATGGTAAGCTCTGTGGAGTTTCCTCAAACTATTGAAAATGGAACTCCCATATGATCCAGCAATTCCACTTCTAGGAGTTTGCCCAAAGGACACAAAAACACTAAATCAAAAGGACACCTGCACACCTATGTTTATCACGGCACTTTTTATAATAGGTAAGCTATGGAAACAACCCAAATGCCCAAAAAATAGATGGCTGGATAAAGAAGAGATATATATACACAATAGAATATTATGAAGCAATCAAAAAAGATAAACTCATGCAATTCGCAGCAACATGGATGGAGCTAGAAGGGATTAATTCTCAGTGAAATAAGCCAGAAAGAAAAGGAAAAAATCAGATGGAGGAATGTAGAGGAAGCAAATAAGAGACTAAGAAAAATATTAATTATAATAAATTAAAAATCAAAATCAACAGACAACTATAAATCTGAGACATTCCCGAGGGGAGGGAGGATGGAGAAGGAACAAAATGGGTGGAAAGAGCACAAGGGACTATGCTGATGGGACATGGGTGAATTGGTGATGGGAATTTCATGTGAACTACACCAGAGAGGAGAAGGTATACACTGTACAAAATGAAAAATAATGTAAAAAGTAAAATAAAAGTCATATAAATGAAAGAATAGGTGACAATTTATTTAACTAGTCCCTCATTAACATACGTTTGGTCTGTTTCTAACTTTCTGTTATCAAAAAAACATTTCATTTCTTGGCATGCATCTTTGTGCACATGTTCATATTCCTAAAAGTGACTTTGCTTGGTGTAAGAATTTGTTTGTACAAAATTTTATGGATATTGCTAGAGTGCTTTCCAAAGAGACTTTATCAACATGCACTGCAACCAACAGTGTGTGAGGCAGCTTGTATTTCTTTATCTTGTCAATGAATATTTGACAGATTAAAAAATGTTTTATGAAGTCAATTTATGCTGTTCAGCAGTGATTAAAAAAATGAAAGGGAGAAAAATTAGTTTACTATGAGTGTCTCTTAATAATACGATATGAAGATACAATGAAATCATTGCTCACTTTTCTTATTAATAATATTTTTATATTGACATTTGCTGGAAATCAATATGAAATTTACTGATTTTAATTTTCAGAATCTATCTTTTGGATATATAAGGGGGTTGCCAATACCCAATGCCATAGTTACTCAAAGATGCCAACAATAATTCTGTGATAATATATGCAAGTTTTTCAGGGCTCTGTAACAGTGGTTCTCAACAGACTATGCTTTTGTTCCCTGGGGAATATTTGGTCATGTCTGGAGACTTTTTTTGGTTGTCACAAAGATAACCTGACACTAATGGCATCCAGTGGTTAGAGGCTAGGGGTGCTGCTAAACATCTTGTAATAAGAGAGCCTCCCACAAGTTATTTGGCTGTGAATAAGAAACCCTGGTATAATACAATATACCTGAAAATGGACATTTATATAAACAATTAAACATCTTTCACCATCTTTTCTCCTTTTGCTTATTAATGTCTCAGGGAGAAATTTTTTGGGAAATCCGTAACTATTCTTGATAGAAAAGAGGAAGGCAAAGTCAAAATATTGTTATTTGCACTCTGTTACATGTTAACATCATGAAATCTGCCTGGAAGTTTGTACTGTCCCTGTACTTCATGTCTCAAATAAGCCTAAACATTTTTATTTTGCTTTGTGTTTTTCATAAGTCTTTGTTCAGCTTAGGTTTAGCCCACTCTACTAATAAACCAATACTATACTAATGTGTCATCCTTATCTTCACTCTCTTCCTTCTTTTGCCTGTCCTTTAAACATCTAAGATTGGTGGAAAGCATGCCTGTATAGCATGTTGAGTTATGTTTGACTAGTTCTCTTCCATTTTCTTCTCATTTGTGATTGCAATAGTGGGTTTTAGTTTTTGACCTAGGTTTCATTTTAGAATTTCTGACTCTGGGACATTCTTATATTTTCTCTGAATGACTAAGCAATCTAAGATACTTGTCATACTTTGTCTTTGTTTTCTTCTTTGGCTGTATGAATGCTAAGGTGATATATTTTGTTTTCCCCAAGGCTCCTGTCACTTTCACTTCACTAACATATTCTTCTTTATTGGAAGAATTAAATCCAGGGTAGCATTACCATCTTCTGTTTCTTTTGCACTCTGAATGAAGTTGCTGAAAAAGAGGTAAAAGGTAAAGAAGAGGAACAATTCCTTCAAATCAGTTTTTAATTACTATATTGACTTTTTGTTTTGCTGAATTCTTATTTTTAAATTATGGTCGTGTCTCTTTACCTTGATCTCTCAGTCAACTTTCTTTTCATTTTATTTAGCCTTTCCATTCTTTTTTAGAATTTAGGTTTGTATGTTTCACTTAGAACAAAGAATAGATGTATTCTAAATTTTATTTATTTGGTCTTGAGGATAATTTCCTCTTGTGACTTTAAGACAATTATCTTCATTCTTATTTATTACAGTCTTTTAATTTTGGATTTTTTTCTATTTATTTTATAAGACAAGAGATTGATTAGATTTTATTGCTTATTATAAGAGAGTGCCATCACTATTAACTTTGGAACTGCTGAATTTACTTCTCAAATATTTCAGTAGTGTCTTAGTAAATTTCTGTGCCTCAGGAGGTTCATGTCCATAGGAGAAACTATTCTCCTTTCCTGTTGCTACTCTTCTATTTGGAGGTGAGTTTAATCCTAGATACTTTATAACCAATTCACTTTTTTAAAGAAAATGGATAAAACCTATTTTTAAAAAAATGATTTATGCATACAAGTACAGGCCCAGGTGTGGCGTGCAGTGAGAGGATTCACCAGAGACAGAGTAGGGAGCAGACCAGGCAGATCTATTGAAACACACTGCTAAGGGGAGCAGCGAACAAGACAGGAGAGGTCTTCTGTACCATGTGGGTCACCTCCCTGGCCAGACATCAAACTCTGCTGCAATGGCTGTGGATAGTTTCATAGTGCTGCACATTTATCCTTGCGCCACCAGGGAACCCCCAAAACCTAATTTTTTGAATACCCTTTTTGCCAGTGTTTCTTTCTCTTCGCCTCTGTTGTTGGGGCTCTTCTATAGCAGAGCACAATGTCATTTGTCCTTAGTCCCTTGTGACCCAGTGTTGTGTTTCTGGGCATTAAAATCTTCCAACTGAGTGTAGTGGGAGGTGATTTGGAAACATCTTCCATTATCAAAAAGCAGCTCCTTGCAGCAAGAGAACGGACTTTTTAGTTTGCTCTGTCAGCCCTGAGTCTCTGATAGGGTTAGACTAGAATGTGAGGATCTTGCTCTGTGGCTGCTTTAAATTTTGGCACAAGGGAGTTCTAGCTTTTCCTCCTCCGAATTTGTTCCATTCATAAAGTAGATAGGGCAGGGCGGTCAGATTCAGTGAATAAAAATAGAAGACACAGAGAGGTTTGAATTTAGATAATAAAATAATGTTTGTTTGTCTTTAAAAATATGAATGTCACAAATACTATATAGGGCATACTTATGCCAGAAAATTATTTATGATTTATCTGAAATTCAAAGTTACTTGGACAATCTGTATTTTATCTGACAATCATAAGATAGCAGTAAAAATTTCCCCAGTGATTGCAAATCCTTCATGAGGTCCTTATCCTTTTGTGTTTTCAGTACCAGTAAAATAGGGTTTTTCCCTTTCCTCCCACCTTCTGACTTGATAAAGCTGCCTCTTCCAGTCTTTCTTCACCTTCAGAAACAGTCAGCACTGGGAGAAACGGAGGAAATTTGTAGTGCCTATGAGGCTTCATGGGGAAAAGAATGAACCCGATTCCTTCCTTTCATAATATATTTATTATTTTAAAAATAATATTTAAATAAATAACAAATATGATATTTGTTATTAGTTTTATATGCTCTGAATTGCTTATGATTAAGGAAGGACTACGAAGAAGAACACAAGAAACCCTAATGCTGGACCTCTGGTTGTGTCCTGTGTCATGCTATAGGAGAGGCCATTCCAGTAAGGTCCTAACTGGAGCTGGAAGACCCTCCTGACCCCACCACTGAGCCTGGCCAACTAAAAGACAACAGGCGTGAGTGCCGTGAGCGCGGTGCTCTAACTCTGAGGGGGCCCATGTTTCTCTTTTGAAGAATCCTGTGGCCACTGTTGGGATCCGCTGCAAAAAACGCCAGTGCACAGCAGGAGAAAAGGTTACACCTGACTGCAGGGGATCCGTTTTCATCAGAAAACTGTGTGCCAGGAGCAGAACCTCAGCAGGAGCCTTCAACAGCCTAATGAAGTTCTCCTATTTTTTTTCTCTGAGGCATGTGGATCAAGCGGCCCCTAGAGTTATTGAATGATTAGCCGGACAAGAGAGATATGGGACTTCCTGCCAGTCTGGCAAGTGGGAAGTAGTTTTATTTGAAAAATTAATAGCTGAGACTAATTCTTACCCAAAACTATTGAGGGAGAGCCTACTATTACTGATATATTATATAAATATGACTTTGTTTTCTATTTAGTTCCATAAAATTGTCTTTTTTCTTTTTCTAAGACATCATGACCTGAGAAAATGATATATTTTTCCTGTGACCTTGTACTCTTCAGTTTTGACTATATAGTTTAGCTCAATCTGTTATGAACTAGTAGTGAGTTTTGTTATTATGATCCCTGCATCTTTTTCTTCTTTGTAGCCTATACCCATTAATTTTCTTAAAGGCCGAGTTCAAAATTTCACGTGTGATAAGTAATCATCCTAGGGTAATTATTTTTAACTTTGGTTACTTGTTTAACTTGGTGCCTTGACCCTTAATCTATGTAATATAATCTTGCATTTATGCATATTTTAATTTAAAATATATTGGTTGCTGTTCCTCATGGTTATATTCTTCCAGGAAGAAATGTAGGGAACTGTATTTATAATCTTATGGTAGGAAATAATTTCTTGAATAGGACACCAAAAACAAGTTATGAAATAAAACACTAAAGTATTTAGCATGAAGGACTTTTTTTGTGAAAAAAAAAAAAAAAAAGATACCATAAAAGGATATAAATAAGAGCTATTAATTGAGAGGCTACAGATACAAATAATCCATATAACATAGACTGTATTATTGTTCCTCATCCTTCTTCCTCCCTATCTTCATGCCCTTTGCCATGTGGTTTTGCAATTCTTTCCAGGTGGACTATATTTCTCTGTCCCACTTGTGCTAGACTTGGCCTTGTGACTTGCTTTGCTTATCAAAATGTGGACAGAGAGGCAGAATGCAAATTTGGAATTTATACTTGCAGAGGCGCTGGGTATGTCCACTTGTCCTTCTTGTATTTCTGCTTTTGCTAAGGGAAGAACATGTTCATGGTAACTTCCTTGTCCAAGGAGGATAAGAAACAGAGTACATCTGTATTCCACATACATACTTATACTAACTATATCTTGGAGTAGGCCCAGCCAGGTGCATTTTGAATTAACCAGCCTGAGAATGCATTAGAGAGAATAAGTTTTGTTTAATGCCATTGATTCTTAGGGTGGTTTGTTACATTGCATCATTGTGGAAATAACCAAATGAGACAATTCAGAGATAATTTAGCATTTTATAAAAAAGCACTAAAAATGAATAAGGAATAGAGTAATTCAGTAGGGGGAATGGGTCAATGACAAGTGAAAAGGTAATCACAAAAGAGAAAATGGAAATACCAATAAATCAGCAAAAACATATTTAGTTTATTTACCTGGTTATATAAATGCAGAATAAAACTAGGTTGGGATACCTTATGCCTATGAGATTGGTAAATAATATCCTGTAATAACCTAGTTAGTATCTGTAAGGATGTGAAAATATGGAACTTCTGTAAAGAGATGGTGGAATGTTTCAGCACTAAAGAGAGACATATCACATAAGGAGAGATTATTTCCAAAGAATGTTGCTAATAGGGGTCTCCCTGGTGGTGCAAGGGAGCACTGTGAAGCATCCGCAGTCACTGTAGCATGAGTTTGATTCCCAGGCAGGGAAGTGACCCACATGGCATAGCAGACCTCTCTTGTCTTGCCTGCTGCTCCCCTCAGCAGTGTATTTCAGTCAATCCATCTGTTCTCCGCCCTACTATGTCTGGTGAATCCTCTCACTGCCCCCACACCTGTGGCCTGTACCCCAGTTCTTGTATGCATAAATTAAAAAAAGAATCTTACTAACAATTGTATCTTTAGAATATATAGGGAATTCATGAAAATAAGGAAGAAAACTGGCAATTTAGAGAAGACATGGGCAAAAATATAAGTAAGCAATTCACAAAAAGGAAACATAAATGGCTGACTAGTCAGCCTATATATATTGCCAATTACTTGTTGGTAGTCAGAAATGGAAACTGAAACAATGAGATCTACTTTGCACATCTCATGTTGGCAGAAATTGAAATATGTAGTATCTTGTGCTATTGAGAAGGTGGGGACATGTAAACCCACATGGTCTTGTTTTGGAGACTGATTTGGGAATATCTGTTGAAATTGAATACTCACAGAAAAATCATTTCTGAATTGTATTAGTTGTTAGAGTTGCCATAACAAAATACTACAGACCAGGTGGCTTAAACAACAGAGATGCTAACATCCAAGGTCAAGGGGCTGGGCAGGTTTGGTTTCTCTTGGGGCTTCTCTCCTTAGCTTTAAGATGGTTGGGTTTTTACTCTGTCCTAACTGTGTGTATCTGTGTCCTAATCTTCTCTTCTTGTGAGGATACCAATCATACTGGCTTGATCCTAATGGTACCATTTTAACTTACTTCTATCATTAAAGGCTATATTTCGAAGAACAGTTGCATTCTGAGGTACAGGGAGTTAGGACTACAAACACTGAATTTTGGGAATGACGTAATTCAGACATTATGAATGTACACAAAGAAACATGTATTAGAATGTTTACTATAGCACTGTTTATTCTGTTTATAGCAGAATATTTATTGTAGTATTGTTTCTCATATGAAAAAAATGGACACTACCTGAGAAGGAATATGGACAAATAAAATACCTTATAAGTGCATCTGATAGTATGCTCCAAATGGAAAGTACAGGAATAAACTGAAACACTTCTATCAGTTTGGAATTATTTTTTCTCAAATAACAAGAAATCTGGAGGTGAGAAGTTCTGAGCTGGTAACATCAGGAACTCAAACTCCTCTATTTCTGCTCTCTCATCTTTCCTCCTTAGCTCTGCAGTAAGATGGCCTATGTTCAGGCCGTAAGCCATAGTTAGAGAAGGAAGTGTCAAGGGCCTTGGCAACGTTGTCTGATTCCCTCATGGACCAGTTCCATCAATTGAGCTTTTGCTGAGCAGCATGGTTGTGTCAATCTAATTCTGTCTACTCAAGTCTCAAGAGAAAAAAAATGTGGGGATGTCGTGTGTGTGTGTGTGTGTGTGTGTGTGTTATTCAGTTGGGCAGCATTATATTTAGAGTCAAAGATATGTGATTCACTATATTTATGACCGAGTTCAGATGCTTGATTCTTTGCAGTGCGATTGAAGGCCTGATAAGAGTGATGTGATAGTTTAAATTTAGTCACTATCACAGTTTTCTTCCAGACAATTTAGGGATGTTATGAATTTTCAAAATTGATTTTCCTGTTTTCTTTCACTCTATTATACAAAATTAGTAGACTTGACTTTTAGAGAGTAAATGCGGGGACATGAGGGAAATAAATATGGCTACTTAGTAGTGAAATCCATCACTCTCTAGTTTTCTGTTATTATCTTTGGAACAGAAAGTGGGAGAAAGGATTTCCTTCCTCTCTCTCAAATATAGCCTCAGCAACTGACTAGCTCTCTGCTCTGGAATGAAGCAGGTTGGCACGACTCCATAAGTCTTATGTGGGAACAAGATACCAGTGGTTTCTATTTTTTACTTATTGTAATTCCTTTGCTTTTAGTTTAGCGTTCTATCCTTTAATCATCCCATACTCAATTCTCTTAATAGACATAGACGATTTATTAATATGTGTTAGTGTGTCTTTCATTTTCTTTATTAAGCATTTGTTACAACCTTGGAAACAGCTTTTAAGCTCTTATGTTTTAGTACCATGGTTCCTTATTATCTAATTATAATTTATAGTCATGGTTGGGGTAAATGACTTCCCTAGGTGCAACAGATTCAATTTGTTGGATAAAAATGTGTGAACTTAATGACTCTGTCCATTTTCAAATCAAATGGGCAATGTATCTGTATTTCTTATGGCAGCCTTCTAAATCCAATGGCAAAGTAGAATTCCACAAAGAAAAATGTCTTTCTACAAAAAAAATCCCCAATAGTTGATTACTGAATTATTTAGTATGGTCACTTGCACTCTGCTAAATTCTATGGGTAAATTATAACTAATTATTCTTCATTATAGTTTTATAGGTTTCATTTCATAACATGAGGAGAACCGGGTAAATGTGATGGCTCAGTGTGAACAAGGCCAAAAAAAGAAAGTAGCGTTTGAATTTAAACTAAGTTTTTCTTGCATTTATGCCTATTCTTTTCATGACTTTACTTCCTACTCCTAACAAGTACTTGTTTTGCAAAATACTAACATTGGTGTCTTTTCTCTATGGTCAGCTTTTGCGAGCTCATATAGTCTCATGATTTAAGCGTAACATGGGTGCAGTTATATCTCTGTCTCTAGGCTTAGTTTTTCTCCTGAACTCCAGGATTTTAAATTTCTAGCTGGCCTTGGTACTTGCCCATTTTCACATACCAATCTTACCTCAAACTCATCATACCTAATGTATGTCTGAAACTTGATCTTTGGTGTGAATATTATCTTTTGAGCCCAACCAGCAATGGTTTAGGGAAGTAAAAGTTGTTTTCAAAATAAAATGAAATATATAAATAGTGTATTGATAATTGAAATAAAACAGTGTATGGGGGCATTTGTGCTAAAAGTAAAAGGAGTTAAATAAGTACCTATTCACTAGTCATTCAATTTCCCCTCTCTCCCAGAGCATTGTACCTATTCACTAGTCATTCAATTTCCTATTCACTAGTCATTCAATTTCCCCTCTCTCCCAGAGCATTGTTGTTTAAATTATTATTATTGTTATTATTTTAGCCACAAAGAGAATTGAGACTGACAAGGCCATTATATGTAGATTCTTAAGGGGGGGCGGGAATCACTGAATGAGACATAGTTTAGGAGATCCTGTGTCAGGAGCCAAACTCAGAAAGTAAAGTGGAATTAAGAAGAGAAAAAATTATTTATTTGTATATTCTAAAATGTGTGGAAGATTGGTAAAGAGGATAAACAAATTACTGGCAATGCTGACAAATTTCCTTCTGGAAACTTATCCTAGAAATAATTGTATTTATCTGTTTTATATAATAGAGAATTTATCAATTTAGAAAATTAAAGATATGAAATTTCTTGAAAGAATCAATGATTTCTGCATGACTACTATTAGTTATTATATGAGAAAAGAAACTGTTACATTCAGGTATTAAAAGATTTTTACAGTCATTTCTTTTAGTAAAAAACCCCAAAACTTGCTTTCATTGTCAGAAGTAGAATCCTCTTCTAACAGAAAAGAAGTGAACTTTTTGAATTACAATTGAAGAAAATAATGATTATTTCTTTTCTTTTTGGAAAATTTAATACTTTAGTATAAGGAATGGGTCTGGTGGCAAACTGGAAGCATAAAAAGAGAGATCCCTCTTTACTTTAGATTTGTTTTATTTTTGACATAGTTAACTTAGTAAACTTGATGTTTGTCATTATTGCTTCAGGGAAACATAGAAAATATCTTCAAGAAAAAATTTTGGTAGTGAATAATTTTTTTTTTTTAAAGATTTATTTATTTATGCATACAAGCACTGGGGTACAGGCCAGAGGTGTGTGGGGGGTGAGAGGATTCACCACAGAGAGTGGGGAGCAGAACAGGCAGATCAACAGAAGTACACTGCTGAGGGGAGCAGCGGGCACAGCAGGAGAGGTCTGCTGCGCCATGTGGGTCCCCTCCCTGGCCGGCAGCAGGGATCGAACTCATGCTGCAGTGGCTGTATTTTGCTTCATAGTGCGTTGCTTAACCCACTGCGCCACCAGGTAGTGAATAATTTTAGCTAATTAGATAGTAAAGTCTTTATTTTTAGAGTAAATCAGGCAAATTAATGTTGATGCTTTTCCAAACTCAAGATGGTGGTAAGTTGTAAAACAAAGAATTTGTAGCTTGTGTAAAGACTTTGTCACTCCTAACGCTAGATGCTCATGATAAATATAATAATACTGTGATAGCATTAAGCACAGTTTCTAAAATTAGTTTGTAGCCTAATATATAATGAACAATAGCAATGATTACAAAGGGAAATTAAAAATGTCAAACAATTTTACATATCATTTTGAAAAGAGATTATTTTGTTTTATAATATAGTTTTATTTCCTTTGGAATGTATTTTGAATTTTCTCATGAGGCTTGGAATCTGTAGGTAGGTTTTTGTTTGTTACTGTCCAAGAAAAATCTAGGGTAGTGGGAAGTCATTCTAATGGTCGAACCCAATTCTGCCATGTCAGTCTCCTAGTGCTTTTCCTATACTACCATCAAGATGAATCTGATCAATCTGATAAAGGAAGAGATAATGGTAGACTTTGTCACCGATGAGAAATACTAAACATTAACGTTGGCTATGTAAGTCAAATTTATATAGGCAAAACAGAATGGGATATTTTATAAATACATTTAATAAAGAAAGTTGAGTATAAAGAAAGTTGGTTCTTCAAGTATAACAATAAATATCATTGGTTGCAGTGCTGTAGGTGTTAAGAATCAAATGACACTCTCTGCTGGCGAAGTGAGGGAGCGCTTTTAAAAATGAGTACCTTTTTTTGGTGTGTGTTTTTCCTCAGCTATTTTTTTAAAATTAAATTTATTTATTTTCTTACTTCTTTGTTCATTTTTGGACAGTATTTTATTTCTGCCCTCAGGTCTAGTCCCTGTAGTTCTCCCACTACCATAGCACATTTGAATAATCACCATAAGTCTTTTGTATTCCTTCCCCTTCCCTTCCCTGCTAGATGCCTCAGATCTATGGTCAGCTTGCAAGTTTTCTTTTTCCTAACTCTTTTTATCTATATTCCACATAAAAGTGAAATCCAATATTTACCTTTTGCCTTCTTAATTATTTTGCTTAGCATAATCCCAGCGCCATCCATGTTTTGGCAAATGGTGTGTTTATCTTTTTTGATCACTGAGTAATATTCCATTGAGTATATGTACCACATCTTCTTGATCCACTTATCTATTCTGGGACATTTAGGTTATTTTCATATGTTGGGCTATTGTAAGTAGTGCTATAAACATAGGAGTGCCGGTTTCCTTTTGAATTGGTATTTTGTTTGTTTGTTTTTCTTCTTTTTGGATAGACATCTAGGAATGGAATTGCTAGATTATAGAAAATAACTAGAATATTTTAAAACAAATTATAAGTTTGATAGTGTATAGGATGTATCATAGCATGCCTATTTAATTTTTTCTTTCTACTTTTATATATTTTTTAAATCATTTTGGAATTTATAGTGTTTGGGTATATGATGACACAAAACTATGTTGAAACTCTAGCTTGTACTAGGCAGTATGTCATTATTTCACTGAAAATTGTACACTATAGTTTCAAGTCTAACTCTGCTGTTTGATGTCACCCTTTATAGCATGTTGCTTTAAGAGCACCCATCCCCCCTTTCTGCTTGAGTCATTGTGTCCTGTCAGTCATCCTGAAATACACTAGGGTGCTTGTCAGGCTGTTTGCTTACAGATGCATCATAAGCCAAAATCTGAGCCTTAATAGTGGCACTGAATTTCTAAACACAAGAAATTGGCTTAGACAATTGGTTTAGTATCTGCATATGGGCAATACTCTGTCCTGCAGTAGGTGAGTGAAGAGTCAAACTTTTTAAACTCAAATTTTGCTCTAAGGAAAACCCTAGTAATTGTAGATTATCTGTTGCTTGCTTAGATAACTTTTGGGGAAGTGAAAAGATATTATTCTATAAAGTGGGATGACTAGAAACTACTATGTTGTATACAGTTACTACTTTTATTACTAATTTTCCTTTTAGCAGCACTAAACTCTAAACTACTTTAAGCAAGTTCCTATTTTATAATGTTTACCTTTCCAAGTATATTAGCAGGCATCAATTATAGATAAAAATGTGATTTTTTTTCTACATTTTTTTCTTTCACAAACATTCAGGCAGACTCAGTTGAGCAGAGGCTAGATCTGCTAGTTGGAATATATATCAATAGTTTTAAAATATAGTGCTAAAAACATTTGCATGATAGCCCAAACTATTATAGCCTTACATCCATTAAAAAGTTCCTACTGTGCAACTAAGCTATTACCATATGCAAGATACTGGAAGTTTTACACTCTTTAGACATAAAAGTTGTGTAGCAAGCAGTTTCTTTATTTATGCAAATAATTTTTAGTATGGATCTTTAAATTTAAATTGGACATGGATGCTTTTTCTGTAGTTTTGCTATTCATCCTTAAATATTTTTGAACAGAGAATCGAAAAAGGGGAAAAAGTATAAACTCACAGATTTTGATATTTGTACATTCAGTGAGGTTGAGAATAGTTAAGGGGCAGCAAAGAGTTAAAGTTTTTAGACTTTATCTAGGGTAAATGAGAAGAGATTGTTTTTGCAGATACATAGAATGAGTATTTATTCTTGCCTTGTGCTAGAAAAGATTTAAGGTGACTTACAGGGCTCCGTGAAATTGAAGATTGAAAGTGGGGTGAAAGAAGAAAGAAAAATAGGATGAGGATCTAAGACTGAGCCAGAAAGAAGGCAAAAACTGCAACAGTTTTTGACTCTGGTTTCATGACACTGGTGTATGATGGATTAATGGGAAAGAAAATATAGGTTTACAGAAATCTTATAGGGGAACTTCATGTAAAATAGCAGCCCAGAGTGAGGAGAATATGTTGGACTGTGAATATTAAATACTCTTAAATGTCACTTGTGTTTTGGTGAAAAAAAGTAGAGAACTGTTGTCCTTTTAACCCACACACTGACTTATGTGGACATCAGGGTGGCTCCAAGTTTTCTAGAAGCAGAAAACATTTGGTCTGTTACTTGGTTCAGAAGAAAGTTTAAAGAGATTTAGGTTTTTGGAAACAACAAATTATCCAAATAAAGTCAAATATTTACACATCAGAAGGGACATGATCAAGCCAATGTTTGAAATAAAATATATTTTGCAATTTTGTTGGCTGTGAATCTAGTACTACCATTTTTTCCTAATAGATCGTAGATAAGATTAACTTTTCTTCATTCATTCTTTTAATCTACTATTAAAATCTACTTTAATCAACTTTTGTTAGGTCAAAATTAACTGAATTATTTTAACTGGGTAAAAAAGTTGTTGGGTAGGAGGAAGGAGTTTGTAGGATGTACTTCTTAATGTACTTTGATTTTCAAATACAGAAACAGCAACTACAGTGTTTAAAACTCTGGCTCTGTGTTTTGTATCATACCAGAGCAGCTTGTATAAGTGAATGAGTTAGAAATTTCTAAAAACTTATAAATATACAGTAAAAAATTTAAATTACAAACTTGTTACCTTATATTTGAGTTGGAAATACCAGTATTATCTCATTATATATTTTTCTCTTCCTAAAAATTACATATTCCCTAGTTCTGTAGAATACAAACACAAAATGGGCAGCAATGGCATCCTGGTGTAAAAATGGCATCTTTATCTAATAAAAGAAACTGGGCTTATTGGTGGGAAGTCTTGTTGAAGGTCTGGGGTGGAAAATGTATAAAATGAACATGGAATATCTTATGATAGAAAGCAAGACCTATTTGGGTTTTGTCAGAAGACTCAGGAGCCAATTAAAATTTCTCACTGAGTAAAAATGGGAAAACTTAAACATCAAAAGAATAAAGATAGGTAAAGATTAAAGATGGCAATACACTGAAGCATATCCAATATGTAAGAATTCATTCATTAAATAAACCACACATCATTTGTCATCTTACAAGGTTGTTAGGACACCATCTTATTTTTCTGAAAATTGACAAATAATGCAAAATAAATAGAATATTTTTCTAACTTCCTGGTATGAAAGATGCTTTAGGACATTGAAATAATAAATAGAAGGTGAGTTCTTTAGAAAATTCCAACCAATAAAAACTAATAATTTTACTTATATATACTAAATGTGGTTTAAAGTTACTTCAACTTTTTTTTTTTTGTCCTAGACGGAATCCCTCCCGGAATTAGAGGAAAAATATAGTTTTGAAGTCATTTGAAATTATTTGTTTCTGTGTGGTTATGAAGTTAATGTGAACTGTAGTTAAGGCTTATCTTCTTTTATTTGCATTTGACTTTTTTCATATTGATTTGTGACTTGTTTTTAATTTTGTAAAGCATTTACCTGGTTCCGAAGTCAAAATTCTAAAATCAGATACATTCAGAGAAAAAGTATTCATCTTTATTTATTGTTTTTCTCCCTCTAAGGACAGCCATTATATTTGTTTTTGATTTTTCTATCATTTTTATTTTAAATGCATGGAAGAATGATATTTTTTCAATACCACATTTTTTCTTATGTAAATGTAAATACTGTTCTGTACTTTACTTTTTTCACTTAGAATGTATCCTGTAAATAATTCCAAAAGTATATAGAGAGAACTTCTTTATTCCCTTCTACAACTGTATAGTTCTAGTTTGAGTGGATATATTATAGTTTCCTTTTCTCATTCATTCATTCATAACCTAATCTTCTATAGGAATAGTTTCACTTATGCACAGGCAATGCACAATATGAAGTTGTCTGATTCTATACAACTTTATTAGTAAGGTTTACTAACAGTTTACGAGTTTAGTACTTTTATTAACAGAGTTTATTCTCAGATATATGCCAATCTGAAAGATGAACTATTTCATTGTAGTTTCAATTCATGCTACTGTTATTATTAATGAGGTTAGCTGATTTTTATATGCTTATGGGCTATTTGCATATTTTCCTGTGAATGAGAAATAATTTTAATTTGAGTTCAACTTTGATTCATATCCACTGATATTTTTTCTGTGAAAGATGAAAAGAGAATGTTTGTGCTTTTCCATCTTTTTGAATGTGTGGTTTTACTCCTCTGTCCACTGTGTTCCTAAATATGTGTGTACTTGCTTCTCATGTTCCTTTCATCTTTGTGATGCGGGTTTTTTTTTTTTTTTTGCTTCCATTTGTTATTTGAGTTCTAACTTATTTTTAATTTTCTGTTACTGTTTACTGACTTTTATTGACTCTTATAACTCTTTGGATTCTTTTAAAAATAGAACTTTCTTCATATGATTTTTTAAAGTTTTCTTTCTGTCGTTTTTATGTAGAGTTCTCATTACTGATCTTTGTGTGCTACCAATCATTTATGAAGAATGGTGTATTGAGAACGTTCCTGGGGGCCTAGGGGTTAAGTTTCAGTACTGTCACCAGCTAAGGCCTGAGTTCAATCCCTGACCAGGTTGCTAATCCACATATGGTGCAGCAGACCACGCTTGTCTCACCCACCACTCTCCTTAGCAGTGCATTTCAGTCAATCACCTGTTCTGCTCCCCACTGTCTCTGGTGAATCTACTTACCCTCCACACTTCTGGCCTACATCCCAGTTCTTCTATGCAAAAAAAAAAAAAAAAAAAGAACAGTGTACTGAGGAGTAGAACTTGTATGGGAATGAATCGAAGACAGTGGACAGTTTTAAATTTATTTGTGTATATTCAGTATTTTCTTACCAGAGTTGTTCCTTTGCCATTGGGAAAAGTTTTCTTTTTTTTTTTTTTAAGTTTTTTTTTGTGGTGTTGCAAAACTTAATGCACTCTTTTGCAAAGTCCTTGAAGTCACAGCTATCTCTCCACATGTGAACTGGTTAATTCAGCATTCCTTCTTTCCTTCACTCTGCTTAACCTCACATGGCCAGACAGCCATAATATAGACAAAAATGGCACATCTTCATGGTAGTGCTGCCCTATCTCTCCCCTTCTCAGATTGGCACTTTACAGGGTTACTCCCCCCTTTGATATATGTATGTAGCTATCTCCTGTATCTTAATACTGAATTTAAGGATCCTTAAATAGGAATTTTAAGTTTGAAGCAACTGTTTTTAGAGAAAATGTATAGATTTTTGTTCCCCTTTTAGGAAATTTGATAAAGATTTCAGTGTATTTGTATGACAGCCTTTTTTTAATATAGTGATTTTAATTTTAATCTTTTCTTATCTTCCATTAGTTTTGATATAAATGACAAAAACATGCATTTACTCTACTTTATATAATGCATTCTAGTATAGAAATCCTAGGAGAGGGCAAAATGGTGATGGTGATGGTTCTTTTAGAGATAGATAAGGAAGTATTGATTCCTTCTGCCATGAGCACATATGTATATATGTGTGTTAAGGTGTAAAGAGGATTATTTCAGATGAGGTCAGAAGCAAGTATGTCAGTGGCCACAGGGGATGGGCATTCCAAGCAGAGGGAACAGTGTGAATAAAAATTAAGTGCCCTAAAATTGGTCCATGCAGAAAACTTCAAACTCTGTGGAATGGATGGAGTACAGGAAGAAAGTGGGGCAGGGATGAGGGGGAGGGAGCAAGAAGGAGAGGAAGAGGGAGGGAGAAAGAGAGAGAGGGAAGGAATGAGAGAGAGAGAGAGAGAGAGAGAGAGCACCTCAAGACATTCAGTGGAGTCTGTAGCTATTGAGTCAGAATGGAAAATCATTAAGAATTTTAAGCAGGGATTTAATGTAATATTTTCTTATATTTTAGAGAAATAACTTTTGAAATAGTTTGAAATAAAAGACTGGGAGAAAGAAAATCACTTAAGCTACCATTGCGAAGTCTAAATAAATCATGAGATTCTGAACAAAGCATGTAGCAATGGGAAAGGAGAGGAAATGGCCAATGTGAAAGAAATTAAAGGGATAGGAACATTGTGACTTTTACAGTAATTTGAGGAGAGATACAGACTGAAAGAGAATAGTCTTAGATAATATTGAAATTGCTGGGTTGGGTGCCTAGCTTATATGGTAATGTTATTAATCTAGATGACAACTCAAGATGGTGACAATGGGTTTTGGGACAAGATCATGAGGTCAGTTTTGAGGTGTCTATGAGTGGCCCATTGATAATCAGCCAGGCTTTTCAGGTGAGAGGTCTGAATTGCAGACAAAATTTTGTGAATAAGCCTTTATTTTTAATATCCAAAGGGCAGGTTTATTATAAAAGGGAAGGGAAGTGAAGGATGCTTGCAGACACAAGTGGGCAGAATGAGCTGGTCCTGAAGGGACAGGTTTGTTAAAAGAGATGCCTGCATAGTCACAGGTGGATAGGAGAGCTGCAGTGAATAAGAGACTTTAGAATTGAAACTCTAGGATGATATTCCTCAAAGAGAATAATCTAATATGAGCAGCGAATAGCCTATGGAAGATTGCATCTAGGATAAGACCCCTACTTAACATGAATTACTAAATAAGTAGGAATCAACAAGAGACATACATAAGCATGAAAATGGTGATTTCAAATCAGAGGAGGAAAGTTATTTATTTTTTATTTAGAGACTATTTAGCATGTGGATGAGATGTAGTTAAATAGGTATATAACCAGATTTCTTGGAGAGCCTGTTATAAAGTAGTAGAAAAATAGTGAGCTTGGATAAGACCTGGCTCAGACCGTTAAAAACTTCCTTCAAGGAGAATGGAAAAGTGGAAAACAAGGAGGCAGAGAAGAAGCTGAAGTTCTCAAAAACAGTTGCGTTCAAGCAGTTTTCCCAAGTGTATTAATAGATTCATAAAAACAATATAGTACATTCAAAGACTTTGACTTCACCCTTTTTTTTTTTTAAATTCCGAGAAGCAGGCTTTTCTTTATTTCTGGTTAATCGCAAAGCAAGAACGAATGGAACTGCTTTGGCTTCAACTTGAGTTGACAAGAATTCCACTTCCTTCACCATTCATTCTCTTTTTGTTATCTTCCTTTAAAAAAGGAAGGGGAGGGGAGGAGGAGGGTTGAGGGAGGATGGGAACACGAGGGACTGAGGTATGGTGCACTGGTGAGATGGTGATGGGGAATACATGGGGATTACAATTAATGGCAAGTATATGTAAATTTTAAAATATTTTAATAAAAGGAAAAAAAAATAACAGACCTTAGGAGAATTTATATATGTATTTGAGTTCTTATTGTGGAGTACAAACATTCATAGGCCCACTGGACTTGCAGGAACAAAAGCCACTGTCATTTTCAAGGTATATCTGAAGGACATATTACTTCTGCCCTGGTTGCTTACACTCAATGTCTTGTAGTTGAAGGTTTTCTTGTAGGCGATCCAAAAAGCGCTTTCTGCAGTTTCACATATTAGGTTATCTTCTTACATTCCAATTGTACTAATTTAGTTCTTTGACTTTTAAAATAATAGGGAAGTAACTCATGCTGGGTTCTCAAGAGGGTCTCGATTTGGAATAATTTTTTATATAGTAAAAAAATATCCTTAAGTTGAAAAGCATTGCTACACAGACTAACTGTGTGGTATTTCTGTGATTTTCAAAACTTGTGTCTTTGTGAAATATAGGGTGAACTTTTTGTGTGAACTAGTATTTTAGTAAATATCATGAAAAGTGTTATAAAGAGAGGAATAAAATATAAATAAGAGAGAACCTCCCCAGAACCCCCAAACCTACCCTCTCTGAATGAGTTCTGCCATCTGCCGCATTAAGACAAACATATAAAACCTTTAATGGAAAGGAACTTTAATACAATTAGGGTATAATACAGAAAGGACAAAGAACATAGTGACTAATTGAAGCATCCAAAGTTACCCATCTTCTTGAGGGTAAAAGTCCAGCCAAATAAAACTGGCCCAAAGCAAGGCCCAAAAGCCTGCCACAAGTCTAAAGGACCTTTCAGTAGAGAGCCATAGAAAAGGGTCAGAAAGAGTCAGACAAATCTGGGAGGAAAAGAGCAAAATCAAAATCAAGATGAAAGCTGCCATTGTTAACCTACAGGTCTCTCAGTCCCTCTGCTCCACGTGCCTCCTCCAAGTCTCCTTGCTACTTCCTTCTTCCTCTCTTCCTTCTGTCCTCTTCTCTGCAGGATCTTCTTTCCCTGCTCAGCTCCACCCACTTAGGGCAGAACCAGGACTCTGGAACTTCCCCCTTTCCTGGGGATGACCGTGTTACATTATCAGCAGGGTATATCCATCTTATACCCTGCGTTATAAACACAGAGTGGCCATTTACCTGTGCCATGTGCCTCCTTGGGTTGGGGGAAGGGTTTTGTAAAAGAACAAGGGTTTTGGGGTCAGATAACCTGAGTGTGAATTCCCACAGCAGTGAGACCTCAAGCAAGTACTGAGTCACAGCATATTCATGGCTAAGGGGGAGTGACATGTCACATGGGAACACTGGGAGGGAGAACCAAGTTCTGTAAGGGGATGGTCATTAAACCACAGCTGGAAAGGAGAGTTGCTTGATTAGGATGAAAGCTGAGCTACATGTTGTAACCACCTAGGACTTTAGAGGAGGGTGTTCAGGGTTGAGACTGGGGCAGAGAAGGAGGTAAGAGAGATTTGAGTGAGACTCCAGTGTTTGTCTGTGTGGTCCCATGCCCTCACAACTCTGGGTCAGACCCTCATTCTGTTCTGCTTCTTCAACCCTGATCCCAACAGAGTCAGCTGGGCCCTGAACTGTGCTCTACATTGTCTTGGGCCTTTCACTTCATCATCTACTAGCAGTAAACTTGATGGCCAAAAATAGATTGTCATGGGCTCGGGAAGGTGCAACAGGTAAAGCAGCTCAGTTGTATGGCAATCTTCAATGCTGAGTTGTAACACTATACTTGAAACTTCTGTGTTGTAAAGCTATGATTTTCAATAAAAATATTTTTAAAATACCCCCCCCCAAATTCTTATATGTAATATTATATTTCAGTTAAATCAGAATTGAAATCATACATTTTTGCTTCTTCTTATTCTTTTTTGTTTTGGAGCGAGATATTAGACTTGACCCACTGGTCCTGATGAGGTTCATGATAAGAAGGACATGTAAGATATAAGTAGAATCTGTGATTTTCCTTTATTTTGTATTGGTCAGGGTAGTCTTTTTTCTTTTAAAATCATTTTTGAAGACTTCATCTAGGTTGAGTATGTGGGGAAATGAGTTTTAGACTATTATAGCTAGAGTTCAGAAGATAATTTGATTTTTTGGGGTCTTTCATTTTACAAAGAATGCACAAAGTTCATACATATTTTGAGGGGGGGTCAATTTGATATTTTTTTCAAAGACTATCAAGATAGCTATCCACATGTTTAATAAAGAGAACTTTAACTGCTTCAAGCTTGAATTACAATATACTAAAGATACTTTTCATTATAAAATGAAACATTGTTTTTGTTCTGTTGAAACCCACTGTTCTTGGATGCTTAGGAAATAGAAAGTGCAGACTCTTGGGGATCCAGACATGTGGTGCATTTAACAATTGCAGCCATCACCCTGGAGCATACCTTTAATGTATCACTCTGGAGTTGATTTCAAAGGGCTCACCATCTTTTATGAGGCTGTTGTGCATTGGGAATTTTTTAAAAGAGTGTTTAGGCATGTTACATTTCTAATTAATGCACGTGGAGGAGCTATGTCTTAGATTTTAAAGACAAGAGATCCAATAAAATGAGGCACCAGAGGGAAATTGTGTTTTAAGCTCTTTCCTTATGGGAACAAAGAGTGGAAGCATTGTTGAATAATAATTATAAGCTCTATAGATGAAACAGATACTTGTCTTCCTAAATGAAGACAAGTAGATTCTGTTCTCCTACTAAAAAAAGGATAATAATGTCAGCTAATATGTCTTGAACCCTTGCTCAAGGTGTCAGCTATGGGCTAAGTTATGACTTTTATATGGATTTTCTTATTTAACCTTCATGATCTCTTTGAGGTGGATATTGTATTATTCTCATTTTATAGAGGAGGAAACTGATGTTTGGTAAGGTTCAATAATTTGTCTAAATTCACTAGTCAACAGGGAACAGAACCTAGATTGCTATCCAGGCAGTAACCTCAAGCCAATGTTCTTAGTTACTGAGACCCAATAGTAATGAGATGTAGGATAATTTAATAATCTTTTAGTGGGGAGCAGCAGGGTCTCTCATGCTGGCTGCTGCATATTGATTGATAAGGAGCTGAGTAGAGCTGAAATCTAGCTCTTCCTGTGTTGGTCAAACTGTGGACCTTTCTATTAGCACGTGTGCTACTGTGTCTACTCAGAAGATAGCTCTTTTTTCCATTATCTTTGTGTTGTTGGATTCCTTAAAATTTCTTGTTAGACTAACATAGTGGAGTGGAGGCTATGGTCTGTCTACGTCTCTTCCCACTTCCAGCTCTGTCCTACATTTGAGAGACCTTGAACTTATGCAAGTAGATGCACAGCCTATCATATCTATCCATATCATTAGCAAACAACTGCTTCTTGGCCACCTCTCAGATATAGTGATGGGCACATGGAGTCATTCACTTTTGGAAAGTTGGATTCCAGGAAAAGGCTGGCATAGTTCCTAGAAGGAGGCTTGTGATGGTTGAGCAGAGTATAGTACTGGATACCCTGAGAGTATCAGAAGTGTGGGTAGGGGCCTTGGGTGTGCATTTCATCTTGGCCTTATGGATTCTTCCAAAGCATGAGGCATGGGGCTGGGATAGTGCTTGTTCTGGTCTATGAACAGTGCTGGTTTGGGAGAAAATGACTGTTTTATTGTAGTGATGACAATTGTAAATAAGATAATGGTGAGTTCAGTTGCATATGTATCTTGTACACAAAAGAGAAGGAAATTTCAGCAGTTTCAGATTAACAGTAAATATTCTTTTAAAAGCACTATATGTGACATAAGAGGAATATGATGAATTATAAATAAAGAAAGAAGATCTACAGTCATCAAGGCCCTAACTTTACTACATTTCTTTCACCAGAATCTAGGCTAGTGACTGACTTATTTAAGTGCTCCATAGCTAGTCACTGAACAATGTCAACAGTCCCAAACCCCAGAAAATCTATCTAGGGAGCACACATTTGAAAAGAGTATGGATCAAAGTTGTAAAGAAGGACTCTTGACTATTGGCATATAAAAGAGAATGGCACAAGTTAGGAAAAATGTTGGAAGGCCGAATCATTTCTCATTTGCTAGAGTTGGAAGGACATCCTGAATGAAACTAAAAGGGGTTGCAAAGCTATAGTCTAAGTGAAAGTGCAAGGAAGAAACAGGTCTTCTCTTAAGCCAGATGATGTAAGAGCAACACATGACAGATAATGCACATAAACTGTGTCAAATTGGCAAAAGTATAAAGAACGCTGATCCAAGGGAATTAAATGGGGAAAAAAAGTATGTTACAATTTGTGTTGAATTGTAAATACTTATATAGTGGTATTACATATGCTATCTCTGGAACTATAGATGAGAAAAAAGAGAAGAAAATATAGCAATTGCTTCTGGAAGAGAAATTAGTTGGCAAAGTACAGGGGTACGAGATGTACTGGATACATTATCTGATAAAATTTTTGATTAATTAAAAATTGAAATTCTAGATGATTAAAATCAAGGAGATAACATAGTCTTTTAAAATTACTTGAAATGTGCATATTATAAAGAAGGATATCCTTGAGTTCTAAAACGATCTGCATATGTAACCCTAGAACTTCTCTGGGGAGCCTGAGAAATGACAGACCTGCTAGAAAACAAAGGAAGTGTAAAATATCCTTATCTGCAACAGAGGTAAAAATGTGGCCTCTAAAATCAGAATTGTTGTGTAGGCACTGATCTCTAGGAAAATTGAAGCATTAAAATGTAAATAAATGGCAATAAATACTAGCTGTTAGTGTAGTGTGGATTTTCTAGGAGTAAGATATATCAAACTAGATTTTAAAAATTGAATTGTTAGATAGGAAAAAGTAGAAAGGGTGTCTCTATTTCAGGAATTTCAGCATTTGAAAATTCGTCCCATGATTTTTTTTTTTTTGACAAAATGGAAGAAGAAGCAAATTATTGCACAAAAAAAGAACTCCCTGAAAAATTCTATCGTAGTGTTTACTAACTCATCATCATGTATCTGGGAAGATATATTAAAACCAGGTTTCATGTCTGCTCCTCACCTGTTCAATGATTTAACTATAGAATCCATACTAAACAAATTAATGGATTAAAAAGGTTATGGGAGAGGTATTAAGGTGTTGGGTTCTCTAAAATCAGTGTTTACTGTCAGAAAAAGGAGTACATGTTCTATAGGTTGAAATGTTAAGAGGACAAACGAAAACTCTGCATTTAGGGGCAAATAAAAACTAACTGTCCACATATATGATGGGGAGTCTTGAGTTTGTAGTAGTCCTTGTAAGAAAAGATCTGACCAGTTTAGTTAAAAAGCAGGTACAAAGTTAGGTTAATTCTGTAATGATAATGATGTGTCATGGGGTTTAATGCTCTTAAAGGAGAATCAACTGTTACCTTATAAACTGTTACAAAAGTTAATTTTTAAACACACAAACATTTAGCATAAGGGACTTTTCTATAGGAACCATATTATAGATGACTAGATTTTCAAGCCATTCTACAAGAACATGTTAACTTATGTAGAAGAATTACAGTTTTACTAAAAGGACCCTGAGCTGTGGAATTTGGAAATGAGAAATGGTGTGTTATAGTAGGGAGCAGTAGATGAAATGTTTTTTGGTTAATGCTTGTGAGGAAACAGCTACCCCAAGGCAAATTTTAGAAATGGGTAAAGTTTTCCAGTGGTCTTTGTAGATCTCTTCCAATTTAATATCTCTCCTCTTGCTGCCAGCATAAGACTAGATACTGTGTGGCATATGCTGTGATAGAGACATGCCTGTGTGTCGGATGGAGAGCAATGAGCTGGTTCATGCTGATGTATGGTTGAACGTGTGTACTACAAGATCTCTCAGAGTTACTGCATTTAACAATGCAATGCTTGTTAAACTAAATGAATTTAAATCAATGTCAAGCCAGGGATAAAGTAAAAAATACTCAGCCATTGTGGACAAGGGTTGGTGAGAAGGGAAAGATCCCCATGGGTGCATTTGCCTTGCCTTGAGGACTATCTCTGGGACATCTATTACTGCTATATAGAATTTTGTTTTTCTTCTGTTGATTTTGAAAATTGGGGTATTAATCTAATCTGTCTGCCTATAAATCTGTAACTTTCCTACTTTATAAAAGTGTCTCTATTGGACAGAAGTTAAAAAGTGGCATATCTCAACTCAGCATAACAAGGAACTTTGTTAGACTAATTACTGGCTTCTATGGTATAGTGAGTGTCTCATCATTTCTATTCATCCAAGTCCAGTTCATTGTTCAAATGAAGGATTTTGTGGGAGGTATTCTTGAGTTTGGAAGGTACTCCCTAAGTTTTGTGATTTCATGGATTATAAAATGCAAATGGATTACAATGTAATACCCACAACCTAGTAGGATTTTTGTTTTGGATTCACATTGTGGTATTGCTCTAAGAGACTAGTAATGATTTGTCAGGCTTTGACCTTACTTTGACTTAATTTGCAAAATTCTGAAGTATTTTGCCTATTAGTGCCCTGATCTTTAATCAATCAGGATTACTAAACAGGACAGATCCAAAATATCCAAAAGATTTTTATAAGAAACAGCATTATTCAGAGAATAATAACTACATGTAGCCAAATTTCTTCAAGGGCTTGGTGTATTAGCTTATAATTTTTGCTATGGAAAAATGAACTTTTCAACAACTTTCTTTACTTAATGTGTATTAAAGACATTATTACAAATTTGGAAGATCTTTGTCTAAATTAGGTTTTTCTTTTATTTCCTGGTCAAAAACTACCTTTTCTAGAAGAATTATATATGATATTGATAATTTTTACTCTCCTTTAGTTTTGAATTTCCTTTGCCTCCAATATTTGTGCTTGATGTAGCTTTGGAAACACATTGTGTATTCTGCAGTGAAAGGACATGTTTTTAAAGGCTGTGAAGGTTCATTTGGATTCTATTTTAGTTCACAGCAGTGTCTTCTACTTCTTGTTTCTAAGATGAAAGAACAAAGCCATGTCAGCAATTTTGACCTTATTTATATGTAGAATAGTACCAGCCATGAGAAGAATAACCAGTAAACCCCTTTGTAGGCACTTCTTTGATAGAATCCTATGGTTATACTGACTGAAGGATATATTTTATGGCATAGGTTGGCTCTGAGCTATGCAGAAATGTCACTATGGGAATATACTATGTCAGTTTAGATATGCCTGTGCTAGAGGGAATCCAAGAGCTAGGTGGAGTGATTGGAAAAGACAAAACAAAAGGAAAACCAAACTAAACCCAACATTGCAGCTATAGAAGTGCATTTGAAAGAAACCATTTGGGAGTAAGTATTGGGAGTCTTTATTGAAGTGTATTTCCTACATTTCAGTTGAATATCTGACAAAAGGGACATGCTGCTATTTGAAGACAGGAAAAAAACAGAAACAATGAAAGGGAGAAGCAAGATAGGAAAGGGCAAAAATCATAGGACTGTCTTTAATATTGACAGAGCATAATAGTAATTTATAGTCTTAATTGAAAATAAATTCAACTATCTTTTTACTTGATACAATTTAAACAATATTTTAAGGCAAAAGTGGTTTTTAAAAAGTAAAGAAATTACAGGGACTTTGTGCAAGTGGCTTGTGGTAGAGTTAAACATAGCCTGAGAGTAAGGGCACACATGACAGTCTTAAAGTGGGTAAGGAGGCCCTGAGTAGGCCATTTGGGTTATGTTCAATAAGAGAACTAGAAATGAGCTACATTTTGGAAAGTGTACTTTATCTTTGCAATCAATAATGCCATTGGTTTTATATAAAACCCTCAACATTTATAGTCATCTTTTAGTAGCTGAATAAATAATGTGTTATAGCTACTTGAAAACATGACTAGAATAACCCTCGGACACTCCACACTAAAACTGTTTTTGCCCACTTCAAATTGCTTGTTATAATCTCCTGAGTTGACTAGAAATGTTTTTGATACCATACATGGAGTGATTAGTATGCATTAGTACTTTTAATAGTATAGTCAACATTGGAGTATATAATTGTACTTAAATGCTTTCATAAATTATTAGATTTCTCATAATTGGTTCCTTTGAGACTTTCAGCATAATTATCTTTGTTTTTAATATCTGAAGTGTATCTACTACAAACTTTGCTGGAGATACATTAAAGAATTATAAGTATTATGAATATATTTGATTATAAGCATATTTGAAATTAATTATTTTGATTATATACAAATTTCTATGTTAAGTCACTGGGGACAGTCTTTTAGCAGAGTCCTAATATTCATAAGAATACTTCAAATATCTTTTATAGTAAGAGAATCAAGAAGTGTAGTCATGGGGCACTTCTACCTGAAGAGTAGGAAGGTTTTGGGACTCTATAGTATTTGCTCCTGTTTTCTAAAAATGCAAGTTATGTTGTTAATCTGAGAATTATAGTGTGGTAAGGTAAGAGCCAGGGAAGATAATTTTTTAGTTACAGGATGGAGTTGTATGTGTATGTTTCTCTCCGTATGTGTATCTGGCATCTGATATGGACAGACTTGATGAAACACTGATCTTTTCATACAATGATGATCTTTAAATACACACAATAACACATGTATGGATCCAAAGGAAGGATCCACTGGAAGAGTTTGAAGAGCAAAGAGATATTTTTTATGGAACCAGGTCAGTGGGAGTTAAAAAAGTCTAAGTGGAGTATGGGGTTAGACCCTTAGGGAAAGAAGTTGGGAGGGAACATATCAGATCCTACTCTGAGATTCTGATATCCCATAGGGGTTGTAGGAAGTGATAGAGGAAAAAGCACTCTTCTCTCCTAGAATCACTGAGATCCAGAAGTAAAATGAGAGGACTGATTCTGGGTAAGAGGAACACCATGAAAATGGTGCTTCTTCATTCACAAATTTGTTCTTTCATTCATTTATTCATTCATCTATACACCCATCATCTATTAATAAAGCCAGTCAATTAAAAAGAAAAAAAAAAACTGTTGTTGTGTGCCTTTTTGTCTAAGATAATAAAAAGAGAAACTATAGTAAATGTCATAATTTCTATTTCCTCTTTTAGTTTCCATGGACATTTTGATATATCAGGATATTTTCTAGAGGTAGATTTTTCTGTTCACTTGATCTGCAAATATAGAAAACTAGAGAAGAAAATAGGTAACAACTAAGTGGGATGGTTTCTGCACTGCTAGTAATAGACATTTCTGTGGGCTATAAATTCATTCTAATTTTTTATTTAATATAGGAAAGATGTGTTTCTTACTGCTAATCTCCGTAGACCTTTGATCAATACTTTCTTGTTGATTATTGACTGATAATGAATTAATACAAATTTTTGTGTTTAGTGATTAGGGTAATGGAGTTCATGGTTGATGTGTTAATGTGTATATGTTACACATGGTCATTTGATATATATGTATTCCTATGCAAAATATCACTGAATTGATTTTTAAGATCAGTCTTAATGCCTTGAAGAATGACATGTAATCCTTTTATTTCTGTCCTGCTCTAATGCTAATGACTTCTCAGAGTCTTGTCTTTTTATATGCCAATTTATATTAGTTTATTTTTGTCCAGCAAAATAAGTTGACCCTTTTTTCCTACAATAAAAACCCTCAAATAAATAATTCACAAAATATTTAAAGATAGATTACATGTTTTCCAAAGTTCTATTTGACTCCTCATCTGAATCATCATTGACAAGAACAGGCAAATTAGTACTGCTGTCTCAGTACTATGATTTCATGGAAGTTGGAGGACTTGGATACTGGAAGATATGACTCATTGACTTGGTCATTCTTTTTCACTTAACATTCCTTATGAAATGCAAAAATGCCCTGGGCTGGGTTATTATTTTAATCATGAACATACTAGAATAGCTTAATTTGTTAGAGAATCCAAGCCCAGACAGCATGACCTCAGAGAACTGTTGGGGGATATCTAGTTTCTCACTTCCTAGATTTAATACTGATATTAGGAGGAGTTGCTGAATATAAATCTCACATAGTGTATGATTTTTATTACAGTGCTCCTTTAAAAGTTATTATTAATTAGTTAATTTATTGAGGTGATGTTGGTTCAGAATACTGTGTATGCTTTAGGAGTACAGGTTCATACCTTTTCACGTGTGTTTCAACACCATGCCTACGATCAAAGTACCATAACTCTCCACCACCCTCTTCACCCTTCACTCCTATCCCTAGAAGGTATTTTTCTTTATTAATAAGTATCTTTTTGTTTTTGTGTGCAGGCAGCATGTCAGCTGAAACACCAATCACACTGAAAATTGATCCTCAGGAACTTCAGGTCCAAACTTTCACTGTAGAAAAGCTATTGGAGCCTCTTATAATCCAGGTATTAATATCATAGAAATTACAACATGTAATAGCTGCAGAAAAACTAAAAATATGGGGAAAATAGTTAATGAACAAAGAAAGATGTGATTTTTTTTTAATAGAATGAGTATGTCATCTAAAATTTCCCTTTAAGCGTTATTAAAATGTAAATGATGCATTTAGTAATAATAACAATGAAATTCTGAAAGTCACCCACCTGGTATCTCTTTTAAAAGTAACAACAGTAATATGTAGTTTTCAAAATATCTTTATGTAAATGATATTATTTGATTGTCATAAAAACTGAGTCAGGCAGCACGATGAAAGCTTATTACATAGATGGGAAAATAGAGTTGAGGGAATTTCAGTGACTTGCCCCAAGGCATATGGTGGCTCATTTGTCAAAAAAGAAATTATTTTTAAACTATCAAAAAATATGAGGAAAGAGCTATTTCAGGAATTCTATGATAAAGTCCTTCCTTTGATAATATATGTGATCATTTTTACTATTAAGTCTAGATTTTATCAGATTTTTCTTAAGGCAGACTGTCAAGGAGCTTATACAATGGTATAGATTTAATATTTTTGTCTTCAATTCGAAATTTGTGAAGGGACTCTCCTGTAGGCGCACCTTATATCATACTTCTTCAGAGAAATTGCCTCTATTTTTAATTTCTAGAAGCACCCAAGAAGTAGTTGGGTGAGAAGCTATCTTGACCTCGACTCTAATAGTTTAAATATGTTCTACTTATCTTCTCTGTGCGGTGGGTGGTGGGGGTTAGAGTAGTTCTGAGGATAGACTTTGTGCAATTTTTTATTTAGTACTAACTGGTATCTGTTACTGGAAAATGATATGGCTCACTGATGATAGCTTAATTGTGACCTTTGGCAATTTTTTAAAAATTAATTTATTTCTTTTAAGATTTATTTTTCTATTCATACAAGAACTGGGGTACAGGCCAGAAGTGTGGGAGGGGTGAGAGGATCCACCAGAGACAGAGTGGGGAACAGAACAGGCAGATTAACTGAACAACACTGCTGAGGGGAGCAGCGGGTGAGGCAGGAATGGTCTGCGGGTCCCCTCTCTGGCTGGCAGCAGGGATTGAACTCATGCTGCAGTGGCTGCGGGTTTGCTTCATAGTGTGTTGCTTAACCCACTGCGCCACCAGGGAGGCCCGAACTTTGGCAGTCTTAATAGTGCTAATATATAGTGTGAAATTTATACAGGAAAGTCCTGATGTTATCTAGCATTATAGTGGTCTCCTGTTTAAAAAAAAAATCAGTTTTTCTGGTAAAGTTCACTGAAAACATTGAAAAATCAAGACAGAACCAGAACAAAACAATGAGATTAAAAATACAATTTTACAACTAAGATGTAAACATTAATGTCTTAGTGTAATTATAGTAGAGTAAAATATGGGTGATTTTTTTATCTGGATTTTTTACTATTAAAAATATTTATACATATCATATGTAAAGAAAATATGCAAAGAAGGTGGAGAGACTTCTGTATATGTAGGTTTTATCTTGCTCTTTTACTGAAATCTATCTTTTGATAATTTCCTTATTTGTAAGCATTTTTAAAGAAAATTCTGTTTATTCCTCATATAAATGGATCTTTGTTTTTAAAGCAGTATATCATATTTGGAAGTTTAAGTTGTTTCCATTTTTTACTATTATAAAATAATACTTTCCTTAGCATCTTTGTATATCAATTTTTGTTATCAGTTCAAATTGTTTCCCTAGAATAAGTTAGTAATGTAAAAGTAAGTGGCCAAGATAAAGGAATTCTTGTGCTTTTTCATACACATCACCAAGGTTTTTATGGGAAAGTTTTATGAGTGCTCAGAAGTTATTTAAGATTGTGTTTCTATGCAGTTACTGGATGTGGGGTCAGAAAATGATCTCTGTTTTGGAGGTGGTTGATAAACTCAAGTACCTTAATGCTGCTGTATGACCCTTGTTTGTTGCATAAGGATGGGGTATTGGAGACATTCACTTAAGCCTTGCTAATCACAAAGGTGGCTGACATATTGTTGTCAATAGAGAAAGTATCGTTATGGAGAAACTACATTCAATTTGCTAACTGAACACAATAGGTATTTTTCTTAATCAAGTATTGATACATTGATAGAGTAGTCAGTAGAGAGTATTGTAAATGAATTTATATTAGAGAAGATCCTGTTCACAGTTTATATTTTCTGGCATTTTAAAAACAAGTATATAATAGTTTTTTATAAACATTAATTGAGTCTACCTAGAAATTTCAAAGGGAGAATATGACCTGAAATAATTTTATTTGACTGGAAAGAAACCTAACTCTTAAAAAGTATGTATGCTAATTTTAGCGGGCTTTTAATGTGGTATACCTGGATTCATTTTTCATGATCTGCAAGTTGATGAGTCAGGGAAAGGGAAATTAGTACTTATCCTATGACTGTTTTCAGTTGTACCTAAATGTAATTACTAATTTTATCTTCTTGAAGGTTGTTGTTAGTGTTCTTGAAAATATTTATTCATTTCTTAAAGATCATTTAGTATACTACTTCACCATTAACTGAGCTAGAAGAGAGTTTCTCGGTCTTAGGAATATTCAAGTCAAATTGAACAAAAATATCAATAAGTTATAGAGTATCTACTATGTTCATAAGCTATCTCATAAAAATAAGTTCTGGGACAACAAAACTATGTTGACACATTCATGATTTTAACTAAAATGGGCTCCTGCTTTTATTTATTTATTTATTTTTAAAGATTTATTTATTTATGCATACAAGAGCTGGGGTACAGGCCAGAGTCACGAGAGGTGAGAGGATTCACCAGACAGAGTGGGGAGCAGAACAGGCAGACTGACTGAAACACACTGCCAAGGGCAGCAGTGGGCAAAGCAGGAGAGGTCTGCTGTGCCATGTGGGACCCTCCCTGGCCAGCAGCAGGGATCGAACTCGTGCTGCCTGCTTTTAAAAAAACTAGTGTATTTCAAAGTCAGAGTCATTTATTTAAAATAATTGATCTATTTGGATTTACTGCATAACCTTCATGTATCCATTAGCTTGATTAGGTGTCACTTATTAATACAAGTAAAAATTTCCATTGTTATATTTCAAAGTACGATAGCATCATCACACTTTTTTTCAAAGAGTGTTTATATTGAAATTGTTACATGGGTTAAATGTGTAATATAGTCTCTTACTATACGGGAAAACATTCCAAAAGAAATGCATCATTTTTAAATCTGTAGTGCTACCAGATAAAGTTGTCAATTTAGTAGCCCCATTAAAAATTCTCAGCTTTTCTCATTATTTATCTTATATTCCTTTGTTTACAGGGTTCCACAGAAATTACTTACCACATCTGTATATAATTCAAAGTTAAAATTACATTTTAATTTTGTGAGTAATTGGTTATAGAACTGTTAATGTCACTGACTTCTAAATTCATTTTTTCATAAGTCTTTGTTCTATTCTTTTTATAGTTACTGGAGTCTTCCCACCAAACCTGATTTATTTTTAATCTATTTTTTCTCTTGGCATAGGTAAATCACTTGGTTATTTTGAAGGGATGTTCAACCTGGGATATATTTCAATCATTCACTTTCATTTTCTCTGTATGATAACTTACACAGTTGCATTCCTCTGTAATAAATTCTTCCAATGGATCAGAAATAATTTTTTTCTCAGCAATTACATTTTTATGATGGTAACTGTAGGCATCTGCATTTTATCACTTTCAAGATCCAAATTTGGCAGTGCAGTGCAGGAAATCTATTTATGCAGAATTGCAATGAAAAGAATTTATATCTCTGTTGTAGCCTCTCTTAAGGAGATATAAACTGCTAGATCATGCTAAAATCATTATGTAATGGAACCATTTATAATCTATTCTGCCACAAAATATAATTTGCTATGTGTTAGATTCATGTTGACTATAAACTAAAAAAAATGACTTTCTTAAAATCCTTTAAGATAAAAGCAATAACAAAGTCCTTATGACATGTTAATCTCCTATAAAGTCTTTTTTTTTTATTTGAGATAGGGACACAAATGCTTGTTGTATTTTCTTTTTATTGAAGTCACATTGCATTATAATGCTATATAAGTTTCTGGTGTGAATCCTTAAAAATCAACAAGTGCATACAGTACATTATATTTACCGCTATAAGTTCAACTATATCCTTCCCCATACACCTCACCCCTTCTACTTGATTTATCTACTCTCCTTTCCCTTTCCTTCTGGTAACTGCTAATTTGGTCTTATAGTCTAAAAGCTTATTTTGGTTTTATTTATTTCATCCTGTTTTTTTCTATATGTACCATACATGAGTGAAATCACAGTGTATGTTTTCCTCCATCTGATATTTCTTTAAGCACAATACTTTTTTAGGTCCACCCATGTTATTGCAAATGGCAGGCTTTCATCTCTTTTTTATATAGCTGAGTAGTATTCCTCTGTATACCATGCGTACCATGACTTCGTCTGTTGATGGGCACTTAGGTTTTTTCCAGTTCTTTGCTATTGTAAATAATACTGTAATAAACACAGGGGTATACATATCTCTTTGAATAAGTGTTCTTGTATTTTTTTTGGGGGGGGGGCGGAAATACCCAGAAGTGGGATAACTGGATTGTATAGAATTTCTATTTTTAATTTTCCGAAGACTATTCATCTGCTTTCTATAATGACTGCACCAACTAACTTTCTCACAAAGAGTGTACCAGGGTGCCCTGTTCTCCAATACTTGTCGCTTCTTGTCTGTTGTATAATAACCATTTCAGAGGTGCTGAAGTGATAATTCATTGTTGTGATTTTCATTTCTCTAATAATAAGATGATGAACATCTTTTTATGTGTCTGTTTGCTATCTGTGTCTTATTTGAAAATTATTTATTTAGTTCATCTGCCTATTTTTCTGATGTAAATATATTTAACAAATAAACATAGAGGTAGGTCAATAGTAATACATTTTATTTATCTGGCTCTCATCCCTAACTCTTGTGGAATCCCTTGGTCCTTTTCTGATTTCCAATTCCATTGTTTTCCCCAGGTATTTCAGGGTCTCTCTTATACACCCTAGAATTCTCCCTGGGTCTAGCTTAGGATATCTGAGAACCCTTTTAATGGTCGGCACTGGCGAGGTTATGCTGTGGACAACACTGGATCTGACACTTAACAAAGGTTCATTTTCTCCTCATGCTACACATTCAGTGTGAGTTGGTTGAAGAGGTCTCTATATAGTCTGAACACCTGAGAACTCAGGCTAATGTAGACTCCCTTTCCACTTTTACTTCCAATGTTATTATAGTGGGGGAAAGAAAAACCATGATGAGTCATGCAAGAATGCCTAACATGTCTACTCAGTGTGATATTTGTGGTAAGTGGGGATGAGGGATATGTGATCATACCCTGTGTATAAAATATGTATAATTGTCAACAGTTCTGATAACTACTCCCTCCCCATTACTTCCTTTTTGGGGGTTCTTTTATTGTTACATCCCATCTGCTGTCAAGTCACCTTTCTTTCCTGATCATAGCTGACTCTATCAGGATGGGCAACTGATTTATTGATACTTACTTGTAGGTTGGCAAGAGCCTGTAAGGCAACCTGGCATGAGACTTCCATCTCTGGAGCATGATCGCTAGTTAGTCCTGTCAACATCATTTCTTTGAAGAATTGACTCCATATTGGGAGTGAAGCAGCTAGTACTAGGATTACACAAAGCTAAAAAACAAAAAGGTGTAGAAACATAGAGAAGAGTTCTAGTAGAGTAGCTTTCAAGTTTTGGTCTGCAAATACCTGCTGTTGAGGATAGTAAGATTACCTAGTTACTGGGTTTTCAGTAGATCCAATTTCCAATGACAGTTTGATGTCAGAATTATACTCTAGCTTCTGTGGGAACTTGCTGTTTCTAGTTCCCTTCAGTACAGGCCACATAGGTCAGATGCTTGCTTTCCTTATGTGCTCTTACTCCCTTACCTATTTCCTGATCAGTGACTGAGAATTCAAAGGAAGTTCCATTAGCAGCAGCAATCCAGAGTTCTTATAGTTCCTCTTGCTTATTTATGCTAGAATGGAGGTTTTATTTCAGAGCTTCTCTTCTTCTCTTCCCCTCATCTCCAAATTTTAGAATCTCTGAGTATGATTTACCTGTGCTTCCAAATCAGTTTATCTGCCATATTTTTCCATTTTGTGGGAAACTAGATATTCTCCAACTTTCCACTTTGTCTAACTTCATGTTGTTGATGGTGGATGTTAACTACCAATGATGTACATTGGAAAACTGGAAATGAACAAGCAAGTGTAGCTATGTCCTAATGACTCTGAAGCTCCCAGAGCTTCTCAAGGTAGAACAATGGCACTAGGTTTGTACAGAGGTGTGGGTATGTCTCATTCTGTTGCATGGGCCCTGATGAAGCAGTATTTGAACCAAAAGTCATGCAGAATTCCTTATGATAGTAATCCCTTTCAGTTTTCCCCCTAATTTCTCCCCTTTTCTTGAGTCAACCCAGTCCAAGTGGCTGAATGGTAAATAGTTATTCACAACTCTTCCAAGCACTCTGTTTTTCTTACCTCCCTAGTTCCTGTTCAGGACCTCTTTGCCACATCTAACTTTCAATAAAATTCTTTCTCCTTTCCTTCAGCCAAACTAAAATAAATTTTAAGAGAGAAATCATGCATATCAATTTATGTAAATAGAAGCCTAGATGCCAAAATTCTCATTTCCCACTGTTCCAAAGGTAGATCTGATTGACTTCCAGGTGGCTGGCAGAGAGAGGGAATGCTTTGACTTCTTAGTTTCCTAGAGTATGATTGCCTTTGTTTCTTTCAGAAAATAATTCAAATTTTTTTTTGTGTGTGGTTGTTGTTGCTTTGTTTTGTGGTTTTGTCCTTTTATGGTCATTTTAAATGATGCCATTTATACACTAAGCTTTATTGTTTATTATTTTGTCCTTATTGATTATTTTATCAATAGAATTTATATCAGAACTAATCAAGATTAATCAAGGTTCCAAGGAAATCTTAAAGACAAGTCTATACAAATACAGGTTCTTGTATATTACTTTATAGACATGTATTGGAGTTTTGACTTTAACCACCAACCTTAAAAACACCAAATTAAAGAATTTTTAAACACACAGCCTTAAGTTTGAATAAGCATAAGATTTATTTTATGGTAGGATGAATAAATAAAATAAATTCTACCTCAGAAAGTACTTTAAAGTTTAAGGTGATTAAGTGTAGTTGAGTTGATTCTAATAAAGTGAATTTTTCAATTTCTGCATTCTTTTACTGCCAAAAAACTGCCCCCTTGGGGAAACTGTTAGGCTATAGTATTCCTTAAGAGACAAATAGTTGAGCAAAAGGAAACTGCTCTTTAAATTAAAATAAGGATAAGAAAAACTAGTAGCTAATTGATTAAAATGTCAGGAGTCCTGTGGGAGTTACATGGCTGAGAATACAAGGAATATCACACCTGCTTCTTGAATCTGGATGCTTTGAGATTAACTGTGGACTGATGTCAGTCTTTGCCTATACTTCACCTCTTCTCAGCTTGTTCCCTAGACCTTTTATCCTATCAGACTCTGATATTCTTTTTTCTCACTCCAACATTGCTGCCCTGTTGTTCTGACCACCTCCAATTCACTCTACTTCTGTTAATACTTTATCTTTCAATCATAGCTCATCTTTCCACCACAAATTCAGGCTGATCACAGAGATAGCCACTTCTCACTTAGCTGTGGTATAAGATATTTCTCTTATAAATTGATTCTGAGGGCAGCCAGTTGGTATAGACTGATAAGCTTAAATTCACTTACCTTTTTAGTGGGAAATGCTAGATGGATGGGAACAATTGTGGTGTAGCTGGGCAAAGGAGGAGTCGATAGCTCCCTAGATGTGATCATTTTCACTGCTAGAGGTGCAATTTTATTTTTCATAGAATCCAGATGCTATTTTAGAATACCCAGCTTATTTTAGGAGACACTCCTGAAGCTCCATGCCTCTAGGCCAGTAGTCAGAAAATTTTTTTCTAGAAAGGACCAGTTCAATATCTTTGCCATCCATGGGGTCTGTATTGCAACTATTCTGTTATAGTTTCAAAGGACCCATAGTCAATATGTAAACAAATGGATGTGGCTGTGTTCCAATAAAACTTTATTTATAAACACTGGCAAGTGGCCAGATTTGATTCCAAGTACTTAATGTTCACCCCTTGTTCAAGACTGACCATGGAGATTCTTTGCATTCACTAATTAAGGAAAGATAAGAATGGGCAACAGTCTACACACAGTTGGTAGCCCCCCATGAGATAAATTATGATGCAGTGATTTGTGGCAAGGTCCTGGAGATAGACTAAAACCTCCTTTGGGGAAGAATGCTAAGTAGGCAATTTAGAATAATCTTGTTACTGTTGAGATCCTGTGAGCCCACTAGTTTTCAAACCAGGCTGCACATTTAAAATCACCTGGGGAGTTTTGAAAAGTCCCAAAGCCCAGGTACATAGGCAACCATTTAAACCAGAATCTTTGGGAGTAAGACAAAAGATTTAAAGTCTATAGGTGATTACAATATGAGAACCATTGTGCTGGCAGTTATATTTACAATAGTGAGCGTGGTTCTTCTCTTGGCACTAGGTTTGTCCTAGAATGGTGCTGCTTCTTTGTTTTTGTTTTTTTTTTTTAAAGATTTATTTATTTATGCATACAAGGGCTGGGGTACAGGCCAGAGTCACGAGAGGTGAGAGGATTCACCAGACACAGAGTGGGGAGCAGAACAGGAAGACTGACTGAAACACGCTGCGGAGGGCAGCAGCGGGCAAGGCAGGAGAGGTCTGCTGCGCCATGTGGGTCCCCTCCCTGGCCGGCGGCAGGGATCAAACTCGTGCTGCAGTGGTTGTGGTTTGCTTCATAGTGTGATAGTGTGTTGCTTAACCCAGTGCGCCACCAGGGAGGCCCTGCTTCTTTGTTTTTTTAATGGGGTTGGGTAGTGCTTATCTGAACTAAATTTATAGGGAATGACTGGATTAGCCTTCTGCATCAACTCTTTGTAACATGTTCAGTTTTCCTTTTAGGTCTCAGTAGCACTATTAGTATCAGTTCTCGGAAAACTATTAGAGTTGAGAGTCTTGGATCCATATTCTGTAGCTCTCCCTTACTGAGGAATCCACTACTAGGTAGCATATGGATCCATGTATGGACTAGTACCTGTGGCATTTTTGGTTTTGGTGGATTCTGCTTGGAGTGGAGGAAGTGTCAGTGAGGGAAGAGATTCTTTTTTTTCCCCCTTTATTTATACATATTTGACATCAATTGTAATCCCCATGGATTACCCATCACCATTTCACCAGTGCACCATCACCTCAGTCCCTTGTGCTCTTTTTTTTTTTAAAGATTTATTTATTTATGCATATAAGCACTGGGGTACAGGCCAGAGGTGTGGGGGGGGGGAGTGAGAGGATTCACCACAGAGAGCAGGGAGTAGAACAGGCAGATCAACAGAAGTACACTGCTGAGGGGAGCAGCGGGCACAGCAGGAGAGGTCTGCTGCACCAAGTGGGTCCCCTCCCTGGCCGGCAGCAGGGATCGAACTCGTGCTGCATGGCTGTGGTTTGCTTCAGAGTGTGTTGCTTAACCCACTGCGCCACCAGGGAGGCCCCCTTGTGCTCTTATTTGCCCTCAATCCTCTCCCTTCCCCCTCCCTACCAAGTGTCCCCAATTTATCATTGTCTTTTTGTTTTTGTTGTGTTTTTATTATTATTATTATTGTTACTATTCTTTTCCTTGATCCTTTATTTTGTTCCCTTATATTCCTCTTAGGGGGGGCAACCATCTGGTATTTTTCTTTTGCCTTCTGACTTATTTCGCTGAGCATAATGAAGGAAGAGATTCATAATGTACAAACCTGAAATTATGATGTGATGTCATGTGACTGGAAGAAGCTTACATTTACAATCATTTGCACTAGTGCTTTTCTTCTTGGTTAGGGTTCATTATTCTGTCAAGGTGTCTTATCTTACCTTGGTTTTGTTGGATTCAGTAGTGAATTAGACCTTAAGTTCCACCTACAGCCTCCCTCAGATGTCCAGCCTCTGCTATATCCTCATTTTGTTCCTCACCATGGTGGACTCAGGGCAGGCCCAGCAGTTTTCAGTATAGCCACATTTTGATGTCATTTACAGTATGTAGGATGGCTGGATCTCATCCATGTTTCTTGGGGATCAAGAGTAGCTTAGGAAAGACAAGCTGTCTTTCCTTCTGTCTGTAAAACTGTGATACCAAGATTACATTGTGCCTAAACCAAACTTTTTTGCAGGGAACCTTATGAAGCAGATTTTTCCAAAGATGAATGGAACCCATATTTCTCTGCTTTCAGTTTTCCCCCTCAGTCATGCTAACACAGCTCTGGGGAAACCCAGCCAGGGGAAATAAGGACACATTTTCCCCTTCTACCTGTTGGGTTTGTTGGGCTTAAGTAAAGAGAACTTCCCCACTTCTTTTTCCTATGTCACTAGATCCTTTTAACAAAACTTTATTATCAGATCTAGCTTTTTCTAAATGGTAGTCAAAAGAATTTAGAAAGTGATTTATCTTTCTCTAATGGCTTCATAATTATTTTTTCACCCTCAAGAAAATCAGCTTGAAATTCAAAGATGGTCTATAATATTTTTGTTCTATATGCTCTCTTTTTCTCTGGCATAATAGACTTCATGTTTTCAGCCTTGGGTTTGATGTTCAAAGTCAACAAAATGTTATCCATATTTACATTCTGAAAAGAAGTGTTAAATTGATGGTCTGCTTATCATTTTAGAATTAAGGGACTAGAATAATGTTGATTACTTGAAGAAAGAACTTCAGGGGACCATAGGTCAAGTATTGGCTAATAAAATTTGAGCTTGGTGACATATTTAATTTTTATAGAAAATGAGTCAAAAATGGCCTTTTTGATTTAAAGACAATCCTGACAAATGAGGTACACACAACCAACTTTATTTTTTAGAGTGAAGTATAACTGACATACAAAACTATATTAATTTCAGGTGTACAATGTAAAAATTGGTATTTGTATATATTGCAATGTGATCAATCACAACTAATGTAGTTAACATCTGTCTCCATATATTGTTACACATTTTTTTTCTTGTGATAAGAATTTTTAAGGCCTATTCTATTAGCAACTTTCAAACGTACATTATATAGTATTGTTAACTGTAGTCACCATACTATATATTATATCCCTTGGATTTATTTAGTCTGTAAGTGAAAGTTGATGCCTTTGACCTATTCACCCATTTCCACCCACCCTACCCTCCTGCGTTCAATCTGTTCTTTGTATCTATGAGCTTTTTTAAAATTTTTAAACATTCCACATATGTGAAATCATATGGTACTTGTCTTACTATGTCTGAATTGTTTCACTCAGCATTATGCCATCAAGAACCATCTATTTCGATCCTAATAAGATTCCTTAAAATTTTTTTTTCAAAAAAGTATTGAGTAAAAATTGACTCAAATAGGGCAGTGCCAAATTAGAAGTGGTTAGAACCATACCACAGACCACAATTCCTGCTTTCAGTGAATAAATAGTATTCCATTATAAGTACACTTGTCACATTTCTACCATATTTCTTTATCCATCCATTCATTGATGGACACTTTGGTTGTTTCCACATCTTAATAATGCTGCAGTGAACATGGGGGTACATTTATCTTTTCAAATCAGTGTTTCTGTTTTCTTCAGATAAATGAACATATGTGGAATTATTGGGTCATATGGTAGTTCTATTTTTAACATATTGAGGAATCCCCATTCTGTTTCCCATATGATCACATCAATTTACATCCCATCAACAATGTGTGAGGGTTACCTTTTCTCTACATCCTTGCCAATACTTGTTATTTCCTGTCTTTCTGTTATTTCTTGTCATTCTAACAGGTATGAGATGATCTCTCATCATACCTGATGATTAGTGAGGCTGAGCACCTTTTTGTGTACCAATTGGCTAGCTGTATGTCTTTCGTGGAAAAATGTCTATTTAGATCCTCTACCCATTTTTTAGTCAGATTGTTTAGTTGCTTTTGAATTGCATGAGTTCTTTTTATATTTTGGAACCCCTTAGCAGATATATGATTTGAAAATATTTTCTGTCATTGAGTAGGTTGCCTTTTCATTTTCTTGATGAATTCTCTTGTGTGTTTAAGTCAATTTAAGACATAGCATCCAGATTTAAATTGCTTATGGGCTATATTTAAATCACATTGTGTTGCTTTAAAATCTTGCCCATAGAACCCTATGAAACGTTACTACTTTTTCCTGTGGCATTCCTTAATATTTATCTCTTATATGCAATGAACAGGTGATTATATATTTTTTCCCTGGATACCTTTAAAAAAAGTTATGTGTCACAGAGCAGGTTAAATCTGATGATTGAGGGTAGATGGGATAAAATAAATCTGGCAGTTGGTAATGACGATAAAATATAAACCAAGCTTTGTAAGTGTGTGTTGGCAAAATACATTGTCATAGTTTATTCAACTTTATGGTTGATAGAGTTATAAATAATTATTTTAAAAAGGGATATGAAGGATGGTATTGGGAAAAACAAAGTGAAAGCATCAAAAAAAGTGAAAAATCAAAATTGGTAAACATAGAGATAGGATTCATAACTGTATCTGTATCAATCACTGCTAGAAATAGAATTCTGAACTGGACAGATGAAGGGACTATGTGAACGTGTCTACACTACAACATATTAGGCCAACACTGTATTTAGGTCCTGATTAGATTTTTCACTTCTTATTTTATTTTCTTCAAGCAGTCAATGGTTATTGATGGAAAATAATTGTCCTTTTCTTTTTCTTGCTCAGCGCTTCTTTGAATCAGTACTATAAACTATTGGTTATTGGTTCACCAGAATGATTAATGCTTGATTTAGGGAAAATAACAGCATGAATATAATTTCTCCTTAGCTTGCTAAATTCAGTGTCTTTTTTTTTTCACTGCATTTTTGAAAACATTTATAGAGGAGACTGCCTGGTCAACATATTTTTTTACTGAAGGCTAAATTTGTCTCTGAATTATTGCTCTGTATAAAACAAGCTCCCTTTCTAAAAGTTACACTTAAAATGGTTAAAGTCACATATTGTAGATTTAATTGGTTAATGATTGGGTTTACTGAAAAATACCACTTTTAAATGGTGGGGTGCCCACAGCTCAAACTTATAACTTTTCTAGTTATGCTTTGTTGTTTGGAAAAGTCATCCAATCTTATGCGTTCAGAAAACAAATATTGTTATCAAATATCTGTGAAATTTTATTTTATTATTTTTTATTTTTTAAAGATTTATTTATTTATTTATTTATTTATTTATTTATTTATTTATTTATTTATTTATTTATACATACAAGCACTGGGGTACAGGCCAGAGGTGTGGGGGGTGAGAGAACTCACCAAGGACAGAGTGGGGAGCAGAACAAGCAGACTGACTGAAATACACTGCTGAGAGGAGCAGCGGGCCAAGCAGGAGAGGTCTGCCACACCATGTGGGTTACCTCCCTGGGCAGCAGGGATCGAACTCGTGCTGCAGTGGCTGCGGTTTGCTTCATAGTTTGTTGCTTAACCCACTGCGCCACTTGGGAGGTCCCTCTGTGAAATTTTAGTAGGACCAGAAAAACCATTTTTATATGAATAAATAAAATGAAAATGTAAGCTATAAGAAACATCTCGAGCTCTTATCTCTTTCAACTCCAGTAGTGTATATGAATTTTTAACTAGGCAAATCTCGTTGGCAAACTTAACTCATTTAGAGCTCACCTCTTCATTCGCCTCTGTACACACAGATGCCCAGGCCACATGCTCCAGAGTCATCTTTGAACCTGTATTTCTTTCATAATGCACATTCAAGCTATCAGCAAACCCTGTTGACTCACTTTAGAATTACTAGAATTCTGCCACTTACTAACACCTCCACCACTGATCCCTGACCAAGCCCGTGTGGTCTCCACTGGGCTACAGTATCAGCCTATTAGCTGCTTTTTCGTTCCCATTCCTGAGCCCTTTACTCCCATATTTGCCCAATCCCCAATTTTCTAGAAAGCAGCCAAAAATAATCCTTCTAGGTTTTAAGTCAGATTAGCCTAAACCACCCTTCAGTATCTTCTAATCATAAAAATAGAATTGAAACTCTTGGTGTTGGTGTGCACAGTTTGATGTCTAAATGCCCTCCTGACCTCAAATTTTATGCTTTCCCTTTTTGGAGATACTGCATTTGCTATTCTCTGTATGGAATAATTCTCCCTAATAGTCAAACATCTTTCCTTTACTTCCTGGGGTTCTTGTTACCTAATCAGAGAGGGCTTTTGTTGTACTCATTTTAACCTAGTCATTCATCCATTTCCTTCACCGCTTTGCTTTCTTCATGGTATGTATTAATAGCTGCTATTGTGTTCTCACTCTTACCTATGTATATGTTTATTCTGTTTCCCCTTAGTAGTAAGGGTAACTTACTGTATAACTGCCTCACAGTTGAATGTTTGTTGAATAAATGAATACTAAAGTTCATATTTGTTTGCTTTTGGGTGGGAAGAAGCTAAGTAAAAACTAGAAGGAACTAATATTGATCTTACTCTAAACACATGGTTTCCTAGTTGTGTTTAAGTTTGTATTTTTTTTTCCAGGAGTAAGTATACTTCTTGGATTAGAACATTTAGCTACAACTGTTTATATTTGACATGTAAATCCCTTTGCTTTGTTATGCCACCAGTATGACCCAGAGGGCTGGTGGAATTAGAGGTGGATCTACATGTAGTTAGTTTTTGTTTCTCAAAAGCTCTCAGTTAATAGCTTATCTGGGCAGAGGTTGTTAATCTAACAAAGCAAGACAACCCTAAATTTCATTTAAAAATGGTATTTTTTAATAGTATTTTATATTTTTGTGTCATTTGTGGTGAAGATTGTTATAGGCTGAACTCTGTCTCACACAAATTTATATGCTGAAATCTTAGCCTTCAGTACCTGAGAATGTATTGGTATCAGGAGATTCATCCTCTAAAAAAGCAACTGAATTAAAATGGGGTCTTTAGGGTGGGCCCTAATTCAGTGTGACTGGTGTCTTTATAAAAATAGATTAGAACATACAGGGAGAGACATCAGGAATGCATGTACACAGAAAAAAGGTCAAGTCAGAGTGAGAAGGTGACCATCTGCAGGCTAGAGAGAGAGCGAGAAACTAATCCTCCCAACATCTTGACCTTGATCTTGAACTTCTAGCTTCCAGAATGGTGAGAAAATGAGTTTCTGTTGTTTAACCTGTCTACTCTGGTACTTTTTTATTGTAGTCCTAGTAAGCTAATACAGGATTAAAAAAATAAAAATCAGTAATGGAGCTTAGGTGCCTACTCTTTATAGTTTAAAATGAATTATGCAATTTATCTTGTTTTAAATGAAAAGACTGAATATAAATATATACTTGATTCTAGGCCATTTTTATTTTTTTAAACCAATCATTGTCAAGGTAAATGATATCAGTGTAGACTTGCTTTTACATAATTTGTAAAAAAATTGTGCTTCCATGATAGTAGGCATGGGAAACTATAGCGGTTATACTATAGCATTAGGGAGTTCCTTTTGATAAATGCTGCTATTGATAAACTTAGACTTTAATACTGTCTTGGCTACCAGCTCTCTTTGTAACTGTGTACAAATCTATTCAACATTGTAGCTCTTGGTTTAAGATTTTTAAACTATAGAATCTCGTTAATATTTTTATTAAGCCAACTGTTATTTATTATTTACTGTGTGCACTCTGGATTTTCTGGTAAGTCAAGCATGGCCTTTGCATTTATAGAGTTCATGGTAAAGCTTGGAAGGGAGTATGTTACCATCTAATTGTAGTAGGGACTGTGAGGACAGAGAACTGTTCAAAGTTGAGATTTCCTAATACATCACATTCTGGGCCTAACAGCAATTTCTGGTTGAAACAATGAGAGTTGGAGCCAAACTTTATTTTTGTTTGTATATTTATTTTTGGGTGGTAAGAAGGTCAGTAAAACCTGCAAGATGAATGGAAGATGAGAGTGAAGATTTATTCAGAAATGAGTCATAAATTGCCTCATAAACCATGCTTTAGACTGTATCCAAACTATGCTCTTTGGACTTTTTCATTTGTTACAGATTTATTTATTCTGCATACAAGGACAGGGGTTCAGGCCAGAAGTGTGTGTGTGTTGTGGAGGGGAGGTAGAGGATTCACCAGAGATAGAGTGGGGAGCAGGTGGATCTACTGAAATATAGTGCTGAGGGGAGTAGTAGGTGAGATAGGAGAGGTCTGCTGTGCCATGTGGGTTAGCTTCCTGGCTGAGGATTGAACTGCTGCTGCAGTGGCTGCTAATAGCTTCATAGTGCTGTTACTTAACCCCCTGTGCCATCAAGGAGGCCCCTGGGCTTTATCATATAAGCAGTAGGGGGTCCATTGGAGGACTTTATGCTGGTCAGATTTGCATTGTGAAGATTTCTTTGATGCAACTGTGAAGTGGACCTTCTGTGTTTGAAATGTTTATTGTCTATTAATTCTTGCTACAATCTACTTAGTAGCCTTTTTCTCACCCAATTTCCTGCTTTTTACCCCACAGTCTGCCATATTTGGCTATGTGCATATCTTAGACAAAAATAATTTCAGTTCTTCCCTTTTGCACATGATTCTCTTCAGCTGGCTTGCTTTCCCCTCTACTTCGCTTAGTAAAAACTGTCCTTTAAAGATCTTTCTGGAATTTATACTTAATCCTTGTGAATGTTTTCAGTCTCTCCAGCACTGTCTTTGTACTTGGAAATGTAAGCGATTATCATTCTGCCTTTTATATTGCAACTGATTGTGTATCTCTCTCAATACCTGGAGAGATAGTCATCTTTGTTTTCTAAATGGCTAAGATATTGTTTTGAACATAATATATGTTTAATAAGTGTTTATTGGCTTGAGATGGGCTAATAGACCATCATAGTTGGATTGGAGGTGTTACAGGGCAGGGAGAGGAGCACCCCAGAACCCCCAAAACTGCCCTCTCTGGATGGGTTCTGTCATCTGCCACATTAAGACAAACATATAAAACCTTCAATGGAAAGGAACTTTAATACAATTAGGGTACAATACAGAAAGGACAAAGAACATAGCTACTAAGTTAAGCATCCAAAGTTACCCATCTCCTTGAGGGTAAAAGTCCAGCCAAATAAAACTGGCCCAAAGCAAGGCCCAAAAGCCTGCCACAAGTCTAAAGGACCTTTCAGTAGAGAGCCATAGAAAAGGGTCAGAAAGAGTCAGACAAATCTGGGAGGAAAAGAGCAAAATCAAAATCAAGATGAAAGCTGCCATTGTTAACCCACAGGTCTCTCACCCACATCTGTTCCAACCAGTCCAAGACCAAAAGCAAGCGCAGTTTCTTCACATGTCCCTCTGCTCCACGTGCCTCCTCCAGGTCTCCTTGCTGCTCTCCATCCTGCTTCCTCCTTCCTCCCTTCCTTCTGTCCTCCTCTCTGCAGAATCTTCTTTCCCTGCTCAGCTCCACCCACTTAGGGCAGAACCAGGACTCTGGAACTTACCCCTTTCCTGGGGATGACCCTGTTACAGAGGGAGTGTTAGAATATAAATTGATCGGTATGCATTTTCTGGGTTTCCACCATTTCAATCTTCCTTAACACTTTTGTTAAGACATCATGATAATTTTTGATAGGAAATAAGAAATGGTTGAAATTATCAATAACTTGAAGAAGGGATCAACACAGCCCCTCCTCCTGCCACCCCCAGTCCTTACAAGACTGGATAAGACCTTTCACTTGAAAAGAACATTGGTTTTACCTATCTATACACAATTTTATTTTGCTTGAAATTTTAAACTAATTAATATGGCTTAAATTTCTTGTATTTTTTTTCACATATTAAAATGAATTCAAGGAAGCAAAGGTAACCACAAAGCCTCCTGTGAGCTTTGGAGGAGGAGGAAGAAGGTTAAAATTTCAGTGTTTTAGCTAATAAATAAGAAAAGAGATGGCTGTTAACATGCTCCTTCACGTTACAATGATAGAATTAAAATAAATTTTGCGGGGAAAAAAACATGGTTATAGAATATAAATGTGTTACCAAAATTAGCAGTGGAGAACTACAATGCTAGAGTCTGAGATAATCAAATAATTGCTGCACAGATGCCACAAATGAAAGTAAATTACACCTGCACACCATGTTCTTCAGTGCTCTTATTGTGTATCAGCTTTACTTTATAGAATGATAGCTGATGATGACTTGGTTCACTAAGCTTATCAATTTAATTTTCAATATATTTGCAGCATCTGGAGAAGCATGTCTGAATTAGGAAAGATTAAGAAATATTCAGCTCTGTAAATTTTAATATATAAATATTAGATACCATTAAAAAGATAACTGGTGTTGGGCCTCCCTGGTAGCTCAGCAGGTTGAGCTCCACACTGTGAAGCATCTGTGGCACTGCCACGGCACAAGTTGGATCCCCGACCTGGGAGGGGACCCACATGGCACAGCAGACCCCTCCTTCCTGGCCCACTGCTCCCCTCAGCAGTGTATTTTGGCTGATCTGCCTGTTCTGCTCCCCACTCTGTTTCTGGTGAATCCTCTCACTTCCCATGACTCTGGCCTGTACCCCAGCTCTTGTGTGCATAAATAAATAAACCTTTACAAAAAAATGATAATTGGTGTTTTCTTTTTTAATTTCAAGTGTTCAGAATTAACAGAGTAAGGAATTTTTTTCTGTTCATTAATACTTAAAGTCTCTGATTTAGGAAAATTTTAATAGGGACTGATAGGATTAATAGGGATTGATAAGGATTGATCCTGTATCAATGATGAAGGTATGTCTGCAACCTAGTACAGATTTATAGACTGAAGAACAGTAAGTTAATCAAGCTCTCTGAGAGTTGCAATGTTGAAACAGAAGATTTTCCATATGAGAGAGACCCCCTAAGATCTGAGAACAAGGGAAAGGAGAGGTTTGTGCATTAGTGACAAATAGCAAGTTAGCAAGACATGGACTGGGATTTTATATTAAAAACCATCTTTGGGGCCTCCCTGGTGGCGCAGCGGGTTAAGCAACGTACTATGAAGCAAACCGCAATCACTACAGCACAAGTTCGATCCCTGCCGCCGGTCAGGGAGGGGACCCACATGGTGCAGCAGACCTCTCCTGCCTCACCCGTTGCTCCCCTCAGCAGTGTTTCAGTCATTCAGCCTGTTCTGCGCCCCGCTCTGTCTCTGGTGAATCCTCTCACCTCCCGCAACTCTGGCCTGTACCCCAGCTCTTGTATGCATAAATAAACAAATCTTTAAAAAAAAAATCTTTGTTATTAATTCCAACTAAAGCTTTGGTGTTCCTTATAAATACAGCTAATTTTATACTGGGAGGGAAAATGAGGAAACAGGAATTTTTTACAGAATAACTTGAAAGCTCATTTTACTGGTTAATGATACTCCTTCCAGAGATGGGAAACTTTTTCGAATAACATCCTTTGGTGAGAATCATCTGCAATCATGAGTCATAGTCACTGATGGGAGTCAGTTGAATCTTGTAGGTGATTTTGGGTGGTAAAAGGTTTTATTTTCTTTTTTCCCCCACAGGATTACTAAGCGATATTTACATTCCAAAATAAAATGAATCATTGAAAATGTCATTTGACTTTAGTTTAATCAATATTAGATACTTATATGGGAGTATTTTAAAAGAAGATGTAGGTATAAATGATTTATAAATCTGAATAACTTGTAAGTTGCAATTGCATTTATTTTTATGGAAGTACAATGTTCTTAAAAAACGCTCTTTTCACATTTCTTACTTCTCCAGCATTTATTATAAGGAACAAAGCATTTCTGGAATGCTCATTTTAATTTCAAAGATCAGGCTATTCTATGGAAAACATTTGGTGCATGAAGGATCTGAACAATAATAGAGGAATGTTCAGTGGGAAGCAGCATGAATTGTGGCACTTAAAATACATTCTGAAGGAATATTTTAGATAATGATATGTATTCTTCATTTTGAACAAAGGTTTAAACTAGGGCCTGTAATTTGTCATAATCTGCACAAATATCTTGCAACTTAATATATAAATGAGACTGACAGTAGTAAGATAGTTACCTCTTGGAGTATGTGAAAACCCATATAATAAATTAGGCTCTTACTAACTTTATATAATGCATGATAAAAACATGTGATCTTTTTTAGGTGTTATAAAGTGTGTAGAATGTACTTTATTAACTGCCTTCATCCCATTTAGCATGGGGCATGCTAAGAACAAGATAAAGTTACGTTCTGAAAGAACACTTTTGACAAGGATCCCGTAACAGATTTTCTATATCCATGTGAACTATATCCATGGGGAGTGAACTAGAAAGTACACATTACTTTCTAAATATCAACCAACATCTGTGTCATGTTAATATTTCACAAAATATTTTATGTATTTAAGTTCCATAGAATATTATAGGATGATAGGTTTATTTTCATTTTCCCAGTGAGATAACAGACTTACAAGTCTGGGTTGTGGACATGGGAATAAAACAGAAGGTCTATTGGAAGGGGAAGTAAAGTAGAAGAGTAGACAGAAATAATTTTCATCTATGCATTTCCTCATAGCTTGTAAGTATACTCTCAGTTTCTAACTAAAAACTGGGTCCAGATATCCAAATAATGTTTAATGCCTCATAGACATTCAAACAAGCAAAATATCTAAGGCTGCAGAGCAGGAAGGGTTATATTTGTTGTTTTTTTTTTAAGATTTATTTATTTATGCATACAAGAGCTGGGGTACAGGCCAGAGTCATGGGAGGTGGAGAGGATTCACCAGACAGAGTGGGGAACAGAACAGGCAGACTGACCGAAACACACTGCCGAGGACTGAACTCATGCTGTAGTGGCTGCGGTCTGCTTCATAGTGCATTGCTCAACCCACTGCATCACCAGGGATGCCCAGGAAGGGTTATATTTGTATGTCTGTTGTCAACGATGTGCTGTGCAATTTTAAGTATTGGATATTTTTTGACAGGCAAGATTCCTGTTTTCTCTTTCATATTCTCTCCCCCAACACCCACTTCTCTTCCTCTCTTCCCCCAGCAGGACTTTTATTTTTACTAAATAATTTATTGAAGTGTGTTTGCTATATATTAGTTTCAGGTATATATAACATAATGATTTGGTATTTGCATATATTGTACAAATGAGCACTACAGTCAGTGTAGTTACCAGCTGTCACTATCCATAGTTATTTTTTTTCCTTATGAATACATCTTTTAAGATCTAGTCCTTAGAAAACTTACAAATATGCAATACAGTAGTATTAACTATAGTCACCATGCTGTGCATTACATTCCTGTGGTTTATTTACTTTATATTTAGGTGTTTATGACCTTTTGTCCCCTTTTACCTATCCTCATCTCCCTTCATGCCTCTGACAATCTGTTCTCTGTATCAATAAGCTTGGATTTTTGTTGTAGTTTGTTTTTTAGATTCCACATTTAAGTGAGATATGGTATGGTATTTGTCTTTCTGACTTTTTTCACTTAGCACATTACCTTCAAGGTCCATCCATGTTATTTTAAATAGCTTGATTTCATCATTTTTAATGAGTGAATGATGTTGTATTGTGTGTGTGTGTCTGTATGTCTAGCAATCATCTTTTATTGTCATCATCATCTATATCACATTTTAAAGTCACTCATCCATGACAACTTAGGTTGCTTCCATTTCTTGGTTACACTGAAAAATGTTGCAATGAATATGGGAGGGGAGAGCATAGCTTTAAATAGGAGTTTCAGATTTTCTGTTTTAAATACTGGTTATAGGACCTCTCTGGTGGCACAGGGTTAAAGTCTCAGCACTATCAAGCTTTTGGCAGTCACTGCATCATGAGTTCAATCCCTGGCCAGGGAGATAACCCACATGGCATAGCAGACCCCTCTTGTCTCACCCACTGCTCCTCTCAACAGTGTATTTCAGTAGATCCACTTCTTCTGCTCTCTACTCTGTCCCTAGTGAATCCACTCACCCCCCATACCTCTAGCCTGCAACCCAGGTCTTCTATGCATGAGTAAATATAACAAATTAAAAAAAAATACTGGATTTAAGGTTTTTATTTTTCTGCAATGTGTATCTTCAAATTTTGCTTTGGAAAATATTAACCATTGGAGTTTAAGGTTTAATTTAGAAATGGATATTTTTCACAACATAATTTTGTATGAGGTTCTGTTTCCAATTATATATGCTTAATTTCTATCTCCAATATAGTTTTATAATGAGTTTATTCTTATTTATGACAAATTTGCAAAATTAATACATGCTCATTAACATATTCAGATAATTCAAAATAAATATTAAAAAATCCCTTTTAAAACTACCCCATTCATTAATTTATTTTTATAACAAATATTTATTGAATATCACTCTGCATTCTTCTGAGTGCTGCAGAAAAAACACATTTCTTCTTTTCATCGAGTTTATAAATTAATATTTGGTGTATGCAACAAATATATAAACAAATAAAAGATATGAGATACTAAACATGTTTTGAAGACATAGATGTGATACAGTGGGATTTGATACAGTGAGGTTGATGTGATACAGTGGGAGAGGTAAGGATAGTTGGTCAGGAAGCCTCCGGAGAGGGGGCATTGAGTGAAATCTGTTTGAGAGAACAAATGAGTAAGGGAAGAGTACAGGAGGCAGACATGTGAAGTTGCAAAGGGCTTGGATGGAAGTTATAGTAAGAATTTGGGCTGTGTTCCCCCGAGTTAACTACTGTTTTCTATGTTTCAGAGTGCTCCCTTCACTCCATATTAGTAATCTCCATTCCTAGTGTGAATAGATTAATAATTATAATGGTTTTTCCCTTCCTGTTAATATAGATTGCCTTGACTTTTGGAGAAGCACTACTGGGAATGAATTGCCTTGACTTTTGGGGAAGCACTACTGGGTACTATGAAATACTACCATTTGTTCTTGGTTAGGGTATCCCAGAACTGTGTTTTCCTCTCAGTTTGTCTAATAACCAACTTGCATTTTTTGATTTTAGGTTACTACACTTGTAAATTGTCCCCAGAATCCTTCTAACAGGAAAAAGGGACGGTCAAAAAGAGCCAGAGTTCTTCTAGCTTCTGTGGAGGAAGCAACTTGGAACTTATTAGACAAAGGAGAGAAAATTGCCCAGGAAGCCACAGTGTTAAAGGAAGAACTTGCTGCTGCACTTGGGGATGTACGCAGAGAAAGTGAGTACTCTCCTCCTGGTCAGGAGCAAAGTGCGTACCTCTAGGGCGTCGGTTACCGAATTAGATTTGTGAGTATTTTTGATGATTAGAGTTTATTAGTGTTTTGTGGAGCTCTGAGGTACTGGCTGTTGCATTCAAATGGCTGGTTAGGCAACTCCAAGCTTGATCCTATTCCTGGTTCTCCCTTTCAGTTGTTCAGCCTTTGCAGGCACTTTCTTCCCCTCACCAGCCCATAGTTTACATGTAGTAAAAAAATAAATAAATAAAAGATAACTGTATTCTTTTTTGCTATAGTCTATAATGAGAAATGAGTAATGAAGCTTAAGACCTATTTCCTTTCCATTAAAAAAAAGTCATAAATTTTCCTGTAAACATTTGGAGCTAGGCATTTCAGACCTGACCACCTCACAAATGTAATTTTTAATTTTCTGGAGCATTAAGATTTCCTAAACTTTTAAAAAAAAGCTTCATGTTAACCATGTATAACTCTGGTTGCTTTGTTAGCATTATGTAATAAAGTGGATGTTTCATCTTGTGATACCTTTACTTCTGATAACACAACAGTTATATAATGAATGTAAGCTTAATTCACAGGCTACTTTAAAAAAACGATTCCGTAGTCTTTGGTCAATGGAATAATTTTACCCATTAGTTTTCTATGAGGAACTATTTAAATTTTCCTTTACAACTTCATAAAACAAAGTTGGGGTACTCAAATATTTCCCTTCCTTCATCCTCAACATAACATACATAATTGGGTAATCTTTGCTAAATAATTAAAATGAATATACTAGCCACAATAAACTTTAGGTCAAATATGGGAGGAGTTTCTTACATTATATATGGTTTATATATTTGTAGGAATTCTCCGGACAATATATAGAAAACATAATTCCCAAGATAATTCAAAATGAATTTCATTTCTCTCTGCTCAAAACTGTTTCAGTTCTGGTATTGTCATCCGATTAGTTACCAAGTTCCACTGAGATTCTTTGTTCTCATTCCATCCTGTCTTCCATTTAATATCTAAATTCAAAAAACCCTATTTCTTTTTGTCTCTCACATACATTCCCTCTTCTCCATCCCTAATGTCAACTCCCAAATTTGGCATTAATGTGTTAGCCTTGCTCTATTTCCAAGTCAAACATATGTTTTAAAATATATTCATTTTTACTTCCATGCTTAAAATCCTGTTTATTAACTTTAAGGACTAGGCGGACTCTCATATGAATACAATTTCAAACTTTTTTTTTTAAAGATTTATTTATTTATGCATACAAGCACTGGGGTACTGGCCAGAGTCCAGGGTGGTGAGAGGATTCACCAGAGACAGAGTGGGGAGCAGAGCAGGCAGACTGACTGCCACACACTGCTGAGGGGAGCAACGGCACGGCAGGAGAGCTCTGCTACACCATGTGGATCCCCTCTACACCATGTGGATCCCCTCCCTGGCCGGCAGCAGGGATTGAACTCGTGCTGTAGTAGCTGAGGTTTGCCCCTTAGTGTGTTGCTTAACTCACTGCGCCACCAGGGAGGCCCAATTTCAAACTTTTAAACATAGCTCTTTACCATTTCATGATTTGGCTTCTACCATTCTCATTTCTTAATTCTGTCCCCTTCAAAGTTTCCTCCAAAGAAGAACTGCCAGTGTCTTGAATAGTCCATATTACTTTATACCTCTGTGTCTTTGTTAACAGCTATTTGGGATTGTCCTCATGAAGCCAATTCTTATTCATGCAGAAAAGCTTCTTTTTTCAAGAAGTATTTGTTTACTCTTTCATGCTGATTTAGATGCCCCTTATCTGTGTCCCTACAGAGACTGGTCTTCTCTCTTTTATATGGTTTACCACTCTGTGCACCAAATATGAACTAACTGGTTCAGTAAATCTAGGCTCTTAATTCTCTGAGAGTTGCAAGTACCAGGTCTTTTTTTTAAACTAGTAATGCCTGACATACAACAGATGTCTGGTAAATGTTTGTCAAATAAATAAGTCAAATTGTCATTTGTCACTTTAAAATTGTAAAATATTACAATGACTTTATATCTACTTTTATGACATTTATCATAGTTATGGTTTCTTTACTGAGTTTTTGGTAAGAAAGTCAACTTTTTATTTTAATAAAAGTTCATTATTTTAAAGAGAAGTTCTCAAAGAGAAGTCTCTGGAATCTAGGATTATGCTGTATATTCTTCATTCTGTTCTCTTATAATGTGTAAAGTATATATATTTGGCATGTGCTGGATATACAACAAATACTTATGGTTAAAGATCACCAAGTGCTTTATACTGATTCGTTTTGACAAACTTCCAAGTTAAGTGTGGGAAGAAAGCAGTAAAATGGCAAATGGTTCTGGAATTTGGGGAATGGCCAATGCTTATCCTATGGATAGCAGAGATATTTACAGTAGGAGCACTGTTCAAAAACTTGGAAAGAATTTTAGTTCATTGGTGGAGTAGAAGTATCAGGAAAATGAATTGTGATCCAAGCAACTCTGTATGACACTGGGTACATACTATAAATATTTTCTTGCTTCAGGTTTTTGTTTGGTTAGTTGATTTTAAGGGAAGGATTAAAAAAGAATAAACAATAAATTTAAAACATTTAGAAAAATAAAGAAATATTGGAAGTAGCAGATACTGTTATTTATATATGTATTGAACTATTTTCAAGAAAACTTTTGAAAATAATTTGGAAATTTTATTTTTCTTATAAAGACAGTATAATTTATATAGTCTTATTATAGAATTCTCTTTTATTCTGCATTGAGGCCTTTGGTTAGAGAGTTGAAGTGATAAATAATATGGGCATTTGGTTATTGAAAGAACTCACTGTGGAAGATGAGGCATGGGTAGTTCTAGGGGAAGAGAGTGAAAGGAAAGTTGATCTATGTGTAAAACTGTAGAGATCCAGCAAAAGTGGTGCACATAGTCACTATTTGTAGTCACTAATGATTTAGTAGCTCATCTTATATCTACACAATGACAAAGTATTAAGTATGGTATTTTATTTAGAGAGTTTTAGGAGAGTCAAACATTAACGTAGGAATTAACTAAGAATTGCTTAAAATGTCTGGATTGCACTTTTTGCCTATATCATACATACTATCTTTGTATAGTTCCTTCTACCCTATTATAGACCTTGTTTCTAAATCAAATATCTATTTACCTTTAGGGCTTATTGAAAATATCATATACAGAAAAGTGCAACTGGAAAATATACAGAAAAGTGCAACTCTATACATTTCATGAATACACTTAAGTAACAGAACAAGAGAATAGACTCTAGCTAGAACTTCAGAGGCACCCCTTGTATCTTTTACCAATCACTAGTACTTCACCTCAAAGGCAGCCATTACCTTAGTTATTGCATAGGTTAGGTTTGTGCTTCTTCAACTACTTTGAAAACTAGTTCTGGAATGGCATGCTTTTCAAATGCCAAGATTGCATATACATATGGGTATGTTTCTGGATTCCATTTATATTTGAACTTTATATATGTGGTATCTTTTAGTATGTTATCTCTTGAATTTGGATTCTTTTGGTTAATATTATTTGTGAGATCTTCCCATATAGTAGTTAATTTACTTAATTGATGAAAATATCATAATTTATATCTACATTCTACTATTGTGGACATTTGAGTTGTTTCCAGTTTTTGCCTTTAATTAACTTTGCTGCTATATACATGCTGATGCATTAATTTTGTTGCATGAATGTGGGCATTTCAGCTGGATTGTTACCTAGGATTGAAATTGTAGGGTCATAGATACATCTTCAGTTTAAAAAGATATTACTAAACAATGTTCCAAGGTGGTTTTCCAATTGATGCTCTTATCAGCAACATATAGAATTCCAGTTGCTCTACATTCTTACTTACCTGATGTTAGCAAATGTCAGTGTTTTTTCATTTTAATTGTATAGTGGTCTCTCATAGTATTAATTTGTATTTCTCTCATGGCTTTTTGTATGCTCTAGATATGAGTCTTTTCTTGTTATAGATAGTAAAATATCTTTTCCTTTTAATTATATAAAACATTTTAATCATAAATAATTTTGATAAATTTCAGTTGTTTTATTCCTTTATGGAGATTTTTCTGTTTTGTAAAGAACAGAAACTAAAAAGTCAAAAGAATTTATTAAATATGAAACAGGCTATAAAAATGGTTGTATTTATTATATCAAAAATTAAGAACTTTCTTACATCAGAACAATCCTTAAAGAAAATGAAAGTATACACAAGTAATTCATTGAAATTAACAAACCAAGGGATTAATAAATAAAAACTCATTATTCTCAAGTATTTTCACAAATCAATAAGAAAAGCAAAAGAAAAATAGGCATGGATGTTTAGTCTCATTAATGATCAGAGATATGCAAATGAGAAACCTTTTTTCAAAGATAAGTCAATTGCAAAAATTTTAAATTCTTACAGAACCATGTTATAAAGACTTTGAAGCAATAGGATTTTGTGCATTTCTTAAAAAACTTTTATACATTTGCTTGTGGGAGTATAAGTTGGTACAACTACTTTGAAAAAGTTCTGGTATGTCAGCGTTTTCAAATGCCAAAGTTGCATACACATATGGGTATGTCTCTGGACTGAAATCAATTATATTTCTGGTATTGTTGGCATGTAGAAATGCAATTGACTTTTGTAGATTGGCACTTATCTCTGTTGAGGTCTTATCTCTGAAATGAAGCCTCTAGATGGTAATTTTAAAAAGAAGGAAACATTTGAACCATGGAAACGCACACTTATGCTAGTAAAACTGTGGTATTTTATTTCACCTATGTGAGAAATAATCTAACAAAAGTGATGTAATAGGGTATATGGCATTTGCTATCATCATTTGCAAAGGAAAGACAAGTTGTTGTAACAGGAATTTATATACTTTCTATTTGTAAATATTTAGAAATGTATGCTATTCTTAGTTCTCTACTTCTAGAGATGCCACATTTTCCTATATGTTGGAGGGTGTATGTAGTAAAACATGGTTTATTGTGGTGACTGGGAAACTTCACTTGGAGGATTTGTTAATGTCATGAGTTTTCTTTCATGATAAATTCTAGGCACACAGAGTAAATAATGTTATTATTTAGTTTTGTTAAATAATAATTTAGTTTGAAAAAATATAGGTAATGATATGTGTTTAGCACTTACCTTTGCCTTAAAGATTTGTCAGTCAAATTTAAAGTTGTAGAGGTAACTTGGTAAAATTTAGTTTAAATGTTACTTAGTATATACCATGATATACCCACAGAGAATAGGAGTCTCTATTATCCAGGTTTTAGGTTTTGCCTTTAGTTTGTAAAATATATTAAATGGAATTATAGATTTGAATTACAGCTGGGAAAAGGCATTTTTTTTCAGTATCTTGACTAAAAGAAAAAGAATAGTACTAACTTATATAGTATTAAGTAAACCTGTGTCAGAGTCTGTTCATGTCAAATAAAATATGGATTTATTAGGAGGGAAGATTGTAGAAAGAAAATAATTAGTATTTCACAGAGGTACCATTAAGAGACTGAAAAGAGGATTACAAAAGAAACCACATTTGGATTGTCTTTTTATATCCCTTCTCTATTCATTTGCAAACATGAAGTGCCTAATATTTATTTATTTTGGTTAAATATTTGAAATCTGTGATTAGTATTATTTTTAGTCCTGGGACTATAGAAATAAATGATACAGCTTAGGTACTCAGATTCCACTGGGATATATAGTCACATAAACAGCTGTCCAAGAGACTATGGGAGCACATAAGGAGCAATAAAATAGTGTGTTTCTAAATCTTTCATTTTCTTATAAAATAGGGAAAGATGAATCTCTCCTATATGAGTGCAGATGGGTATGTATATTATTTGTAGAAAGATGTCAATGCTTAGGCTGTCTTTCCTCAGATTTGCATTTCTTTTTCTTTCAAAGAAATTTGAATATTTATTGAAATATTTTTATGGATCAGACTCTCTTCTACGTGTTAGGCTCATGGATGTGAACTAGACTGACAAGACTTGCTCTCGTGGAGCTGAGTGGCATTTTTATGGGAACACGGGCAGGAAACCAGTAAACAGATTTGTGTCTAATTTTTAAAGACTACCAGATTCTTTTTTCATGAAACATTTAGAAATAATATGCAGTAGTTTTCTTATACAAATGCTAACAGCTTTACCTTAATAATGGTGTATTTTTAGTTTTCTAGAAAACTAAGATATAAAATTAGGAGTTCCTTAATATGTCAGGGGATAATTAATTTGAGATTTCAAGAATGTTCAGAGGAAGATTAAGGTGCAAGACATCATAGACAAACCAAGAGGACTGCACAGGTGGAATGCAGCACTGACCAAACCCTCCACTCTGGGATGAGTTATCTGCAATTAGAATGTGCAGTCTAATACCAGTAGTCCTGGCAGTTAGGCCTACCAAAGCCAGTCGTTGGAAATACACACCATAGTCTTCATGTTCATGTATGTCAAGTGGGAGAGGATTTGCAAATTTACTGGAATCCTGCCACTTCTGAAATAGTTCCCCATCTATTTTTAATTGGGGCCTCCACCAAGGCTACCAAAAGCCAGTTGGAAGCTAGGAAGATTAATGAATAGCCTTTGAATTCATCAGAGGCCTTCTAACTATAGCTCTCTATTCCATATATGGGCCTATGGTATTTTATACTAAAATAAATACTGTGATATCTAGGCTCCCAATTCCAGAGCCTCCCATTTGCATATTTGTAAAGCTTAGGCGACAGCAGCTGATAACTTGCCCCACTTTGCATGACTCATGAGTATTTCTAGCAAGGTAGGTGCTGTGACTAGCAGCTAGTGGACTGTCGCCTTCTCTGGTGAGATGTACACATTTCTGTTGAAAATTATGCATACTGTTTATGTCCATAATACATGTCTTCCGGGTATTAAAAAATTGTATTCCTGTCCCTAAATTTCCAGATGTCTTCCTTCATCTTTGTGATTTGCAAGGCTTTAGGCTTACAGATGTTATTCCTAGCAGGAATTAGGAATCAAGACTTACTCTCATCCATATTAGTCAGAGAAAACGATTACTTCTAGAAACGATTATTCCTGGAAAATGGTATCTTGGAAGTGTAATTAATCTTCCTATCAGTATAGTTGGGTACTTGCTTAAGAAACAAATGCCATTATAGAATTTCCAATATTGAATCTTTTAAATGTTACCTATTGCCTCCCTGACTATTCATGCATTTTTTTGGGGGGTTACAAAGCAATAAATTATGTCCTAGAGAAAATAGAGATTAAAACTTTACTGGTGACCATTTTTTGTTTTCCTGAGTTAAAAGATCTTATCTTTTGAAACTCGGCTATATTGATTATTTACTTATAAAAGAAATTAGTGGTTCATTTTTAGTTACCTGTTCCTAAGTAACAGGTCAGCTCCAGCCATCAACAAGATTTTAGTTAGGGCTAAGATAAAATGTTTGGTATTTTTCACCAATTACTCACAACCTATATATGGTTTCAAAGGCAACAGCTGCTGCTTCATTATTTCCTTCTATTGCTGTGTTGATGTTGTGTGTATTTAACTTACTATATCTCAAAAGTCTTCTTAGATAAGCATAAAGTCACAAATTCAATAATCTTTTCAACCAAGTACAGTGTGCTTCAGGAGCTACAGTTCATCCTTCATTTGAAAGGGGAAGATGAACTCTTGTTCTAACACATTCTAACGTGCATGCATGGTGTCTAGTAGCTGGCAGAATGTTTATGGAAACACTTCCATTGAAGACTGATGAGCTAATTAGCTACATTGCTTGTAAACTACTAATTGCTGGAAAGCACTCAACCTGACATCTCTTAGCATTCATTGAAAAATCTGAAGCAGGCTTTTCTTATAGTGCATTTGATATTTCAGCAAACTCTTAAGTGTTGCCCATCTTCAAGTGTTATATGAACAATTGAGAAATACTTAATGTGTGTCTTTAGCCATCTCAATTTCAGTCACTTGATATGCCAGACTGTGACATATAGACAGGCTGATTTGAGAAATAACAGTAATGTCAGCTTTGGAAAGAGAAATTCTCTAAGTCACATAGCATTTACTGTGATGTATAATTCGATGATAGAAGCAAAGATTTAATGCATGTTAACAGATTGATATTGCCAGTGTTGAGGCCTAGAAACTAATATGTGCCCTAAAGTCTCAACTGGGAAAGAGTAAAAAATAAAAAATGAGTCATGTATTAGCTGTGGCTTTGCTCTCCTCTGTGTTTAGAGAGATCGTACCATAGGGTAGACATTTCATAAAGGTGTGCATGGGTAACAGAATAGGTGTAATGCTACAAGTGATCTAAAATTTATGCTCACAAAAGGTAAAAAGGTTAAAAGGAGAAAAAGAAAAGGTCAGCATGATAATACATTATTCAGCATGTTTTACCAAAAAAAAAAAAACATTCTCACAGAAGATAGGTCTGAACATTATTGTTTTGCTGCATATTCTAGTGTTTAAGATCGCAGTAAATTCTTGGCAATTCCTCAGGATTAGATATAAGAATCTTTAGAATTACTCTCCTTGACTCGTCTCATCTTTTTTTTTTTTTTCTGTTTTAAAGGAAGTAGTTTTCCTTTTTGCTCTTCAAAACTGATCTTCCCAATCATTACCTGCATCTCAGCTCATCTCTTCTATTTATCAAGTCTTTATTTTAAAGAGATCTTTTCTTTCTCTAACCTGTTCATTTGTATTCATTTTCTCTGGTTCTTTCATCACACATATCAGCTTGTTTCTGCTTGATGACTGGCAAATATTCAATAAAAATTCAGTTTCCTTATAGTATATTCTCTTTTGAAACTCCTAATCCTGTTTTTTTTAAACCTTATTTATTTTGCTTTCACCTATTTATTACTTAATTCAATTACTTTTGCACAATATTAATTCTTTTCAATTTCTCTTATTTTCTATGATTTTTACTAAATTCCTCACTCTTTATCCTCTCTTCTCCTCTCTCTCTCTTTTTTTCCCCCATTGGCAGACTTTTCATTTTAAGGATTTTAATCATAACTGCTTTGTTTACAACTTTTAGTTCTCATATAAAGCTTTACTGCTAAACTCTAAGTGCGCTCAATCATTTTTTATGATAATACTGAACTCACTCTTATAAATAGTGGTCATTCTTGTAGATGTTTGATACTCAACTTACTGGTTGAAAATCTGCTCCTTTCTTCCTTGTGAGAACAATAGGAATCCTGCCAGTGTTCAATGTCAGTTCAATGTTTTGCTACTTACCTTTTAAACATTGAATACCAGTTCAATGTTGAACAATCCTGTTGAACACCAAATGCCGTTCATTGTCACTGTTCTAACGATTTACTGGATGGTCCTGGTTGCTTGTTTTGGTACTGCTCTACATAACTGAACTCACGATCCTCTTTCACGGCTTTTTACAAACTTTTATATTTCTGCCATCATGACCTGAACTCTCAGTGCATTTGATTGTTTCTTCATTCTTAAATACTCTTTGGCTAATGGAGCACCACAAGTCAAAGTTTTTCCTCTTTATTTTTTGGCTACCTCCTGTCAGTTTCCTTTTTGTTTCATCCTTATCTAAATGGTCCTCCAATGTTTTTACTCCTCAAAGCCCGATCATTGCATAGGATGTCTGAAAAGCAAAATGGGAAATCAAATTGTAATGATAGGTTTGATATAGCTTTTGGAGCTCCTAAATAGCAAAATAAAGATGTAGGGGCATCAAGAGAAATTATGATCAGAGAGCAACATGACTAGCCTGTGCTTTAGGAAGATTTATTTGGTAGAAATATATAGAAGACAGAGAGGTTACATCTCTGCACTGTCTTTCTCATATTAATGATGACAACAACTCTTTATGTGTCTTAATAAGATTAATATTAATAAAGTATTGATCATGATAGCAGACCCAAGTACTAATCAAGTCTAACTGTAACCTTGCAATGTGGCTTATTGTTATCTTTGTCATATAGTTGAGGGGATTTAAATCTGGAAAGAAAAAATGTGTCACTTAGGATCACCTAGCTAGTTGGCAGAGTTGGGACTGTTTTTTCACGATGCTATACTAAAGAAGTATTTGTTTGCATTTGGTAGTTGTACATGTATATTTCCCTTTATTTTTGCTCTCATTTAATATATATTACGCATCTCTCCAGCTATCTTTGATATTGTGTTAGAACAGTTCTGTGTTATAGTCTTTAACCATGCCACTTGTAAAACTATAGTTCCTGGACATCTTGAAATTCCTCTGTGAGACCATATAAACTTACAGTATTTGGAATTAAAAATTTTAAACTGAGTTTTTTAATACTATATTTCTCAGACTATGCTTTTAAAATACCTTCTAAGAAGAGATGAAATTATAGTTTATATAATAGATAGGATTTGTTTTCTAGAAACAGAGCCTACAATAGAGATTCTTGTGCAAGTGATTTGCTGAAGAAATCCTCTCAAGAGAATCTATGAGGGGGTGAGGGAGGCAGGATAGGGCAGGGAAGAAGTTGAACAAAGCTGAGCAAAAGCTGGACCAAACAGTGAGGTAAATGCTGACCTACATTTTGTTGTTGACCACTTGAAGTGTGGATGGGATGACTAGGGATCTGAATTTTAAATATTATTTAGTTATAATTCAAACTTTACAAACTGACTTGATTCAATTATTGGAAAACCATAATATGGTTATGTGACTCTGTTTTTTCAATGGTAAATTTTATGAAATCTAAACATAGGTCAATATTTCTAATGAAAATTAAGCATCTGAGTTGAGGTGTTTGGTAAAGCTAAAACAAAATGGATTTCAAAGCATTAGTATGAAAAATATGAATGGTTTCATTAATTTTATATTGTTTTTGTGTTGAAATGATGTATTTTTGAATATGGTGAAACAATAGCAGTTAAATTCATTTCATCTAATTTTGCATTTTTAGTGCTTAAAATGTTTTATTATTTACTTTTTAAAAATGTTTCTGAATGTTAATACTTTTGAAACTTAGGTGTGTCTACCTTTCTCAGGCAGTTAAGACTGAGCTCATTGCCCAGAAATAGAAAATTTAAATTTTTTTTTATGCTTCTTGTTGGGGGCATAGATGAATTGGGAAAGATCATGATGGGGTGTTTGCCCCATTAGAGAAATATCCATTTTAATATTACTGGAATAGTTTTGAAGACTTTTTCTTTTTCAAAGATTTGTTAATTTATGCATACAAGAACTGGGGTACAGGCCAGAGGTGCAGGGGGTGAGGGGATTCACAAGAGACAGAGTGGGCAGCAGAACAAGCAAATAGACTGAAACATACTGCTGAAGGGAGCAGCAGGAGGGATGGAGAGGTCTGCCAAACCATGTGGGGATCCAATTCATTGTTGTGGATAGCTCTATAGTGCTGTGACTTAACCCCTGTGCCACCAAGGAGGCCCTGACTTTTTCCTTTTCTTGGAGCTGATGCTCTTGCTGTCAGCAGCCTCTTCAGGTTGATAGCTGAGAGGCAGTTCTGTGGAAGAGAGTTTCCTCCTCTCATCGAAGATGACCCTGTTTACTGTGTCTTCCTGGTCACTAACTGTCTCCTCTTTGGGGAAGATTTTTTGGGGAAGTCTTGGGAAGACTTCCACGGCCAGCTGTCTCTTCATCACTACTGTCTCCCCCTTAGAACATTTTTTCTTTTGGTGGGGCTTAGGAGGTGAAAGATGGGTCTTCCTTTCCATTCTTCTGAGGAATATCCCAGGGTTTTTGTTTTTTCTCCTTTTTTGGGTCTTTCATTTTTCTCCTCACACTCTTTTCAGGTACTGCTGCTATTTTCTGGAGATGGGAGGGCCATCACAGTCAGTTATTTCTTTTCTCTTTCAAGTGTTTCTTGTTTTTCCAGCTGTCTGGTAATTGCTGTAATTGCTTCCTGCACCTCAGCTATTACCTCCTTCATGACATCCAGATTCTTTCTTGGAGTCTCCCTAGTCTCACAGAATGACAGTTGCTTCTCAACTTGTTGTTAAAGCTTCTTCCCAAGTACATTATTGGTACCTCAGAGAAGCAATTGATTTGTGAAGTGATAGTGCATTTATTTGTCATATATCAGGAGATGTGGCTTTTGTTCTTGGCAATTGTTTGACCAATGAAGGTTGAGTAAAGAGTGAGTCCATATTTTGGGGTGTTACCCTTGTTTTCAGGGCTCTGAACACTTGGTCTCTTTGCTGGGTCCTGGGAACCATTAGAGTACTAGGATTGGTCATCACTAAAATTGCAAAAATTTTGCATAACTGTATCTCTGCTTGTTTTTGAGTTACATAAATACTACTGATAGCCATCACTAAATTATTTCTCTTGAGAGTGACTTCTGGCTTATTTGTCCCAAGGAGAACAATATAATAAAACTGTGCTATTCTTTTATGCCTTTCAGATGCATGTAATTATTATGAAGTCATTAGAAGTTGTTGTACAGACAGTGAAAGAATTGGGATGGAATCAATTGTTGGCATTCAAGGAAATGGAAAAAAAAAAACAGCTAATATTTTTTAAAATTAGATACAACATTTCCTTTTTTCTTATCTCAGTGTGTAAGCATGCAATCTAGACAGGAAAAGAAGTAAGTTTCAACTTTGTCTGGATGCAGACAGCTGATAAAACTTGGTGTATGAAGGAGACAATATGCCTATAGTTTCTCTGTTATCTTTTCACCGTCTTGAGATCAGAATATGAGATGGAGAACAGGTGTATCTGCCCTATCTTATGAAAAGTGACAGGACTGAATAGATATTCCCTGGAATATCTCAAAAATCATTTCAGAAACATTTGTTAAAAGCTGAAAAGAGTAATGAAATTTACTATGTGAAATAAAAAGAGATGTTAGATTATGAATGAAAGAAAATCAAGTATTAAGTAGAAGAATTCCAATGGCAGTTGTTACCTAATATATTAACTAAACCTAATATACATTGTATTCTGTAAAAATAGACTTATGATCTCTAACTTCAAAGAACTTAGCATAATGAATCATAACAATTTAGGAAATTGCATGAGAATAATTTTAGAACATGAACAAGTTTTAGGTTTTATGGTACCTTTAAGTATGAAGTACTTAAATAATACCTAAATAATAGTAGAACATTCAGAGTGAAGAAAGTTAATTGAAACTTGTTTTAGGAGAACTTGAACTCTGATTTGGATGTTCAAAAATTTTAGTGAAAAATATGCACATGATAAAAGAGTAAAATATTATAGAAGAGATTATGGAAAATAGCAATCTCCTACCTACTGTTAGTCTGACATCCCAGAGAAAATTTCCTTTACTTCTAGTCTCATACTCTGCAGTAAGCTTTTTTGATTTTATATGTCTGGTGGTTACTCAATAAGCTTAAGTTATATGTTTATAACTATTTCTTTTACTTATCAGCTGAAGACATTATTCATTTACTCTATTTTATGAAATGTGAACATTTTATTCATCTCTGCTACTTCTTTATTCCCAACTTTTTTCTTTACAGTGTTGATAGCTTGAAGTTATTCATCTATCCTCCTGTTTCATAATTTATCACCTCTAGTCAGTATCCCGACTTTTCTTGTGCCTGGTTAGAAAATCCTATTCCAGTCCCTCTGATTTGACTTCTGCTTTCATTGTCACTTTCTGACTGCCAAGTTGTTTACACTTTATTTTTTTAAAGATTTATTTATTTATACATAGAAGAACAGGAGTGTAGGCCAGAGGGGTGTGTATATAGGAGGTGAGAGGATTCACCAGAGACAGTGTGGGGTGCAGAATACAAGAATCCATTGAAATACACTGCTAAGGGGAGTGGCAGGTGAGACAGGAGAGGTCTGCTGCACCATATGTAGGTTAGCTCTCTGGCCAGGCAATAAACTCAGACCTTGAAAGTGACAGCACTGAGACTTAATCTCTAAGTCATTGGGGAGACCCCAAGTTGTTAACACTTTAATTCTCATATCGAACCATAGTAAAATCACCTGCATTTTTTCATTAGTTGAAAGTAAAATTTGAGATACAATGCACACAATAATGTTATTTTGAGTTTACACATTTATTCCTACAGTATAAAATAATCTTCTAAAATCATGTCTTCTCCAAGGCTCCAATGGCACAACCCCTGAACTAACCAAAGGGGAATGATTCCCAATCAAGATCAAGTAGATTTTCTTTTCCATTGCTTAAAATTACACTACCACTTGGTCTAATTTCTGTTTAGACTGTATGGTTCCTATATATTTTTTGTTTTTTTTTTTTTTTTGGCACTTGTGAATCTCTTTACCATATTCTAGTGTTTCATCTCTCTCTTTTTTAATGCTGATAGTTATGCTCCCCCTCCCCCAAACATCTCTTGTGAAACTCTGTATCTTTCTTTCAAATGATTCTGCAGTGATAAATCAACTTGGTTATCATTTCCAGACATCTCTGCATTAGACACATTGTTCCCATAATCTCATAATTCCCTTTCAGGCATTCTCGCTCTTTCTTGCCACTTGATCCTTTCTGTCTGTCTGAATAATGAGCACTGTATTATGGTGTCCAATAACACGCTAGATGTTTCAGTTCTCCCCAGGTGATTTCCTCTATTTCTCTGGATTAAAAAGTTTCCCTTTTATGACTTTGAAGCAATTTCTATGCTATTTGATGCTTTGCAAACAATAATAAAGAAAGGTGCAGGGACATAGCATTTCACATATAAGATTCCAATTAGCCACTCACTGTTCATTTCTGCCTTGTCTCATACTTCCAAGCAGAGTCTCTTTGGATTCCATGGGCAGAATGACTCCAACATCCTCTGAAGAGTCATTTGGACATATTCTGGATAATAGCTTTCTTTGATAAAATCTGTCATTACTTTTATATCTTTCAGAAGGCTATCAACTGCTGTTGACACCTCTTAACAGTCTTGTTATGATTTTATTTCTCTTTGGTATTATTCTGGTTCCATCTTAATGAGGTCTGGAGAAAGATCTTTTTTAAAAAGAGTGGTCAGGTGGACACTTTGAAAAACTGATGGACCATATGAGCATCCAAGTTAAAGGAATGGTCTGAGCAAAGGTAAGTTAATAAAGTTAACATGAATATGATGAATAATTTACCTACAATAGAGAAAGAATTAAGTAAAACGAAGTGATTTCAGACTTGCTGACTCAGAGTTGAATCTGCCTTGAAAATAGATAAGATTGCACTTGATGTCTTAGGTATTAGAGAACAACTAACTGTAAGTTCTTAAGCCATTAAGTGTCATGAATTTAGTTTAATTATTCATTAAAAAGCATGAAGCTTTGAAAGCTATTTTCAAGGCAGATTTCTATAAAAATAATCAGTTCTTTACATTTCTGGTTTAATTTCAAACATTGTACTTAACGGTCATTTAGTCTAAATAAGTAGATAAATAATTTAAAGTATCTGAGAATTTAGTTGTTTTAAATAGTCACATAATGTATAATGAGATGAGGCAATATTGTTTAGAAGTTTAGAGCTTCCCCTACCTCTTTTATTATAATTATTGTATTAAATCTAACATTTTAAGTTTCATGAACAATATATGTAAGTTCTCAGTATTAGTAATTTTTATAATAATGCTGCCTCATAGTCATATGGTTTCTTTCATGCTTTTTAAAAACACTTTGACATAACAATGGTGTGATATTTACAAAAATCTGAGGAAATAAGATAGTTATTCTATCTTAATTTTATGAGTGATTCAGAGGAGAGAGGTCATATAATTCTGTAGTTTGTTTTACAGTGAAAACTAAAGTTGTTATGCAGAAAAAAAATACACTCACACAACCAGTATGTTCTTACTGTTGACAAACCAATACTGAAGAGTCATTTGGACATATTCTGGATAATAGCTTTCTTTGATAAATTCTGTCATTACTTTTATATCTTTCAGAAGGCTATCAACTGCTGTTGACACCTCTTAACAGTCTTGTTATGATTTTATTCATAACAACAACAAAATAATAATGAAAAGATTGTTTAGTGAGCATGGAAATAGAATAGAAGGAAGGTGGATTTATTGAATTTAATGGTATGGGTTAAAAGTCACCGAACTAATCTATCATTTCTATAGAGATAATCTTACCAACGGGGTTACAGTTTTTAAAGCTTATTGTATACAACTCAACCCTGTTAGAAATTGTTTGGGTAGATATCATAAACTTCTGTGATTATCTCTTTTTCCATGGTTTCCACAATCCCTTTATTATTGACAGTGCATTTTTTTAGATATGCTAATACTTTAAATCAATTTGTAGTCAAGGTTAGCTACTGTCTGCAGATTGGGACCCATTATGTTTCTTAAAATGACTGATTATTTTACCCTAGAAATGTGTTCATCATTGCAGTGTTCTAGCATGTTAAAAAGAAAAGTCCTGTCTCTTGGATTTATCTCTCCAATCTGTTGGATATATGATAGCTACTGAGATTATTGCCAGGTGGTAATTTTCTTTCCCATATTTTCAAATGCCATTCATTAAATACTGTTAATGAATAGAAAGTAGGTCTCCTAATATCCAGATTAGCATTATTTCTCCCACACCAAATTGAGACACTTTGGGCTACTGACTCTGAATTAACTAATAGTGATATTTTTAAGAGAATTGTAAAATATTCAGGGTTAACTGATGTTCCTATGTGCTCTTCCAGAATCAGTTTATTATCTCATTTCTGATGAAAGAAGTATTAAGTGAGGCTGGATTGACATAAAAATAGTGATATTATACCAGAGTATGTATAAGCCTTGGTATAATGAATTAAGTTTCCCATATAATAAAATATTATGTAATATAGATCAAGGGATTTAGTTACAAAGGGTTTTAGGAGCTAGTGGAACCAAGTGCCTGAGGGGTCATTACAGAGAGAAAGGAGTTACTGAAATTAGTTGAAGAATATGTTATATGCAGTAAAATTGATTTTATCACACACAAAGAGACCCAATGTTAAAATCACATTCTAATTGTACTTATGATTATAGGACAAAGCTGAGAGGTGCACTGGTATCTACAAATCAGTGGAAAATTGAGTATCATAAAGGGAAGTTTTTGATTGTGAAAAGGAATGAATATTAAAGAAAATGACATTAAAAAGAGGGTAGGAACAGAAAACAATAATGAAGACTCCACAGAAAAGTAGTAGGCTTTTGTTTGTTTTTTTTTTTGCATGAAATTTGCAATCATTATTTTAAATCAGTCCCAGATTTGGCAAGTCCTAGTCTTACTAGTAACAACAACTAGAAATAAAAGTATAAGTAGTTATGAGATTAGGAATGATGTTACTTAAATATACATGGGTATATAATATCACATGAATGTTTGAATTGCTAAATTATTTTCTTTATTTTTTTTTTTACCTTTTTCTCTAATAGCACATTATGTGAGATGATACCTGCTTGTTTTTCTTTGCTTTTTGATTCTGGAAGCTGTCAGTGAGACTTGCCTTACTCATCCTTTCACCTCTTTTTCACTATATAGTTCCACCCTGATCATTCCAAAGAAGGAATAACTTTTCCCCCTTACTTGCTTCACCTTTTTTCCCTATATTACAAAAGTTTTCATTTCTGTTTCCTCCCCCTGATAGTATTTTTCACCTCGCATTTCTTTCTTATTTATTGCCTAATTCAGTAAGTGCTAGTTTCAGCCACCACTGAGAAGATGTTTGCAGTTGGAGGTCACTGTTGATAGTATATTGACAATGGACAGCTGAGCCCCTAAAATTGTGTGACTGTTATTAAGGTGTTCACAATGGAATAAGACAGGATATTTAGAAGTTCCCCAGTTAAGAAACTGTTGTGCAAGTTTCATGGGTATAGCATTGATTTTGACATAAAAAGATATAAAATATTAATATAGAAGTGAGAACACTTTTGCCTTTTATGAATTCCACCTTTTATCTAGTACTTTTCTCTGGAGAACTAAAGGTTTTCAGTTGTTTTCCTTATGTATTGCCATAGTTTTTGAGTTTGCATAATAAGGAGATTGATACTGAAAAATTATGACTGGTTCAGTGTTTTATTTTTAACTTTAGAAAGTTAGTGAACAAGCCAAAGAGAGTTGGCAGTTGATCCTGCAGTATACGTCTTCACTATTATGCTTTGGAGATGAGAAGAAAATTCATAACTCCTTTTGGTATTATACTGGGAGCATTATTTTGAGTTAGCTGAACATTCTTCAGGGAATCATTTAACCGAGACATCTGAAAAATTCTTGAGATGCTAAAATTATTAACTGTAGTCAAAAGAATGCTGGGTCAAATTTTATACTTTTAAGGGATAAATCTGACATTATGTTGTCTAGGATTTTTTGGCTATGGCCATATATTTAGCTTAAGACATGAAAGCAAACTAAAGATTTTACAAAAAAGGATTAAGTTTTTAGAGCCACATTCATGCATATAAAAATGGAAACACTTGTTGTGTGGACATTTTTTGTGTATAGAGTACTTGAATTTTATTTTTAAAAAGAGATTATGAATGATTATTTTAGATGAAGTATTAGCAAATGCTTTCTATAAACAGCCAGATAGTAAATAATTTAGACTTTGTAGGCCAGATGCTATATATCCCAACTATTCAATTCTGTCATTGAAATGAGAAAGCTAATTAATAAAAACATGGTATGTTTTAATAAAATTTTATTTTCTACTCTGAAATTTGAATTCCATATAAATTTTGCATCATTAAATATTCACTTCTTATGATTTTCCCAACCATTTAAATATGTAAAGCCCAGTCTTAGCTTGTGGGTTGTATACACAAGGTAGCTGGATACGGCCTGTTTTCCACAGTTGGCCAACCTTAAAATGATAATAAGCTTTTAGACTATAAGACTAAATTAGTGGTTACCAGAGGAAAGGAGAAGTGGGTAATCAGGTTAAACAGGTCAATTGTTTGAAGAGAGACTTTCAATGGCGAACTAAATATAGTATATTGATAGTGGTTGATTTAGAATGATGCACCTCTCAAACTTACATAAAGTTGTAATGCAATGTAACTCAAGCAAATGATTATATATATTTGTAAAATAATCTTCTGGTAGAGTTCCATTTAGTGAAAGAACAAGGTACTGAAAACTGATTTTGATTAATATCAAGATTTTCTGGTGGAATTCCATAGGGAACACTTTGTTATATATTCTATTTAGTGACTGAGGACTGTGTTCTAGGTGGTAGCTGCAAAAGCCAGAGTACTACAAGCTCCCTCCAGGGAGCTCAATGAACTAAGATGGGGCAGAAACACAGGGCAAAAATGGTATCCACCATCCTTTCTAGTCTTTGAAGAGGACTGCAATTGGCCCCTAGACTTGTCTTAAATGAAGCCTGATCCTCAGGCTAAGGTTTTTAAGATAGCAGAATTGGCCTGTCAGGGAAAAGATTAAGCAGCTCAGTCTGCTGGCCTCTGCACAGATCCCTGAGGGGCTAACGATTTTGAGTCTCCCAGAAACTGTTATGAATTATCTACAGTTTTGTGGATCTTATGCACACAGACTTGTAGGCTTTCAGAGTTCTGGTAGCTGTAGATGTGCCAGCCGGTCCTTGCCCTCTTGCTATTTATTGGCAATGATATACAAGCATTATTGATCATATGACAATGGTAGGAGAAGCAGGGTCCAGGAAAACAAAGGGTATTCATCTTCTGGGGAACAGGACTTCAAAGGGATCAAATGTGATAATCAATTCTATAAGGAACAGAGGAGGACATGTTTGTCTTGCATGTAGGGAGTACTTTCTGTGCAGGTGCTTGGAATAATTTTGGGCTACTCCCAGACCATCTTGGACTCTGACCACAGAATCAGTCACAGGCAATCTAAGTGTCCCCAGTCTCCTATGAGGTGGGCCATTGTCCCGAGGCCGTCATGTGGGAGTAATTGGTCTGAATCTTTCACACACACATGGGGCACAGAGAGGCCTAGCACACATGGGTACAGGGGCCTTAGGTGGGAGAGAGGCCACACAGAAAGTAGATGTTTTTGTGGCCTTTATTATGCGGAAGAAATATTGCTGGGCAATGGACTGGAGATGCCTCCCCAGTCAGAGTTTAGCCTAAGTGCAATTAACATACCAATGAAGGTACAGTTAACAAATCAGATTCGTGGCCCAGTCTCAGCACTCCAAAACAGAGCTGCTGATAACAGGTCAGGCTGGTCTGTGTCCTTGGGCAATTACCTTCCTGCAAAACGCCCCCTTTCCTCTGTGTCTAGCCTTCAAACATATGGTTTGTATGATTTATTTTTTTTTACCCATGTAGCAATACAGAGATAGTAGAGTATAAAAGGAGCTCTCAGCCTTTGTTGGGACCCAGATTTCCGGAGAAAGGTCCCTGTCTGGGTCCTTTGCATATGAAATAAAGTGCCTGGTCTCATAAAGTGCCTGAGTACCGCCTGGTCCCTCCTTCCACAGCCTGGGTTGTGGACCAGAGTACTTTCCGTAGCAATTACAGGCCAAAATCTTAAAAATTAGGCACAGAACTGTTCCTTGGGGGAAGCTGGAGTGTTGCTATGCCCATGGTAGGATTTATGGTGAGATTGTGTCTCAGCCTTTCCTGTTTCATGTGTTTTTTTTTTTCCCCACTCTATCTCTCAATATGTAGTTGTAACTGATGTAGTTTCTGGATTTTTTTCAGAGGTACATGTTCTGCATGTAGTTATAGGTTCAGCATGTCCATGGGAGGACTGAATTCAGGAGTTTCTTATGTCACCATTCTGAGCTGGAACTCTGACAGTAGTACAAAAAAGTTTATAATAATTTGTAAATAATGATGAAGTCTTTAAAAATTGTTCATATAGAGGATTATTATTATGTTTGTGTGTGTGTATAAGGTTGTTGGAAAAGTCATGACACATTTTTGCTTGCAAACCATAAAAAAATAATACGTCATGACTTTTTCAACAACAAAATATTTTGGGGGGAAGGTGCTTTGGATCTTTATTACTATATTTTAAGGAAACAAGTTTGAAGATGCTGACATTTAAAACCAAACAAGACTTTTCTAATTGAAGTGGTTTGTTTTCCCTTTTGGGGATACCTGGTAGAAACCATATTTTAGTTATCATTATTACTGTGTACTTCATAGCTCTTTGCATACTGTATTGCTGAATAAATATTTGTTAAATACAAGAATGTGTTCTTTGTAAGCATTAAATATCACTTCTTAGAAAAAATTGATAACATTGTCACTCTCAATTTTAAAGCATTGCAATGAGATTCTTTCAGTAGATGTCAGAAAATGAAGGGCCTCCCTGGTGGTGCAAGTGGTTAAGTCTCAGCACCATGAAACAATCCGCAGTCACTACAGCAGCATGAGTTCTATCCCCAGCCAGTGAGGTGACCACATGGCACAGCAGACCTCTTCTGTTGTCCCGCTGCTCCCCTCAGCAGTGTATTTCAGTAGATCTGCCTGTTCTGTTTCCCACCTGTCTCTGATAAATCCTCTCACTCCCCTCCCCCACATACTTCTGGTCTATACCCTAGTTCTTGTATGCATAAATAAATCGTAAAAAAACAAAGAAAATGAAGGACACAAATTTTTGCTACTTCAGCATAATAGAAGCTATATTTGCTCATATTTAATAAGAAAAGGAAATACTGGAAAAGTAATGGGTAATTATATCGGACTTAAGTCTAGCATCTTAGTTGTAAGTTTTAATTTTTTTCCCTCAGAAGATTTAAATTTTTATCAAGAATAATATAGTAGAAATGTTTATTGTTAGCATATTAATTAATAGGTTATTGGTGATAAATTCAATAGGCACAATTATAGGCAGCTATTTCAGCTTAAAGTTTGAACATTTAAGTTAATTAAGTTGTAAATTCAAAATATTATCCTTTTTATTGCTTATTTTACTATGTGGATGGCTATGTCTGTTACAGGGCAGGGAGAGGAGCGCCCCAGAACCCCCAAACCTGCCCTCTCTGGATGGGTTCTGCCATCTGCCACATTAAGACAAACACATAAAACTTTTAATGGAAAGGAACTTTAATACAATTAGGGTACAATACAGAAAGGACAAAGAACATAGCTACTAAGTTAAGCATCCAAAGTTACCCATCTCCTTGAGGGTAAAAGTCCAGCCAAATAAAACTGGCCCAAAGCAAGGCCCAAAAGCCTGCCACAAGTCTAAAGGACTTTCAGTAGAGAGCCATAGAAAAGGGTCAGAAAGAGTCAGACAAATCTGGGAGGAAAAGAGCAAAATCAAAATCAAGATGAAAGCTGCCATTGTTAACCCACAGGTCTCTCACCCACATCTGTTCCAACCAGTCCAAGACCAAAAGCAAGCGCAGTTTCTTCACATGTCCCTCTGCTCCACGTGCCTCCTCCAGGTCTCCTTGCTGCTCTCCATCCTGCTTCCTCCTTCCTCCCTTCCTTCTGTCCTCCTCTCTGCAGAATCTTCTTTCCCTGCTCAGCTCCACCCACTTAGGGCAGAACCAGGACTCTGGAACTTACCCCTTTCCTGGGGACCACCCTGTTACATGTCCAGTTGTCACTTTGTTTTACTATAATAGCTTTAATATATAATACACCTAGTTTGTAGATGTTGGAATTATAATCTTAAACATAATATTTAGATATATTTTATTACCTAAAAATTGTAGTTAATTTTAAGTAACATTGCTTTGTCAGTTTAAAAATTTCAAAAAAATTCTGAAGTATCTGTTAGCTCTATTTTAATTTTTTTTGTTTAGGTCTATTTTAAATTTCTCTGTGTAGAAATATTTTTAGATGGATAGTTTATAGGTATATTGTATAAAACATTTTATACAAAAAGACAGTAATAAAGTTTTTAAATATGGAATTACAATATTTTACATATAAATATGTAGTTAAATTTGCCTAGTTAGGATAGAAATTAAAGATACTTGCAGTGTTTTAAAATGGAGACAGTTTTCAAAGGAAACAGACAATTCTATGATTTCACTCATATGTGAAACACAGAAAATAAGACAAAAGGATAGACAAAAAAAAAATCCAAAACAAACCCTTGAAATCTTATGGTAAATCTGAGGTCACCAAAAGGGGAGCGTGATGGTGTTTGAGCCAAGGGTCCATGAGGACCAATGGACTATGATGGAGGTTTATTGGGGCCTTAGTGGTGGTGTGGTGTGGTAACTACATTTGTAGAGCTGTGAACCTATGTCCCTGAAACTATACCAATATTAATTATTTCAAAAAACAGACATCTTTTTAAAGTCATCAAAAAATTTTTTTTGCTTCAAGATACTTTTGTTTTTATTATTAGTAGTAAAAATTTCATTAGTTTTTGTACATGCATGTGCATGTGTACGCACGCACACACACATACACACCCCTTAAATATCTTAATTTTATCTTAAACATCAGCTAATCCATTGATTTTGGCCCCACTCTTACCTGTAGTTGGTCTGTTGATTGAGTCTTATGAAATAATTTTTCCCTAAACTACCTATACAATAATGCTTAAAGACTTCCAAGTTTGGTGTTTTTATGGAAGAAAAGTTAATGATGCAGGATAAAGAATAGAGAAACTGGAAAGGAGGCACCTTAAGACCAGAGATGTGGTTCATATAAGGAGGTGGGGCTAGAAGGGGTTAACAGATATTAAGCCAACCATATAAACAAAGATCCTCAGGCACCAATGACTGGAGTGTCAGAGCAAAAGTAGATAGGTGATTGAGCTCTATATCCGGAGCCCATTGTAGAATTTCTGGTCCCTTTCAAATTCTACATGGTTAATTCATTGTCAACAAGCAAGCCACTCCATAGAGTGAGCCACCAACCCCAACCCAAAGAGAAGAAGACTGTATCAGTGTAGCTTCTGCATTGGCATGGGGCAAACATCCTTCTGCCCACCTGTGAGTATGTAGGTGCTTCTCATCACCAACTGACTCCTCTGCAGGGCGGCAGCCTTCCTGCCTGCTGTGATCTGTTCCTTGCTGGGGCTTCTCTTCATTGACCTCCCTCAGTGGAGGCAGCTCTTCTCAAGGCCAGCCCCTGCAACCATGCAGTCCTCTCTCAGCAAACCTGTCCCTTTAGGAGCAGCTCTTCCTGCCCGCTTGTGTCATTTACTTTCCTATCTCTTTTCCCAATAAATCTGCTCTTTAAAATAACTAACAACAACAAAAAAATAACTAATGTCTCTGCCTTGTGGAGAAACTCACCTGAGAAACTCCTGCATGCCACTGAACAGGAAGCTCTGGTGAAACTTTTACCAGAGTGAACCCAAGAACCTCGCTTACCAAACCCACTGACTCCAAAAACATTGACACTGAATAGTTGCCTAACTGCAAAATCTTTATGGATGTTTTATAATCTGCTTCACGTTGCCCTAACTTTTACTATTTTTTTCTTGCACATTAATTTGACAACATTTAGCAACTCACCTTTATGCAGTGTCTCCAAGTATTAGTTTTAAAGGAGACATTAGTATTTCCAAATTAGTTTTAAAGGAATAACATATTTTTTTTGTACTCTTATTTGGCAAGGTCACTTATTTATTAAAAGTGCAACTCATGACAAAAGTAACAGACTCCTGGTGCACTCAATCAGTGAAAATAGAATGGCTTTGTATATTTGAGAAAATTCTTGAGTGGGAAGAAGTTGCTGAAAGGGTATTAAAAAATTGATGCAGAGAGGTAGTTAAGAGGTCTCTTAAGAAAGTTTCTACTCTATCCCTACTATGATGTTTGGAGACGTTTTCTTCAGTTTTACAGAAATCACAATAGTTCTATCAAATTTTATTTTGTAAATTTTTATGATTTTATAAAATTAGCCCTAGCGAAGTATTCCATATTACCCCCCCCCCCCCCCNAGAAATCACAATAGTTCTATCAAATTTTATTTTGTAAATTTTTATGATTTTATAAAATTAGCCCTAGCGAAGTATTCCATATTACCCCCCCCCCCCCACACACCATTTTGATTGTTCTCAGTAGAAGATTGCCTGTGCTTTCCCACTTTCCTAGATTCAATTTGCTGCCTTGTTGTTGCCTTTACCTGCCTGCAGCTCTTGTGTCACCGCTGCAGGCCATTAGGGTGGGAATTATGCTCTTTCTGAATTCCTTTGTTAGGAAAAGCTGGGACAGTGCTGTCTTGGGTGATTTATTCTTCACTATTGAGGCAAAATCCTTTCACAGACTCCATCCAATATCCTAAGAGTCATAAAAATGCCTGGTGGTGGAAATAAGTACTATTCCAGCCCTGTATGAATATCAGGTTCATAGGGGCACAGGGTGGTTGTTTTCCAAGCCTCGGGATAGGTTCCTCCACCTCCTGCTCCCCACCCATGGGTTGTTGAGTATTCAAATGAATACCTAAAGGAGAGTCTTCATGACCTCCTGAACTCTGTGTGGCTCTCCTTTTGCAGTCTCCAGTCTGTTTTAACTGCTCCAATCTCCTTGGATTCTTAGCTGTGTCTCTAGCTCAATTTGCGGGGTTCTGTGTTAGTTTTCTTTCTTGTTTGTGGCCTGGGAAGTCTCTGAAGGCAGTAAGGCAGGGCTTGTCTTGTTTGTTTCCCCTTGTGCAGGGATTGTTGTCTTTAATGTCTGATGCTCAAGTGCCTTTGTGAGTGTTTTTTCATGTTTTGTCCATTTTTGTTTCTTTTTAGTGGAAAAGAAAGCTGTTTTATAGTACTCTGCCTTTGCTGTAACCAAATTATAACTTTTGGTAAGATTTTACTGAGAAGTTGAAGATTTTAGTAGGGAAAAGGAACAGTCAGTGCCTTACAATGGTAACTATATGTAGATTATCTAGTATCCAAGCTTGAGTTCACATAATTTAACAGGGTAACCACCAGGGGAAGGGGAGGTTCCAGGTTCCCTGCCACACCCTAAGAAGGTTGGAGCTAGGAAGAAAGGAAAATTCAGAAGGAAACTTGGCGTTGGCACCAAGTGCAGAGAGACATGTGACGAAGCTGTACTTGCTTCCTGGACTTGTACCAGGGATGTGGGGATACGGAAGGAGACACTGAGAGACAGAGACATGGGTGAGAAGTCTGTGGAGAGGTTGATGATGGCGACCTTTACCTTGACCTGTATTTTAATTTTCACATTTCATTCCAGACTTTCCTGACCCTTTCTGTCCCTTTTCTGTGGTTCCCCACCAGAGGGTGCCTTATACTTTTGGCAAGCTTTTGGGCCTCAAGGGTCTTGTTTTGGGCCATATGGTTTGGTTGGACATTTACCCACCAGGGGAGGAGTAAGTTTGGGTGCTTCACTTGAAAACTGTTTTTAAACTATATTCTTTCTTTTCTGTTTATGTCACACTAATTGTATTAAAGTTATTTTCTATTGAAGGTCTTTTGCACTAGAGTATGTTTTATCTTGATGCAGTTAATGGTAGAATCATTTAGAGTGGGCAGGTTTAGGGGTTCTAGTGTACCTCTTACCCTGCTCTGTAATAATAATAGTAACTAGATTTTTGGCTCTTCCCTCTGCTATGAAAGGTCTTCCTTTATCATCTAAAATAGTTTTGCTTGTATCAGTCAAAATGTCTCAGACATTTTAAAGGAAGTTCTTATTTATTAAACATGTGTACATTTAGGACATAATTGAAAGCATCTTCTTTTCTTCCCTGAGAAGTAAAAGATCAATTTGGTCCAGAGTTAAATTCAAGCTCCTACCTCTTAGGAGCTTTTAAATTCAAAGTGGCCATTTCCCAATTAAAAACAAATAAAACCAAACCCCTTGTGCCCAGTCTCAGCCTGGAAACCCCAATACACTAGAGTATGTTTTTGTATATTGAATCAATTAATATGCACTTGTGTAAGTTACATATGTAAGATGCATTAAAACACACACAGATACATATACAAGAACTCTTAATTGAGTTGTAAATAAAATGTTAATTATAAAAATTGTAGGAAATTTGGACTTAATGCCTGCCTGTTTTCATTTTGGTTGTTAAACTTTCTCCTGATGTTTTGCTTATACAGTGTTTTCTTTGATTATTAAATTTATAATCAAGATAATAACTTTAGAAATGGCTTTAAGTTATTTATTTTATTAGAGTTACCTTAGTTTACAACATTGTTTCTGATTTAGAGGTATAGGGTCTCCCCTTGCAGATCTTGTAACCATACCACACACCTCCAAAATACCTAGAGTCTTCCACCATATTCTATTATGTTCCCTCCTACTTTGTTTTCTCCTCTCATTCTCCTGCTCTGGTAGCCTCAGTTTTTTTGTCAGATTTCTATGTGAACTTTTAAAGCTTTTTATTTATTTATACACACAAGAGCTGGGGTACAGGTCAGAGTCCAGGGTGGTGAGAGGATTCACCAGAGACAGAGTGGGGAGCAGAAGAGGCAGACTGACTTGAAACACACTGCCGAGGGGAGCAGTGAGCAAAGCAGGAGAGGTCTGCAGCGCCATGTGGGTCCCCTCCCTGGCTGGCGGCAGGGATCGAACTTGTGCTGTAGTGATTGAGGTTTGCTTCATAGTGTGTAGCTCAACCCTCTGTGCCACCAGGGAGGCCCTCTATGTGAACTTTAAATGAAGCAAAGGAACTTGTTAGTTACTGGTGAAATGGTGGTGGGAAATCCATGGGGACCATAATTGATGTCAAATATATATAAATAAAGGAAAAAAAGAGAATTATGTAGGTATGTTTTATAGAGTAAAGAATACCTAGGAGGGGAATTACTGGGTTATAAAACAAATCCATTTTTAGTCTTTTTAGAAGTTTCCATACTGTTTTCCATAGGGGATGGACCAGTCTACAATCCTACCAGCAATGTAACAGCATTAATTTTGGGTGGAACTGGAAGTTTATACAAAGTGAAATAAGACAGAGTGGGGGAAAGATGAATATGGATGATGTCACTTATATGTGGGATACAGAGCAATCAAAAAAAGGGTCTGATTTAAAAACTAAAAAAGTCAGATTTAAAAACTAAAGGTGATTGTAGAACTGAGGCATCCAGAAGAGAGAGGTTAGGAGGGAGAACAAATGGGTAGGACTGTAGTGGAGGACCGTGGGTGCATTGGCGGTGGGTGTGCTATGGTACCAGTACCTGAAAGGGGAGATCCTGTGTTTCCAAAATACTAACAGTGATATAAACCAATGATGCTTCAATAAAAAAAAAAATATAAAGCATATTTGACAGTAAAAGAACAAAATGAGTCCAGTAGAAGTAAACTTTTTGAATGTAATTCTTGTAATATTTTCAACAACTTCAGTAAATTCTGTTTACACACAGAGTGGGATTTCTTGAAGGAAAAATGTAGTTTTTAAATTTGTATTGAACTTCAAAGTAAGAAAAGTTGGGAATACTCTTTCAAAAGAATAAACTCATTTTATAAAGCATGGGACAAATATTAAGATAGAAAGTGTAACAGGGTGGTTTTTAGGAAAGGGGGAAGTTTTAGAATTTTGGTATTGCCCTAAGTGGGTGGAGCTGTGTAAGGATAAGAAGATGCTGGAGAGGTGATAGGAGGGCTGAAGAAAGGGAGGAAGAAGAAAGCAGGATGGAGAGCAGCATGGAGACTTAGAGGAGGCACGTAAAGTAGAGGGACATGTGAAGAAACTACGCTTGTTCTTTAGTTTTAAACTAGTTAAAATGGATGCAAGTGAGAGACTTGTGGGAAGTTTAACAATGGCAGCTTTTATTTTAATTTTGCTTTTTTTTTTAGATTTGTTTGACTTTTTTTGACCCTTTTTTATGGGTCACCACTGAAAAGTTTTTTGGACTTCTGGCAGGCTTATGGGCCTTGCTTTGGGCCAGTTTTATTTGGCTGGATTTTTACTTTCATGGAGATGGGTAACTTTGGATGCTTAACTTAGTAACTATATTTTTTGTCCTTCTGTATTGTTCCCCAATTGTATTAAAGTTCCTTTCCATTAAAGGCCTTATATGTTTGTCTTGATGCGGTGGATGGCAGAACCCATTTAGAGAGAGCAGGTTTGGGGATTCTGGGTTGACCCTTTCCCTGCCCTGTAACAGAAGGAAATTTGTTCTTTTTTTCTATTTCATTAAGAAGTGTCATTTTCTCCTGATACAGGTCAATTCTACAACCTGCTATTTTTGTCAATAGGAGAAACATGTTGCTCTTTTCCACAAATTTTCTCTATGTGACCTTGCATATGGCATAAGTAGGCCCTTCTTTGTGCCTGTTAGTACTTTTAACAGTCTCTACTCAGGTCTTGCTTAGATTGCATCACAGTGTTTGTAACCTCTTGTTTGTGAACTTTGTGGGCTATAAAATTGTATTCATCTCTGTCTTGGATGCTTAGGATGGAACTTTGTATATAGGGAACAGAAAATGTTTGTCAGAGGAAAGCTGAATAATATTCTTTCACATGTTCATTCAGCAGCACTCGTTCAACGTGTCGAAAAATTAGAGTACGCACTATTCTAGCTTCTGGGAATATTGTGGTGATCAGGACTTTTACTCTCACAAGCCTGATGATTCAGAAGAAAAGACAGGTTTTGATAGCTATCATTACAATAAATGATGAGAGTTGTGATAGGAAGCATAGAATACTGTAAGAACTGTAAGAACTGCCTTAGCAATGGCATCTAAGCATTCTCAGAATAAGTGATGTTTAAGTTGGGACCAGAATTATGGGCTGAAACTACCTGAAAATGGTTAGGAATGTTGATGAGAGGGGGGCGATGAGACCAGCAACAGAGAATCTATTTACTGCATTGTTATTAATGTATTTCAGAGTAGAAGGTAGGTTAGCATTGCCTTAAGCCAGGATTTTGAGGGTGATTGGATGGAAAGGGTGATAGCAAAAGGGTATGAAGTATCTTTGTGTGATGATGAAAATGTTCTAAAATTGAAAAAAATTTAACATATCCAGTGATGAGTTTTTTCTCCTAATAGTGCTACTTGGTTTGCTCTTTATATTACCTTAACAGAGGCAAAGATTGTAGTAGTTGTTTAATGCTTAAATGATCTTTGTCTGACTATGGCTCATCAGCCAGCTTTTCAATATTCAAACATTTTTAGTCAAGAACATAGAATCATTTTTTTGATCTATATTTTTAATATAAAGCAAAGAACTATATTCTACATAGGCTATTATAATTTTCCAATTCAGAATCATGACAAGAAAAGATAATCTTTTTGTGGGAATTCATCTGCTCTCAAAATTTCTGAGGTTACTTTAATTTTTCAGTTTCCTAGGCAGCAGTTGTGACTTGAAGAAAAAAAAAAATCACCATTTATTGGCCTTAAAAATGTATTGTCTCTTTTCTTGTTCAGATATTGGGCTATATATATATTATGAGCTATATTATTTAAAACATCTCAGAAATATTATAATATTTTTATCCTTTTTTTATAGAGGAAGACACTGAAAATATTAAGTATCTAATATGTCAGAACTAGTAGTGACAGAAAAGAATCTGACATCAGAAATAATCTGACATCAGAGCCAGAGTTCCTAATTTGGCATTTGCTTAAGAGTTATCTTTGATATATAAATATGTTAAGACATTCTGAGACCCTCTTCACAGATTTTGTCCATTATACAGAACACTATCCTCTGTAATATTTAATAAAAATAATATTTTCCATTATTTTTATGTTGAAATTCATGAATAAATGAGCACTAAAATAGTCACAGAATAAAGTAAATAATATAGGTCCTTTAATGTGTTATTGGTGAAATGGCCGTATTTTGGAGAATATTTTGGCAATATTTATCAAATCTTAAAACTCATCTGTCCCATGACTGAACAATTCTATTTTCAAGATTTAAAAAATGTTCTGTACATTTGTTATCAATATGTATAATTTGAAATAGTACATTTAGATTCTCAGATGCAGACTACGAAGTATTTAATAAATTGTTATATAATATTTGAATAAGTGTATTGTGTAATTTTATGTCTAGACCCAACTTCTAACAAGTGAGTAAATGCTTCTAGAGAATTTATCCTATAGCTAAATTTGCTCATACATAGAAGGATACATGTCATGGATGTTCATTATGGTAATGTTTGAATAGGAACAATTTGGAAGTGTGTGACTTATTCAGTAGAGGCCTAGTAAAATAAGTTATAGTTTATCATTAAGGTGTAGTTTTATTTAAGAATTAAAAAAGAATGACAATTTGAATATATTCATAATTTACACACATACAATACATACATTTATATTTGTATAAAATAAACATTTATATGTGTGGCACACATAATTTTTATACACATAAATATATATATACACGTGAATACACATAGAACACATTTATGAAAAAATTTCTGGAGCAATATATAAGAACTTATAGTGGATATTTTGGGGGCTTAATGTGGGGACATTTATACTCATTAGTACTGTAAATTATTTATAAGTAATTGGCACACACTGCTTTCATAATTAAAATAAGTTTAAATTGGAAAACTTATAAAGAAGTAGATGTGGTGATTCTCTTATAAAATTATATTACTGGGCACCTCCCTGGTGGCCAAGAGGTTAAGACACAGCTATCTGCAGCCACTGCAACACAAGTTCAATTCCCATCCAGGGAGGTGACCCACATATCACAGAAGACCTCTCCTGTCTTGTCCATTGGTCCCCTCAGCCTTGTATTTCAGTCAATCTGCCTTTTCTGTTGCCCACTCTGTCTCTGGTGAATCCTCTCACCCCACTTCTTGAATGCATAAATAAGTAAATCTTTAAAAGAATTATGTTACTGGAGAGGGTGGACATGGGCTTACTCTTCCTTTTATACTCTTCTAAACTATGAACTTTTAAAAATTAATGTATATTGTTTTTATAGTAAAACTTTTAAGATGAAAAACCTTAAAATAGTTAACATATGTCTCTAACAATTATGTACTATGCAATATTATATCGGTCACTAAGCCCAGGATGTAGTGAATTCATTTATATAGACAGCTCAGGATAAATTTGCCAATCTTAGACTATTATCAGAGAGCTGCAGTGTTCTTAAAGGCTAGCTCTTCTCTAGCTTCCATTGAATTGGAAAATAACTCCATGAAGATTTACCTTATTTTTATAAACATGATTTTTTCTGTATGAAGTCTTAGTAATAAAAACTTTCATAGCAACAGAGATTCAACAAATGCAGAAGTTGACAGCAATTTTCTAGGTGTTTCTAGTCAATTGAGCATGGTTTTCTTGCAGAGAAATGGTATCATGATTTTTAAACTCCAGAACATTCATCAAAAACAGATGTCAATTTGAAACCGCACTCTTTATTAAGAGACACTGACAATTTTTTAGTGTCATCTGACAATATTTTAATATTATGCTGTCGTGGTTGGATAATAAATGCTGAAACAAGGCATATTTCAAACTTCTAAAGGATAACTTATTTGGGGTTGTGTTTTACAGGTGAAGCTCTGAAAATATCAGCTGAGAGATTTGCAGATGACCCTTGTTATCTCCCCAAAAGAGAGGCTGTGGTTCAAGCTGCCAGGGCCCTGTTGGCTGCAGTTACCAGACTACTTATCCTCGCAGACATGATTGATGTCATGTATCTCTTGCAGCACGTGTCAGCTGTAAGTAAAAGATGGCTTAGTTTACCTTGGAATTGTTCTCACTTCTAATTCCGTTCTCTGAACTGGACATCAATCCTAGTGCATCCCAGCCCCATTCTCATTTCTTAATGTCACCCACCAGAAGATGACCGGATTGGTTTGTGGAACTATTGTATACATCAGGAGAATGAAGCCAGAAGTTAGTTTTAAAAGCCAGTGGGAGATTGAAAAAAACAGAAGATGGCTTGCTGATGAGGAAAAGGATAGGAGAAAGTCCAAGGTTCTGACCATTTAAATTATTGTGCACTATATAAATATATATAATAACATAATTATACAGATAATGGAGATAACAAATACATAAATATAAATAATTTGAGAAAGAGAAAACTTAAACTTAAAGTATTGAAAGTTTACTCTAGTTTGTAAGTGAATATTGCTTTGGTGGCCCCTCTGGATCCAAGATGAATAACAGCAAATGTTATCTGTGATAGCTGTAATAATTTATTATGAAATGTACAAATGGATTTAATATGAATAAAGAATATATTTAAACGAGAGACTTCCAAAAGACCAAGATACCCCATTTGCTCTATTTTGCTAGACAAATCCATCCAGCAAAGGTTTAGCAGAAAGAGAATTTTATTAAAGCCTTTTACTTTCTTAATTTTTAGTTTGAATAACTATTCAGATGTAAAGGTTGTGAAGAACCTTTTGAAGTCTGATCTGTTTTAAACAGGACCCTTACTTTTCTGTCCAAAAATACTTTTTTTTAAAAGATTTTATTTATTTATGCATACAAGAGCTGGGGTACAGGCCAGAGTTATGGGGGTGAGACGACTCATCAGAGACAAAGTGGGGAGCAGAACAGGCAGATCAATGGAAATACACTGCTGAGGGGAGCAGTGGGTGAGGCAGGAGAGGTCTGCTGAGCCATGTGAGTCCCCTCACTGGCCTGGGATCCAACTTTGTGCTGTGGTGACTGCAGAAACCCCACAGTGCAGCACTCAACCCATTGTGCCAACCAGGGAGGACCCTTCATCATTTTAAAAAGGTGCCTGATGTCTATATTATTGCTACTCCATTAAGCAATTGATAACCTTGACTAGTTGACCTTCTTGTCAAAATCTTTTTCTCTAATTGCTGAACTAACCCTTTCTTGGTTTCTTTATCTTATTCACTAATGTTTATTTTACCCCTAAAGTAGAATGACCTTTCCTTTATACTTTCTCATTCCTTTTCTTTTGATAGTTTTATTACTATAAAAGAACAAGTCAGTACTTTCTGTTGTTGTTTAAAGAGCTCTTAGGAAAGGGATTAGTTCTCATCACTAGTAGCTGTCTACTATTGATTTTGTAGATGAAATAATTGAGCAGTATTCTTGTTACTTGGTTATGGGTTTGTTGAATACCTCAAACAAGTCTTTAAACATTTCTAAGATTCATTTTTTTGTATGTGAACATATACATTAATACATGCTATAACCAAGAAATGGGTATGAAAGATTAGGTAGCAGGCAATTCCTAGTTCCAATGATCTGATGTTTCCCATTTTAGATTGTAGATTTTTTTGAGGTTGAGCAGAATGGAAGGTGAAAATTACCACATTCATAATCAAATAGGATGTAACTGCATACACACAACACACACACACACACACACTCCAGAGTTACCTTCATTACCATTTTAATTGTGTGCCACTAACTGTTAGGTATATTACTAGATAATTCACACTCTAGGTCATGTTAGTTTAAGCAGACCATAGATGTGAGACATTCAGGAAGGGGAGGGTAGTGTGAAAGGGATAGTAGAAAAAAGGAGTAAGCTAAGGGACCATCGGTATTTTGGTACTGGGAAAACGATGGTGGCCACACCTGAGGGAAAAACCCTATATTATGAAAAAATAAACAAGGATTTAAAAAAAAAAAAAAAGGTGGTAATATAGTTTTTAAAAAAACACCAAGAACCGAAGTAGTATTTTTTACAATACAAATTATAGTTCATATTTACTGAGGTTTTATAATGTGCCAATCACTGTGAAGGATTATTTCCTTTCATTCAGTTCTCACCACAGTCCTATTATGATTCCTGTTTTATAGATAAAGAGCTGAAGCATATTGAATTTAAGAAACTTGCTCAAGGCAATAAGAAAAAAAAAAAGCATCTTTCTGAATTTAGTACTGCAAGGGTTAGAACATTTTTAACTATAAAGATCTTCCTGAAGTGTTTAGACAAGTTCATGTGCTCCTAACAGGTTGTTAAGGAATTTGGGTCTGTCAGGGGAGGAGGCATTTGAAATTCTTTATCACCTTCTCTCACTTTTGTTGGTAACTTGTCAGAACATGAACTTGGGCTAGATCACTTAAGTCATAAGTGTGTATAATGCAAGAATGATACCTCTTCTCTAAGAAAGGTAGACCTCTTAGGTAAATTGTGATAGTTTTTAAAAAATTATTATTTTATCCTTATGAAAATATTTACTTGAATTACATTACCAACTCAGTTCCTTTAAGGTTTCACATAGAATAAAGACAAATTGAGATTTTTTTGAGATTGTCAGTAGAATTAGTCAAAATTTTCTCCCAAACTATTCTGCAGAACCTGTCTTATAAATATGCAACATGAAAAAATATTTCATTATGGTCAGTGCTGCACACAGAAATGTTTTCAGTGCACATTATCACATCAAAGCTGGGAAGAAATATTGCAGTAAAGAAACTTGTATAACTTTGCTTAACCCAGCTTTTCCCAAATTTTTTGATACTAGAACTCTTATATAATATACAGTTACCTTCTCAGATCATATTTTGGGAAATATTAGTTTAAAATATTTTTAATAATTCTTATGATTATATTAAATTTCTAGTTAGAATAAAAAAATCTTGGTGTGGAAATATAAACTGGTGCAGCTATTATTAAGCTGTTACCTTAAGAAACTAAAAATGGAAATGTCATACAACCCAGTAATCCCAGTCTTAACTCATCTATCTATCCAGGAATGTGAAACTAACAACACATAAAATTATTTTCACTGCAATGTTTACTGTAGTATTATTTACAAAAGGATATGGAAGCAACCTAAATGTTCATTAGTGGACAACTGTATCAAAAAGGTGTGGGATATCCACACTATGGAATAATATCCAGCCACGAGGAAAGAGGAAATGCAGTCATTTTCACCAAAATGGAAGAACTTTGAGAGAACTATGTTCAGTAAAGCAAGTCAGAATAATAAAAATAAATACTGGACATTTACATAGCAGATAACTTGATAAAGTAAAATGATTATAAAACTAGCAAACATTAACACTGTGATAACTGAAATTAAGAGGGAGAAGGGAGGAAGGACAAGAGGATATAAGGGATGGTAATGGGGAAACAAAGAAGGAAACAAACAAGGCATTGCTTCTATTGGAACTCACTCTGGAAATTTCCTACTGTTTTATTAACTCTGACATTTTTAAGATGAAGGATTTATCATTCATCAAATCTCATTAGTTTTCTTTTAGCAGGATGATTGGATTGAATTACTAAATATAATTTGCCAACACAGAAAGAAAAGTCCCCTAAATCAACTCTGTAAATAATTTTCTATGAATATTCTAGATTATAGGTAACTCCAATAAAATGTTGATATCAAAACATCTTGAAATTAAAACAAAGCACTCTGATGTGAGCATCCCATAATATACTTGGACAATTGCCTTTTTGATTTAAAATCTAGCATTATTATCTTACCTATGATAACCTTGCCATGCTATGGTTCATACTGACTTTGCAAGTAATTAAAACCTCCACATTTCTAGAAAAAGGAACCTTCCTACACTGCTGGTGGGAATGCAAACAGGTCCAACCACTATGGAAAGCAATGTGGAGGTTCTTTAGACTGCTAAAAATGGAGCTTCTATATGATCCAGCAATTCCACGCCTAGGTATTTACCCAAAGGACACAAAAACACATTCAAAAGGATACCTGCACCCCCATGTTTATTGCAGCACTATTTATAATAGATAAGCTATGGAAACAACCCAAATGCCCAAAAATAGATGACTGTATCAAGAAGATGTGGTATATGCCCCAAAATAGATGACTGTATCAAGAAGATGTGGTATATATATACATATATATACACATACACACACACAATGGAATATTACTCAGCAATCAAAAAAAGATAGTCATGCCATTTGCAGGAACATAGATGGAGCTAGAAGGGATCATGCTCAGTGAAGTAACTCAGAAAGTAAAAGAAAAATACTGGATGGATTCACTTATAGGATAGATGTAGAGGATCCAAATAAGGGATCAGGGGCAAAAAAAAAGTAATTGTAATAAAGGAAAATAAAAATCAACAGAAAATAAAGGAAATAAAAATAAACCAGAGACAATCTGCAGGGGGTTGAGAAGGGAGAAGGGAGCAGGATCAAAACAGGGGTGGGCAGAGCACAAGGAACTGTGGTGATTGTGCAAGGGTGAATTTGTGGTGGAAATTTAATGGAGAATATACATGAGGAGAGAAAACACACACTGAATAAAAATGAAGACTGATGTAAAAAATATACTAAAAAACAAAGCAAGCAAAAAATCTCCATATTTTTAAACTGAAGCTACTCAATCCAGGTCTTCCTTTTCTGATACTAGTTTTATTTATTCTAAGAATTTAATTTTTCTTCCTGTATGAAGGCCTGAGATTTTAATTTTTTTTCTATATAAAGGTAGATGTTACATTTTTAGAGTAGGCTCTCCTTATCCATGGGGGTATATCTCCAGTCTATGCCTGAAACCATGAAACCCATTTTATACTATATATATTATGTTTTTTCCTTTACATATGTACATATGATAAAGTTTACCTTATAAATTAGACACAATAAAAGATTAAAAATAAAATTGAAAAATTGTATCAGCATGCTGTAATGAAAATTTGTGAATGTGCTCCTCTCTCAAAATATCACATACTATTTATAGTATGTTCAGATTATAGTTGATGGTGAATAACTGAAACTACAGAAAGTAAAACAGAAATTAAGATAAAGAGCTATTGTATTTGTTGAATTTCGTTAACTGTTTTTTTGTTGCGAGTTATCCAGGCCTTTTTGACTTTTTATTTTGTCTTTCCTTCATAATCTGGTATTATTTTCAGATGTCTTTAGCCAAGTTATCCATGAAAAGTTGCTTAATGACATGGAAAGCATGATGTATTTTCCTTTCAGATAACATCAATCAACTATTAACACATTTGAATAAATTTGTTGAAATGATCTTCAAACTCTCTTCATTGGACTATTATATAAACCATGTTTCTTTATTTTATCTTTAAGCACTTTCTCAAAGGTCTTCCTGAAATCAAGATGTATTATCTGTGGCACTGCAGATTTTTCAGTCTAGTAATCCCAGTTATAAGGGAAACGAGGTTAGGTTGGCATGACTTACTCTGAATATCTCCATAAAAGCTCACTTTTATTCTTTCTTATTTTTTTTTAATCTCATTTTTCAATTTCTCACAATTTACCTACTTACGGTCATAAACTACTTGTCTTCTGGGATTGCCTTGCCCTTCAGATCTAAATATAATAGGCCTGAATCCTCATTCTGTGCCCTGTCAAGTATTATGTTCTCAAGATTTCTGCACATTCTCTTGGGCCAGAGTCTCAGGGTGACCTCTAACTCCAAGCTCTTGCTTCCATTGAATTATTTCAGGTTATGAATGGTCTTTTTACCCCTAGTCTATGGTGTGTTAATCCAGAATTGGAAGTTGACCTTACTTTGATTTTAACACACTAACACACAGACACACACTCCAATAATCCTAGACAGGGAGTGTGTAGGCAAAAACATACAGAAACTTGGGAAGAATTGAAGGGAGATGCTTTCAATAATGTAACAAAATATTTTAAGTGGCTTCAATCTATATATTAGAAATCTTCAAAATCCTTTTGTAACTTTGTCTCCTTATTTCACCTGTTTTCATCATACCTGTTCTCCTTTGTTTTTCCTTACATCCTTAAATTCCTATTCATTTGAATATAGTAAGTTTCTATCTCTCGACCTTGATTTGGCTTCTGCTCATTTGTGCCCTCAGATATCATTTTCCACCTTAAGGTATCCTATGAAGTATTTTCCCCAACATAAACAGTTCATTTCCTAAGAAGAATTTTGTAGTGAGATCTTGCTTTCTCTTTCTTATGATTTTTTCCCCAAATAACAGAATTTTCATCCCTATTGAAGTATGTTTACTATTAGATATCAATTACATTATTTGTTACTTTACTTTTAATTAAGTCTATACCTATGCATTTCTTCTTTATGCAATTCGTATCTTTGATAAATATCATCTTCTCACACTGAGCCTGTCTCCAGAGTTACAATTATGATTGAGCATTTTGAGGACATAGACTGAGATCCCCAATTAGTCCAAAATTGGGTCACTAAATAACTCTTCATAGTATAAGTATTGCCAACTAACTGGGAGTTAATATATAATTTAGCACTGCAAGGATTCCTGACTTGGCAGTTGTAAAGGTATTTAATTTTTTAAAAAAATTTCTAAGATTTATTTATGCATACAAGAACTGGGGTACAGGTCAGAGAGGCTGGGGTGGGGAATGGGGGTGCGGTGATACGATTTAGCAGAGACAAAGTGGGGAGCAGAACAGGTGGATCTACTGAAAGACACTGCTGATGGGAGCAGCAGGTGAGACAGCAGAGGTCTGCTTCACCATTTGGTCACCTCCCTGGCAGGGGATCAAACTCTTGTTGCAGTAGCTGCTGGATAGCTTCATAGTGCTGTGTGTTAACCCCTTGTGCCACTAGGGAGGCACAGTATCTAGTTTCTTAAGAAAATGTATGTTTTCTTCTGGAGAAACAACTACAATGCAAAAATTACAAAGGATATAAAAATACAGATGTTATCTTAATAATTGTAGGAGCTTGGAAAAGCAATTTAATTCTTTTGCTACCATTGCTCATTTTTTTTGGTATTTTTAAATTAATTAATTAATTTTCTTATATCATTGTTCATTATTTAGACAGTATTTAATTTTTCACCTCAGGCCAAGTTTCCGTAGTTGTCCTACCACCATAGTGCCTGAGATTCATCTCCCTCCTCTATGCTCTTCCCTCCCGTTTTGAGCCCTTCTTTCCTCTTCTCCATTGTAGGCCTCAGATCTGTGGTCTGCCTGCAAGTTCTGTTTTTTTCCTAACCCTTTGTTCTGCTACATTACATATATAAATGAAACCATCTGAATGTTATCTTTTTTCTTCTGATTTATTTTGTTTAGCATAATCCCTTCCGCTCCATCCATGTTGCTGCAAATGGCATGAGTTTCTTTTTTGATCATTGTATTGCCTGGGTTTTTCTATGAGAATGTAAGTTAAAATTATTCTCTCTGCACTGTTCAAGTCTTTTGAATGTATATTATTTTACTTCTCAAGAGTCCATATCCTTTTTTATTGGCATCTGGATTTTATATATATCAGGTTTTTTTTTAAAGATTTATTTATTTATGCATATAAGTACTGGGGTACAGGCCAGAGGTGTGGGGGGTGAGAGGATTCACCAAAGAGAGCGGAGAGCAGAACAGGTAGATTGACTGAAACACACTGCTGAGGAGAGCAGTGGGCACAGCAGGAGAGGTCTGCTGCACCATGTGGGTACCCCCCTTGGCCGGCAGCAGGGCTCGAACTCGTGCTGTAGTGGCTGCAATTTGCTTCATAGTGCGTTGCTTAACCCACTGCGCCACCAGGGAGGCCCTATATATCAGTTTTATTTGAGAGATAATTTTCTTGGAAGTCCCCTTTTCTAAGGGTCAGGAAAATTTACATCGGAAACATGGCTTTTGACAACAGAGACCCCACTTGAATCCTAACTTTGTTTCTTAGGTGGGTGGCTTTGGGAAAGTTGAAATCAGTGAGCCTTGGTTTCTTCATCTGAGCTATAGAGATAAAACATGCTCAGAATATATTGAAGTATTTTTTAAGTTTGAGTTGTATAATACATAAATTACCTGAAAAGAGCTATTATGCGTTCTTGTTCACTTTCATTCCTTCCCTGTGCTACTTCTCTCCTCCATTGTACCTAATTCCTACTTTTTGATTCTTTAGCACAATTTCATCCTTATTCCTAAAAATGAAGTGAAAATAAATTTGACTCTTGAAGAACTTTTCTAAATTTTACCATTTATAGAATACCTAGCCAGCTTTATGTTTTTAAAAGGGATATGTTCATTTCTTTGAATTAGGAAATAGACCAGTGTCTTTATTGAAAGTCATTCCAGTATTTAATAATTTCTTATGTCAAGTAATATTTAACACTTACTGTATAAATTTCTATAAAACATGTATACATTCAACGATGATTTTTAATATGATAGTATTTATAATATTGACAGAAAATCACACATTACCACATTGGTAGTTGAGTTTTATTGAAGCGTCCCTTTATTATTAAAAGGTGGATATTTATAACAAAGAGACTTTCTAAAGCTTTTTATTAAAAGTATTAGCATTTTAAAAGGGGAGAAATTACTACATGATTAATAGACATAAAAATCATATACTATGCAGAAGATTCTGGGCAGAATATTCAGGAAGATACTAAGATTTAAAGGAATAAACATCATAAGATTTGCATTTAATATGATACAGGAGAAAAGTAAATGAGATAAATAGGGTGCACATAACTTTTTTTTGGCTACATTTCATAGTAAAAATTGTAGTGACTAAGGAAATATAAACCATTGTAAAATTTATTTCTTATTTGCAATGTTGAACTCTGAACAGATCATGTGAACATGATGGAATAGAAAATCTGAACAGATTTATAACTAATATGTAGATTGAATCAGTAACCAACAATCCCCGAAAATAAAAATTCTTGAGCTTTTCTTTGTTTGGAGGTTGGGAACAGATATTTTATTGTTGACCCATACAAACTGTTGACCATAACAGTTAATGTCAATTCTGAACCGATTCCGAAGTATTGAAGTGGAGGGAACACTTCTAAACTCATTAAAAAGCCAGCATTACTCTCATACCAAGACCAAATAAAAAAAGTCACAAAGACCAAGATGGTTTTATCTAAGATGCAAAAATGATTCAATGCATGGAATACCACTAATGTGTTATACCACATTAGTAAAGGATAAAAATCACGGCCATTATAATAGATGTCTAAAAAGCATTTGACAAGATTAAACATTCTCTGTTGAAGAAAAGCAGTTATAGAAGGAACTATAGTTAGTTCCTCAACTAACATCATACTCAATGGTGAAAACCAGAAAACTTTTCCCCTATAATAAGGAACAACGCAGAAATACCCACTTTCACCAATACTATTTAACATAGTATTGAAAGTTCATGCTACAACAATTAGTCAAGAAAAATAAAGTGCATCCAATATGGAGGAGTAAATATCTGTCTCTGGTTTCAGATGACTTTGATATTATATGTCGAAAACCATAAAAATTTCACAAAGATGCTCTTAGAACTAGTTAGTAAAGTTAAAGAGCACAAAATCAATACACAAAATTTCTTTTGTGTTTCTATATCCTAATAATGAACTACCATGAAAGAGAAATCAAAAACATAATCCCATTTACAATGGGGTTGTATTTTACAACAAATTTGCTACTACAAAAATACAACAGTTTACTGTTAAAACAATAAAAAAATAATAGAATACTTAGGGATATATGTAACAAAGGAGGTAAAAGATTTCTAATACTGAAAAATACAAAACATCTAGTGAAGAAATTAAAGAATATTCAAATGTTCATGTGTTGAAAGAACTGATATTGTTAAAATGTCCATACTACTCATAGCAACCTACAAATTCAGTGCAACTCTTATATAAAAATTTCAACATCATTTTTTCTTCACTGAAGTTGAAAAAACAGTTCTGTAATTCGTATGGCTTCACAAAAGACCATTAATGCAAAATTAATTCTGGAGGGTCACATTTTCTGATTTCAACATAAATTTGTGCTAATAGTTAGTAGAACTTCAACAAGGATGCTGAGAATATACAACTGAGAAATGATAGTTACTTTAACAAATGGTGTTGTGAAAACAATATCCAGATGTAAATAAATGAAATTGAGCCCTTATTTCAATATTACCTACAAAACTCAGATTAAAATGGATTTAAAGATTTAAATGTAAGACCTAAAGCTATAAAATTCCTAGAATTTATAGGGAGAAAGTTTCATGACACTGGTGTTGGCAGTGATTTCATGGACACAACCAAAACATAGCAGCAAAACAACAACAACAAAAAAACCCAAATGGGTCTACAGTAAACTAAAAACCTGCACAGTAAAGAAAACTATTAGCATACTGAAGAGGGCAACCCATGGAATGGAAGAAAATATTTGCAAATCATATATGTAACAAAGGATGATAATCCAAAATATATAAAGTACCCCTATAAGCAGTAGAAAGAAAAACACAAAAACTAGTAGCCAATTAAAAAATAGCTGAAGATTTGAATAAATATGTGTCTAAAGAAGATGCATAGATAGCAATCAAGTATATGAAAAATACTAATCATCAAAGAAGTGTAAATGATTCAGCAGTTCATCTTCTAAGTATTTTTTCAAATGAATTGAATCAGCATCTCAAGTGATATTAATACTCTTGTATTTGTTGCACAGTAGCTAAATGTGGAAACCAAAATGTCCATCAACAAATGAATGCCAATCATCCATCAGTTGAGAATAGGAATATATTTTGAGAAATGCATCCTAAAGCAATTTTGTTGTTGTGTGAATCATGGAGTGTAATTACATTAAGCCTAGATGACATAATTTACTATACATCTTGACTATGTGGGGCTACCATTGTATATGTGGTCTGCTGTTTACTGAATTGCTCCTAGAACACTATTACTAAAATAGTGTTCTCTCACAATTTTATGGGATTTTTAAATTTATATATCAGTAATTAGGATAAGAGCTCTCTTTCTTGTTTTTCTCCTTATATGTCTGACATATTGCTAGGTCCATGATAAATACATGTAGGATGAATATTTTTCATTTTCTCAACTGATTTCACAATAATTTTATAAAGTAGACAGGCAAGGACAATTTCTCCCATTTTCCAGATAACACAATTAAAAGTATTGGAATAGGGTCTTATTCAAATATATGAAATAAAATGGTATTACAAGCACTTGAACCCAGACTTCAAGATCATTGTGCTTTCAACTTCATTGGACTATTTCTTATTTCTTTTTTTTTTTTTAAGATTTATTTATTTATGCATACAAGCACTGGGGTACAGGCCAGAGGTGGGGGGTGAGAGGATTCACCACAGAGAGCGGGGAACAGAACAGGCAGATCAACAGAAGTACACTGCTGAGGGCAGCAGCGGGCACAGCAGGAGAGGTCCGCCACACCTTGTGGGTCCCCTCCCTGGCCGGCAGCAGGGATCGAACTCGTGCTGCGGTGGCTGCTGTTTGCTTCATAGTGTGTTGCTTAACCCACTGCGCCACCAGGGAGACCCCTCATTGGACTATTTCTAATTGAGGTCTCAACTCCAAATTTGTTCTGTTTTCTTGATTTAACTTGTGTAATTCTTCATTACAGTGAAAATAATTTGAATAATACTTGTGTGTGTTTTCTATGTTAGCTGTCTGGTTCCTTTAAATGAACAGTATTATCATCTTAAATATTCATTTGCAAAATATGAAAGCCAATGGATTATGTTCAAAAAAATAAAATAATTTCATTTTCAGTAAAAATTCACTTTGGTTGCTCTTACGGCTCTGTTAAAGTAAGGTGGATTAGCCTTTTTTATACTTAAAACAATTTCTTTTTACTCTAAGCATTAATATTTATAGAACATTAATAAATTATTCTTTGGACTATTCCTTCCTTCAGCTTTAGTTTCCAGAATCTTTTGGCATTGTTTCAAACTGACATTTTAAGAACAGTAAGATCTCACTTGGTGATTCACTACCACTGATGAGGTACTTATTTGATATATAAAATACAGATATAATGTTTTCTTTTAATGTTACAGGTAATGGCACTTTGTACAATGTTAAATAAGGAAAAATGACAACTGTTGAGCTTGCTATTCTTTTGGAGTAATGCTATTTGATATTTTTTTCATTTTAAAAATTAGTAGGCTGCTGGAGCTGTAGAGTTATTTAATTCTATTGATCTGACTACAACAGTAAGCCATGGCATTGGCAGTGAGGGCCAGAGAAGCTTTGCTTGCCAGGACCCTGGCTGCATTTTTTCCTGCTGCTGCAGCCAGTTTCTTTTTGTCCTTCTCAAATTGCTCCATGAATCTACATAATTTTCATGAACTCATTAAATGTATAGTGTATATAGAAAATTGACTTTGATTTATTTAAAAATATGTTATCAGGAAAAGAAGAAAAATGTATTTGTGAAGAGGGAATATGGAGTCAATTAGGTATTTTCTGTGCTGCCTTATTCATGCTTCTCTTTTTTGTTGAGACTGATTTTTTTTTTTAAATGAGAGATGAGCAATATAGTCTCTGGTGTCTTATATGGTAGATTATTGTCATCACTATTTCTAAACAGAAAGACATTTGATGAAAACATACACTAGAGGTGTTTACAATGCTTACATCTATGGTGAATGTCTGACTTAGAGATATTGGTTCTCATTCTCGTCTTATTTACTCTTATGACGTTGGATATAGTAGTTAAATAGGGCATCATTTGTAGTTGTTGCTCAGTTCAGAGTTCATTTTAAGTCTCAGTTTCAAGTTTTATAACATACTAAGGTTTCTTTGGGGTTCAGATTGATTTGTAACGAGTCAAAATATTCACACAATGAATTCAGTTTTCAACATATTATTTGAAGTTCTTTTTAAATTCACACTCAAAACTTTGAACAGATTAAATACAGGAATAGGGCCTCCCCGGTGGCGCAGTTGGTTAAGCAACACACTATGAAGCAAACCGCAGCCACTGTAGCACGAGTTCGATCCCTGCTGCCGGCCAGGGAGGGGACCCACATGGCGCGGCAGACCTCTCCTGCTGTGCCCGCTGCTCCCCTCAGCAGTGTACTTCCGTTGATCTGCCTGTTCTGCTCCCGCTCTCTGTGGTGAATCCTCTCACCCCCCCATACCTCTGGCCTGTACCCCAATGCTTGTACGCATAAATAAATAAATCTTTAAAAAAAATACAGGAATATTAAAATCTCTTCAATTATTTGTGCTTCCTTTTCCAATTTATTTTTAATGAGACATCGTTTATTTTAGAAGTAGTAAATATAATGAAATTATAATGCCCTGGACTAATGTATAAGTCTCAAGAGGTCCGTTTCAATGATGAAGCAGATGCCTATTGAAATGAAAGACACTCAAATCAAGTCAACATGAGATGTCTTTAAGTAAAACCTAAACCTCACCTTTAGAATGTCTTATTTTGGGCTTCTCTCATGGCCTAGGGGTTAAGTCTCAGTGCTACCCCCACAGTGGTCTACCGTGATGGCCTGAGTTTGATCCCTGGCCAGGGAGGTAATCCACATTGCACAGTAGACCTCTCCTGTTTTGCCTGCTGCTGCCCTCAGCGGTGTGTTTCAGTAGATCTTCCTGTACTGCTCCCCACTCTGTCTCTGGTGAATCCTCTCATACCCGTGTACCTTTAGCCTACACCACAGTTCTATGCAAAATAAGTAACAGTCTTACAATAAAGGAATACTTTTTTAAAAATAATATTATTCATACAAGAACTGGGGTACAGACCAAAGGTTTGGGCAGTGGTAGGGGTGAGAGGATTCACCAGAGACAGAGTGGGGAGCAGAACAGGTGGATCTACTGAAATGCAGTGCTGAAAGGAGCAGCGGGCAGATAGGAGAGGTCTGCTGTGCCACACCATGTGGGTCCCCTCCCTGGCCGGGGCTTGAACTCGTGCTGCAGTGGCTGTGGAAGCTCCGTAGTGCTGCGACTCAACCCCTTGTGCCAACAGGGAGACCCCTAAAGGAGTAATTTTTTTAAAAGATTGAAAAAAAGAATGTTTTATTTGATCTTCTCTTTTTGGTCTATCTACAGGGTAAAACATTGCTTTTATCCTTTATCATCTATAGGCGTATATGTGAACAGATGAAGTGAGAATGTGTTTAACAGAAATCTAACCCAAGGTTACACTACAAGTTTTATTGATCTCTTCTTGACAATTATTTGTTATTGTAAATGAAAAAAAATTAAATGCACGAGACATCATAGTTTGAATACCTTGAGCTATTTAGTATCAATAAATGGAGGATATAAGTCCTGATAATGAAAGTTCAAGTTATAATCTCCACATTATGCAAACTCTGACCTTTAATGAAAACATCTTGTGGTGATGTATCATTAGTGAATTTTTTTCCCTTTCTTCTTAGTGATGGACTTATTACCTGGAAGTATTACTTTTCATGTTTCTAATTTTGAAAATGTATGCATGTTTTTACCCTAAAGTTCTTTTTTGGAGTTTATTTTTTTCACCCAGAAAAAATGTGACAAAGAAGTTTAAAGAATAGAGCTAGTATTTCTTAGGGAAAAGTGCAGGGGTAAAGAATGGTTGACATTAAGGTGATTAATTGGTAGAACAGTTTATATTAATTAACTTAGAGATACAATTAGATTGCTCAGAATCTTAGATCTGGTGTTATTTTTATTTGCCATAGTAAGATAAGAAATGGGTAAACCACAAAAATGATCATATAACATCAGTAGTTAATATAAAGGTCATTAAAATTATTTTAAAAGAACTTGTTTTCTATAAAAGGGCAAAGTGAATAGACTTTTGCTGAATTTAAGTTCACAGGGAGAATCAATTTCCATTTAAAGCTATGGAAAACTCTTTGTGTCCTTCAAGGGATCCCCTCAAATTCATATCTTCTATGTGGACTGAGTCCCTGAGTCAGTATTGAGTTTTTTGTTTTTTTTTTTTTTATTTGGCAGTATTGAGTTTTTTTTCCTGTTCCTCCACATACTACTTTTAATATCTTTTTTGCACTCCTACTTTGCCTGTGTTAGAGTTAATGGTAGAGTAGAAAGAGAATGAATGTCGTAGTAAAAACCCAGTCTAAACTCACTGAGTCCCAGTTTATTCACTTGTAAAACGGGAAGAGTAATATGAATTCCTGTGGTTCTTGTGAGAATTAAATTGGAAAACATAAAAAACCTAATACTCAATGGGCACTCAGTGTCAGTATCTTTCCCATTTCTTAGTTTTATATATTTTTCCCCTGAAGTTTGTAAATTCCTTTACGTCAAGAAATGGTTTTTATATTTATAGTGCCTTGTGCATAGTAGGTGCTAAAAGATTATTGGTTGAGTTTAATTTACTGTCCTGCTGTGGAAACTTATAGAGCCATTATTTTTCATTTCTTTTTCTTCTGTCACCTTGGATTGAGATAAACATGCTGCTTTCATGAAATTGAAGATTTAATTCAGTAGAAAGCCATAATATGACTTATTCTATAGAGTTTGAAATTGTAAGGGTCAAATAATTTCCCTGGAAACTTAATATATGCTATAAAATCTTACTAGCCTGTCTCATAGTATCATAGTCACCATAGAGTTCCGATGTGTTTAAGATGGTGAAGTCTCTTATGTAGAAATCTATGTAATGGCAAACAGTGAGAAAATGGAAAATAAATGATGAAGAGAAAACAAAATGCAAATGTCTTGCAAATAACATTACTTGACATTTTCAATCACTAATCCTCCAAAGTGTGTTCTCATTTACTAAAATAAACCAAGAATTCAATTTCTTATGAGCTTGTTTTGCCTAATTAGTTATTAGTAGCAGAACAGTATTCGGTGATCCACTGCAATATGTTTCTTTGTTTTTATCTAGTATCTGACTTAAAAATGAATGGAAACACTCTGATTCAGCAGAAGTGATTTCATAACTCATCTCTGTTATAGAGCAGAAATGAATAAATGTTTGCTGAACATGCTACATATGCTCCGATCATCAGAATGTTAGTATTCTCTCTTTCCTGAAATATAAGATTTAAGAGATCATCCTGGCTGAAATTTGCTATGTGCCGTTCTGCATCTCTCTCTCTCTCTCTCTCTCTCAAGCACCTACCTTTACATAAATTTATTCTCATGATTAGAATGTGAAAATTCTTTTGATACATCCTCATTATGATTTGAAATAATGGCTTTATTGTTATTTTTTTCCTTTAAAGTAGCAGTGTGTTCTAAACCATGAAAAACTAAAAAAAAGGAAATACACTTTTTTGTAGGAATGAGGACAAAACCAGCTTCTTCATGCATTAATAAGTACATTAATAATGTACTTAGGATACACTTTCTCATTATTCATTATTGCCACTGAATAGCAATTAGGTAAAATTTTTATCTCTATTACCAATGGGAGAAATTGAGGCTCTGTATTGATTATTGCTCTGTGTTAGGGAATTAGAGAAAAATGTGCTGCTATCCTAATGATGTATTTTTGCTTTCAATTTTAGTTTCAAAGGACATTTGATTCTCTCAAAAACGTTTCCAACAAATCTGATCTCCAGAAAACCTACCAGAAACTTGGGAAAGAACTGGAAAACCTGGATTATTTAGCCTTCAAACGTCAGCAGGTAGGAGTTGGAGTTCGTCTGCTCCCTGGTGGAGGAGATGAACACTATAGGCTTCCCACAGTCTTGTCTGTCAGAGGTTCAGTGGGTCTGAAGAGACATCTTCTAATGTTTAGGTCAGAAATAGATTGTGCTGTGCTCACCAACTGTGGTCAGATGGCTTAGGTAGTATTGAATGTGCTTGCTTTTAGATGTTCACTTCAGTGGTTTCCACATGTGTCCTTATATCTCTTTTAAAGAAAACTCCTGCTACTTTGTGAAGGTCCAGCTAGTCTTTGACTAAGGATGCCTCACTGGCATAAAGAGAACCTCTATGTTTAAGCTTGGCCAGAAGGCTTTTATATTTGACAGGAAGATACTAAGTGGTTGACATAAAAAGTTCACCTGTGGTGTATATATAAAAAAGTCATCTGTAGATGTGCATAAAAATATGAGTCATATATATGCCAAAATGTGCATTAACCTTTAGTTTTCTTGTTTGATTTTTGAAGATTGCTAAAAATTTACTAAATGTGAAAGGTTGAAGGAAAATAGACTTTAAAAATATAGTCTTTTCACCTCTTTGTATAGGCCTCGAGATAAATTAAGAGCCAAAATAGACTTACAAGCTTTCTTTTAGGATTAGTTAATTTATAATTTTAATAATCATGAAATTTTATGTATTTGCAAAATACTGCTGTACTAGCTACTTTTCCCAAGCTGGATCTTGTTTCTTCATAGCCACTAGGTGTCAGGATCGTCAAGTTTTTACTTTGATGGAATGTTTATTCCAATCAGAACAGCCAGTTAGATGTTTGCATTAAGTAGCCTGAAATTTGGAATGTGCTGAATGATGGGTAGCGTCTAGAAGAATGAGTAAGTGACTGACTTGCATGGCCAGACATTGAGTACACTGCTTCGAGTCTTTCCTGTTAGTGTGGCAAAAAGTGTGATTTTATTACAATTGTCTAATTCACAATTTTTGAATTTTTTGACTGGGGTGGGGCAGGGTGGATTTCTAAGTAGGATTTTCTGTATTTTGCTCTCCTTCATGAAATTAACATGGTATGGTCCAAAAATACCGACTTGAGAAGAGAATTGTGTTCTAGGTTTTGCTTCATCACAAATATTACACTGACATTTAACCTTGGGGGCCCTATTTTCTTAGGCATTATATTTGTTTTATGGAATGTTCTGGCGCAGGTGCTTTAATCTCAGCGCATGCTTTAATTTGCGGGAAAAAGCACACAATGCCTATTTATGTTTTATTTATTTAATTTTAAATTGATGATGGCTTAGTTATTAGCATGTATAACAGAAACAGTCATAGTTACTGAGTGCTACTACAGTAAGCTCCCAGATGCTGCTGCTTAAAATTCAGTGTGAGTCACTGCTCTGGCCTATGCGATTTTTAGTACAGTTTTGTTTCCAAGAGCCATATTTTACCACTAAGGGGTATTTGAGTTGCCAGGCAGTAGTCATTGTCCTCTTATCCTTCCTCATTAGCACATTTTCAGTGATTAGATTCTTACATTAGCTAATTATGAATCTGGAAAAATGTGACTACTTCAAGTGTAGAAGGGCAGAACTCTGGGACAATGGCATTGAAGACTGATAGGTAAACTGTGTGTGAGGAAAAGACAGAGACCTGGTATATGTGATACCTATGTCTATATCTATATCCATATCTATGTCTATATCTATATCTATATCTATATATCAGTATATGTATACACGATGATGCATATATAAATTATATTTATTGTTTGTTGGATGATAGACATATGACACATAGTGTGATTAATACTTTTCTGTATTTGATCAGTAGATGGAATTGGACTTATAAGTTATATTTTACAGATGAAAAAACTACTAAGATAGTTTTGTTCCTTGCCTACAATCATGACTCTAATAAGACATGAGGCTGGGCTTCAAATCTAAATCTGTCCGATTCTAAACCAAGGCTTTTCCCTGGTCTCCTTTCCATTTGCTCCAAAGGGAACCAAGTTGGGGAAATAGTAAAGTGAGGGGTTCTTGTCATGGAGGGTTAAGGTAATTTTAGCAGGAACAAAATCTGAAACTTAAAGAAACATTTGCAATGGCATCTGGTGAGAGGCAAATGACAGGGTCACTCTTTACCCTTTTCTCTTATGCAGTTTATTCAGTATATACAAACACAAAAAGCCTTTTAAAAGATATCTTTAGATAAGAAAATTATAAAACTTTGTTTTGATAATCTTAATAGTGTTATATCTAGGAGAATCCTAGAGGATTTAAAATGTTGTTTCTAAACTCAAATGGATAAACCCTTATGAAATGGGCTTACCTGCCCCAAAGCATACTGTCAGCCCTTTGTCTTAATCGATTCCACCTTTCTCTATACCTAGTGATCATTTTTTTTCCTAACCAGAGAAAAATTAAAAGGGGAATTGGAAGGAAATATTGGAAAGAGGATGGTAGTATAGAGAGAAAGTTGGGGACCAGAGAGTGGTGGGAGAGAGGAAAGGTACTTTTAGGAATAAGGTAAGAGAATCAGGTAAGGGAAATTGCTCTATACTTGTTTTTATATTATATGCATCTACAACACATCGATTTTTGAAAAATTAGTAAAAGAACCCACAATAGAAAAATAGAAGAAAAATGGAGAAGTGAAAGAAAACAGAGTGAAGGAATGGGCGCAAAAAGTAATGAAGACAAACTTGCTTTCCTGTTTTGCTTCTGAATGTCTGCAGAACTTCCTAGAAATTTCTGATACTCACCAAGCTTCTGTACCAAAACCACAGATAAACTGTGAGGTCCTGTGGGAAGGGTTCAGGGTCAGAGCATTACCCCTTTCCCAACTTGATAGGATTTGATTTTTATCTCTCATCCTATCCCCTTTAAAGCCCTCAAAGCCCATTAAACATCCACTAGAAAGTTTCTCCTAGTGGAAAAGATTCAGGTCTGTGTAAAATTACAATTCAGCAAGAAACTTTCTGCCTTCTAAGGCAGCATTCTTTCGACTAGAGAATTAGTCATGGTTTGTTCCTTGGTCCAACTACATTTGTCATTCCTTCTTGTGACAGAATATAAGCTCCATAAGGACAGGGCCTCATCTGTCACCTTCAAGGCTGTATTCTCCTCAGTGTTCACAGCAGTACCTGACCCACGGCAATGCTCAATAAATACTTGTTGGTGCTGTTATTGCTCTGAACAAGGAAGCAGGCCAAAAGTTTTGGCCTCAGATTATAGGCAATTAAAATTGATGTGTTTTACTTACACTTTTGAAATTTGGAAGGGCAATAACCCTTTGGTTTCCTGGATGCCAAATGCTGACAGATTCGCCCTGCCTTGTGTATGATTTAAGTTTTCTCCTGACATATTTAATTTTCCATCCAATAATTTAAACAAAAGTAAATTATAAATTTTACCTTAACTATGACCTATGGATATACGATGAATTGACTATAATTATTTCCCATTCAGTAGATTTTCTCTCTTTTTCTAAGATATTTTAAAAACCATTTTGAGAGATTTATTTCCTAGAATCAGATATAGCCCTGGAGAACCTTATTCTTTCATCTTTTTTTTGGGGGGGGGTTATTATGTTATTATGTTTTCTCTCCTAGGTCTGTGTCCAGCTTAGCTTTGCCTTGCCTTCTCTTTTCTTTAAGATATTTTTTTTTAAAGCGAATGCTCGGGCTATATTTTAGGTGTGGGAACAAGCATCTCTCCATTTTCCTACTGTCAAAAAGACTAATGCTGAATATAATTTGGGTTTGAAATGGTGAGTGGATGGCCATGATGGATGAGGTGGTGGGTTTTCTAAGATGAGTAAACCTGAAGAAAACAGATGACAAAGCAGGATTCACCTGAGAATCCAGAGGGTTTTTTTTTTTTTTTTCCAGTTTTTACCCTTTGGAGATGCAATCTTGGAATTTAACTGCTTACACTGTGGTTTCTCTTTCTGGTTGATGTTACATAGAAGTGGTACTAGCAAGCTTCAGCTCTTATAGAGATTCCAGATTTATGTATTATTTTGAGAGGCTTTGAATCAAGAGATTTCTTTGGAGCTTTGGTTTTATGGAATAAAATAAAGTAAGGTATGATAATCTGGACTCTAATCCCTTCTTTTAGCCATAATACCTATAAATAGCTTTATAGGATATATACCCCTTTCACTGACTTCTGAAGTATTTTTATATACAATAAAGCTGATATTATTGAGTTGAACATTTTATAGACATTTACACACAAATGGGAGAATATGTAAAATTAAAATATTGTACTCCATATTCAAAACATGTACTTCCATGTTGTAACACACCACAAACTCTTGATCTTCCTGTATCAGGGCAAGCTGTTTGTCTTCTGACCTTTCCACAAGGTTTACATAATTTGGTATTTTGAATACCTTCCTTCTATCCACCTAACTACTAATCATTCAATAAAGTCAAACTGACATCTACTTCCCTCATAACACTTTATCCTATGCCCTCAAGTCAGTATATAAACTTTTCTTTTTCTGGAATTCCTACCTTTTATCTATGTTGTATAATATTGCATATATTTGATTATACACTCATTGAGATCCCATGTAGTACAGGGGAGAGTGTGGAATTTATAGTTAACCAAATCTGGTTGAATATTTGGGCACTGTAGCTTGTTTTAAAAAGTTAAGGAAACAATAACTAACTTTTAATATTGTTTTGAAAAGTATATATAAAGTACAAGGTGCATATATAAATTTAAAAATAAAAAGGAATCAGTATAAAATGGACTCAGCATAGTTTCCAGTGTGTGGTTGCATGAACTGTAGCTATTATGTTTTTCTATTACTCTCATAAGTCCTAAATGGCTTATAAGTTCATAAGGATATGTTCTTCATTTGTATACTCTTATATTGCATATAGTTGACACTGTTCTCATCATGTAGAATGGGATTTCTTGGTCATGCATTATCTAGTATTTGGCACTCTGCATTGCACTTGAGTGTGTGTGCATGCATGAGCACACACACACACACCTTGATGCTGCTTGGTTCCCTTTCCAATGTAGTTTCTCTTGATGGGTAGTGAATTAAGATTCTGGGTATAGTGTGATAGTAATCTGTGGTGGAAACAGTCTTAAACCCAGTATTGTGGCTATATCCAACTCATGTAATAATTACAACTTGTGGACCTACACACCCTTATGGTCTTGGTGGTATCATTCAGCACAGTGTTCTTTCTTTAGTGATGCTATGTAGGAGGGAAAGACTGCTTTTTTAATTTACTGAGCTGAGTGAATTAAACCCTATGAAAATTCTAGAGCCAGAAGGGTACATGATTCTGTTACTGGAAATGCTGGGTCCTGCTTCTTGCCACTATAGATCCCAACAAGTAGAAACAGGAATTGACTCTATAAGAAGTTCTTTTATTTAGATAGCTGGCAGTGATCTGAGAATGGTGGACATATCACCCCGAAGAAACCATTCCTAGCATCTCATCTCTGGCTGCTGGTTTTTTAGTGGGTTAAATGAAACAGTCATAAGTGAATCAGTTTGTCAGAACAGCCCCTCACAATTGATGTTTCTAGTATTTGTTATGTTCAGCTGAGAGTTTGTTATCACCTTCTCAGATATCTTGACCTTGGTATATTTGGCCTGATAAGCTTGGTTAATTTCTGCTGGCATGTGTCTGGCACTCATTTGGCACCATTGGGGCAGGAATATCAGTTCAAATAAGGGTTTTAGTTTAAAGAAAATATCATTAGTCATATAGTGTGCGTGCAGCCTGTCCTCTGTGTGTGTGTGTGTGTGTGTGTGCGCAGATTCCTATGCTAGGTCTGGTGTCCTTCCCTTCCTCCTTTGCCCCCTATCAATTCCTTGAAGCAGTGGAACTGAATTAAAAATGATTCCTTATCAATGAATAATAGAAATAAATTAGATGAAATTAGTGAGAATGATGGTTAATAATTTCACTTGCATTGAAAAATAAAATTACAGATAAATAATGACTGACCATGTAGAAAATAATCTCAGGTTTACCCTGGAACTCAGCGGCTTTGGGAGCCAAATGATACTTCACTTGAAGTTGCTTATCTGTAAGGAGAGCATAACTTCACATTTATGTTCACACTAGATTAGCTACATTAACAATAGATTCACTGTGTCAGTGCACAGGAGAATATACCCCCACCTCACTGATCTCCTTGGAGGCTGGGTGAGTGAATAAATTAACATCAGACAGTAAGAGTAAAAAAGAGGGGTGAACCAAGGATATATATATCCTGTGCTGAGAGGTCTGAGTAGGGGATGTTTTCATCTTTAAGGGTAAAATATGAGTTTTTCAGATAGAGAGGACATGTTCACTGATAAATTCACCTAATTGATATTCCCAAACTACATTCTTTTAGGTCATTAGAGAGAACCGTGATCGCTTCTTTGGTTAGGAAAAGGGCAAAGACTTTAGGGAGTGACAGTTATTTCTGTTGTTTGAAGGGCATAAAGACAGGTAAGGAGGGCTCCTTAATTCTCAGGGCCTTCATTGCACTCAACACAAAATTATCTGTATTTTAAACATAATATTGACAATTTTTCTCAAAAACCCATATGACTTCAATGCGCCTTAGTTTTCCTACATTCCAGGATGGCACATATTGCAAAAAAAGGCCCTCTTTGGATAACTTGGGGAAAAGCCTATCTTAATTCCTTTGTGGGCACAGATCTCACAACTGTGGCCTTTGTTAGGTAAAATATATTAATAGGTCAAATGGGAGAATGCCTTTGCTTCTTTATTTTGTAATTAATCCAGCCCTCTTGAAGGATTAATTACGCATTGAAGGAATAATACACATTGAATCATTCCTTTGATGTATAACTAAAGACTCCTATATTGAAATATTTATGTCTATCTTAGGTTATATTTTTTTCTTATTTACCCAACCAAGTAAAATAATTATTTATGTCATTTGTAATACTGCTTCAGAACATTTCAAACATTGTTTGAGAATTCATTTTATAAGTGTTGAATTATAAGACAGTGTGCTATAAAGTTGAAACCAATGTATATGTTTTATTTTTTCCACTACATATGCAATTCCATTTTTATTCAGTTGCACAGTTATTTGCCTCAAAAGTAACACAAAAAAGATGTTATTGTATTTATTCTGAAGCTTTTGATATAGAAAAAAAAAAACAGAAGGAAGCTTCGATACATCATTCAAGGTCATTCTGAGCCAGCAGCAAATTCAGAATTAATAATCACATCTTAATTTCTAACTTATTGCAATAGTCATTGAGTACTTTCACTGCTTCATAAACTGCTCATCTTTATAGGGTGATTCCTTTTTCTATAGTTATAGTCTGAAGTTAAAAAACTTTATAGATTTTTATATAAGAACCTCATCCTTTATTTAAAAACAATCAAAATGATGCATATCATATTCTAAAATTTGATTTCCATATTGGATATAGTTAATAGTAATGACAAGTAGGTACCTACTATTAAATTAGTAATGTAAAAACATTATAGAGTCATCTTTTAAATTCTAAGATTTGCTATTTTATTTCCATCTGTTGTCTCTGGGGTTCAGTTTATTGGTGACACTTAAGCAGAAAGTTGTTGAATTAAGCAAATACTAGCTGATTTTCATGCAAAGAAAAGATTTATTAAATTTTACAAGGTTGTTTGCCATATGATAGTTTGCCTGTGGGCAGCTTATAGCTCCTTTATAGTGGAGAATGTTTATTGAAATCGTTAATGCTTTGTTATGGGTTGTTTTCAAAATTTACAATGCTAATAGGGATTTCAGGGGTGGTAAAAAACTTTAATATTTGTATCAATATGGCACTTTTTCTGTGTTATATTGACATACCTAAGTTCATAAGATTGTCAGTAAAAGTTGGTACTAGTGAGAATTTAAAGAAAAGTCCTAGAAGAGTTAACTCAGTATTCTGTTATGTAACTTGAAAATAATCTGTGTGCAAAGAAAACTTTCACTGCTAAGATAATGACCTCTGTTAGCTAACATTGCAAACTGAAATCATTAAAATTCATATAATCCAACTGTTTCATTTTAGAGATGAGAAAAATGAGGCCTAAGGAGATCAGATGTCTTGTAAAAGGTTACATACCTTGCTGAGCACAAAGCTGTGGCAATAGCAGGATGTAATATTTCTTTGTTTCTTTTGTGAGTTCTTTAGCGTAAGTTAGCCGGTTGTAAACTGAATCAGTGAGAGGAACTGAAGATTTGAACAGCAATCCTTTCCTTCTTGAAAAACTTTATGATCCTAGAAACTAGCCTGGTTACAGAAATACCTTCTCATGTCAACACAAAGTCAGAGCAGCCAGTTTATTTCATAGGGGTTCATGGACTGTGAGATTTTACTGGCCTGTGGCTGGGACAGAGACTCTGAATTTTGAAAGTGAGACCCATTCTTTCCATTATAGCAGAAGTTATACTTCTGGCTTCTGAGTCTCCAGTGATTTCTGCTGTTCTAATCTCTGCCAGCTGCTGAAACAATGAGATTCTCTTTTATTCAGGGGAGTATGAAAATTAAGGTGTTTTTACCTAGTCCCTTGTTTCTTTGAGAGAGTTTCATCTCAGCAGATACCCTGCTTTTTCTTATTCCTTTGAAAGGATGAGGATGGGGTGCATGGATGAATTGGTGGTGGGAATTTCACAGGGAAATCATACATTGTACAAATATGAAGGATGATGTAATAAATGTATACAAAACAATAAAATAAAAAAAATCACAGAAAAATAAAATTCAGGCCTCTAACTACTCTCCGTATCTACTTTCTCACACAAGGAGAAGGAAGACAACTTATTTTTGATTGTGCACAGAAATGTATGACAAAGGACTGAAGTGAAGTTATTTGCACTTTTGGGTAAAGCAAGTTTTATTATTATTATTGTAACAGGGTAATAAAAATGAAAAGGGGGGAATTTTAACAGGGTCGTCCCAGGAAAGGGGGAAGTTCCAGAATCCCGGTTCTGCCCTACGTGGGTGGAGCTGAGGAGGGAAAGAAGATTCTGCAGATAGGAAGAAGGAAGGAAGCAAGATGAAAAGCAGCAAGGAGACCTGGAGGAGGCACGTGGAGCAGAGCAACATGTGAAGAAGCTGCACTTGCTTTTGGTCTTGGACTGGTTGGAACAGATGTGGGTGAGAGACCCGTGGGGAGGTTAACCATGGCAGCTTTCATCTTAATTTTGATTTTGCTCTTTTCCTCCCAGATTTGTCTGACTCTTTCTGACCCTTCTCTATGGGTCTCTACTGAAAGGTCCTTTAGACTTGTGGCAGGCTTTTGGGCCTTGCTTTGGGCCAGTTTTATTTGGCTGGACTTTTACCCTCAAGAAGATGGGTAACTTTGGATGCTTCAATTAGTCACTATGTTCTTTGTCCTTTCTGTATTGTACCCTAATTGTATTAAAGTTCCTTTCAATTAAAGGTTTTATATGTTTGTCTTAATGCGGAGGATGACAGAACCCATTCAGAGAGGGCAGGTTTGGGGGTTCTGGGGTGCTCCTCTCCCTGCCCTGTAACATTATTACCTTTTAAATTATTATTCTTGTACCTTCAAATTGGGCCTAAGAATCTGAACCAGAGTAGAATATTCTACAATGATGATGGGAGGGCCAGTAAGGGTATAGACTTCCTTGAGTCTACAGGAAACTTGTTTTGGGACCATGTATCATTCAGGGGATGGCAGTTTATATCAAACTGCAGCAACAATAAAAACATTTTGTATTTATATAAAATATATCTATATTCATATGGGAAGATAGACAGATAGATATGACATTGAGATCTCCAAATCAAAAAACTTCAGTAGTGTCACTTTTTAAAAAAGAAAATTAACTTTATTTTAAAAATTTTTATCTTTTATTTTTTAATGAAGTACTAATGTTTTACATCCTTGTTAGCCTCCCCTCCCCTCCCCTCCCCTCCCCTC